>CM068588.1:8658138-9250638 GCA_035048485.1 Pteria penguin | reverse complement strand
CTGATAAGAGCGTGTTATATCTTGATAAGAGCGTGGTATATCCTGATAAGAGCGTGTTAATCCTGATAAGAACGTGTTCTATCCTGATAAGGGCATGTTATATCCTAATATGGGCGTGCTGTATCCTGATAAGAGTGTGTTATATCCCGATAAGAGCGTGCTATATCCTGATAAGGGCGTGTTATATCCTGATAAGGGCGTGTTATATCCTGATAAGGGTGTGTTATATCCTGATAGGGGTGTGTTATATCCTGATAAGGGCGTGTTATATCCTGATAAGGGCGTGTTATATCCTGATAAAGGCGTGTTATATCCTGATAAGGGCGTGTTATATCCTGATAAGGGTGTGCTATGTCCTGATAAGGGCATGTTATATCCTAATAAGGGTGTGCTATATCCTGATAAAGACTTGTTATATCCTGATAAGGGCATGTTATATCCTGATAATGGCGTGTTATATTCTGATAAGAGCGTGTTATATCCTGATAATGGCGTGTAATATTCTGATAAGAGCGTGTTATATCCGGATAAGAGTATGTTATATCCTGATAAGAGAGTGTTATGTCCGGATAAGGGTATGTTATATCCTGATAAGGGTGTGCTATATCCCGATAAAGGCATGTTTTGTCCTGATAAGACACAGAAATTTAGGCCTATTTAACTAATCCACTGAAAGCTGTGAAAGAACTTCTAAGTGCTTTAAAGGTCTCGTCCATATGACATGACATCGACGAACCATCGACAAGACGTGAACCTTAGACCTCTCCAAGTGTTATATCCTGATAGGGGCATGTTATATCCTGATATGGGCGTGCTGTATCCTGATAAGAGCGTGTTATATCCTGATAAGGGCGTGTTATATCCTGATAAGAGGGTGTTATATCCTGATAAGGGCGTGTTATATCCTGATAAGGGCATGTTATATCCTAATATGGGCATACTGTATCCTGATAAGAGCGTGTTATATCCTAATATGGGCATACTGTATCCTGATAAGAGTGTGTTATATCCCGATAAAAGCGTGCTATATCCTGATAAGGGCGTGTTATATCCTGATAAGGGCGTGTTATATCCTGTTAAGGGTGTGTTATATCCTGATAAGGGCGTGTTATATCCTGATAAGGGTGTGCTATGTCCCGATAAGGGCATGTTATATCCTGATAAGGGTGTGCTATATCCTGATAAAGGCGTGTTATATCTTGATAAGAGCGTGTTATATTCTGATAAGGGCGTGCAGTACCCTGATAAGGACATGTTATATCCTAATAAGGGCGTGCTATATGCTGATAAGAGCGTGTTATATCCTAATAAGGATGTATTATATCCTGATAAGAGTGTGTTATACCCTGATAAGGGCGAATTATACCCGAGTAAGGGCTTGTTATACCTTGGTAAGAACGTAATATACCCTAGTAAAAACGTGTTATATCCTGGTATGGGTGTGTTTACCCTAGTAAGGGCTTTTTATATCATCGTAAGGGCGTATTATATGCTGGTAGGGCTTGTTACATCCTAGTAAGTGTGTGTTGTACCCTGACAAGGACGTGTTACACCTTAGTAAGGGCGTGTTGTACCCTGGTAAGGGTGTGCTATACCCTAGTAAAGGTGTGTTGTACCCTGGTAAGGGTGTGATATACCCTAGTAAGGGCGTGTTATACCCCAGTAAGGGCGTGTTATACCCTGGCAAGAACGTGCCATACACTCGTAAGGGCGTGCCATACACTCGTAAGGGCTTGTGCTTGGTACTAATTATACATTTTATTTATAGAATGATCATCTATCATGATGATTTTGGTTGAATGGTGTTTGACGTCGCTATAAACATTTTCATTTTTTTTCAGTCATATCAAAACTTTCTAAACATTATTCCGGGGGTCGAATCCAGGTCCTCGGTTGTGTGTATGTTTTGTATTATTGGTTTATTAAAATATTGTTTAACACTGCAAGTCATGCACTTAACTACACCAAGTCCATCCCCGATCAAATTGTCATAAATGTTCAAATTTACTACCTTTTTAATACAAATTAAGAAGTAGAAATCGATTAATAATAGAATTAGTTGTCACTCTCATATTTCACATTCAGAACCTGTTCGTTAGCATGGATGTTGAGGACTGAAGACCCGAGATAAATATACCCAACATTTATCCGTTGAATTTTTAAAATATGATCTTTGTAAGTTCATACTACTTTGTTTATGTTCTATTCATAAATCGGTCTTTCTGCTGGTGGAGAATACCTCTTTTTGCTTATTTATTCTTATCTATTTTATCATTATTCTTTATTCATCGTCATCATCATCATCATCATCATCATCACCATCATCATCATCATCATCATCATCATCATCATCGTCATCATCATCATTTAGCTATCTCACTACATCGAGTTTTCTCTCTTTGTACGATATTTGCCCTCGGATTTACTTTTTCATTTGATGTATATTGAACTTTACCCTCACTTCCTATTCATCATTTATTAGCTATATATCACGGAAGGGGCGATAATTGTGGAATGTTCTGGGTCCAGGTTTGCATCAAGAAATCTGAGACAGACGAAAAAGCAGATTGTAAGATTTAAGACGTTCGTACAAAGTCATAATTTCTTTGAAAGTACTAAAACAAAATGAATACCATTGAGCTTAAAAAAATTTATTTCGAAATATTTTGAGGTATTTTACAATAAGCACTTTCAAGAATTGGCGAATCATTGAAAAAGCTCTATCATTTCTACAAACGAACGTAGGACATCGATGTTAATATATCTCAGAATTGTATTAAACACATCAAGGCGTGTAAATGTACATAAACTGTAAGACAATAAAAGAGTCACATCTGCCTTAAATCATAAAGGTGTCATTCCTTGTGGGTACCACAAGCCCAGTGGTCGGTGTTTCGGTGATGACATGAAAACTATAAAAGGGTTTCTCCCCACTGCATATATATGAAAACAAAGGGTATTTATTTAATGTATATATATATATATGAAAACTCTATCACAGATACCTCTCATATATATACATGAAAACCAAGGGGTTTCTCTCTCATGAATACATATATAAACAAAGGGGAACCATCCTCATGCATATACATATAAACTAACTCATGCATATATATTTTTTGTTTTAATACACTGTGTATGTCGTACACAAGAATTTAGTTATCAATGACTCTCAAATGTATCATTTTTCGTGGTCATAAGAATTCTCCACGGTTATGACGCTAGTCTTTGCTGATTCAAAACGTGTAAATATAGAGAATATATCATCATATTGTTCAGTTTAGTATTCCGTTTTATGCATACCCTATATAATGTAGTGATTATCTACAAACTTCAAATTGACTACTGATTTACTGTACATAAAGGAAGGCTAATCTATCATGGTAGTGATACTTTTCTTGATTCAGCACATTTTAGACATTACTTTCATAAATTGTATACAGAAATTGATGATTATGAGGCTCGGTCTGCATAAATAGAGACAAAAGAATTAATATGAATGAAAAATGTTGTGTTCAAATGACAAACGCTCCAAAGTAATACAAAACGTTGTACGCTCTGCTTTTCTCAAAATCTTTAAAGCAGAAACAGGTGGTAATGCTCTGTTCATCCGAAAAATCAGCGATTTTAGTATTGTAAGAGAGAACTTTTGATAAGCCTTGGACGTTTGGTGATTTGAAGCTAACTATTGCATTTTCCGAGTATTGTGATTCAGTATATTTGATGAAATACCCCATATACATGTAATAAAAATATTTCACAACAAATGATCATTATAATACCACACTAATGGTTAACAATGTATACCCAAAAAAATTCAAATTTAAGAAAATCACAGAATAAGACAAAATAAATAAAGCAAGGGGCAACCAAGCCTCCCTAAAGAACCAAGAGGACGGATTCGCTAAATACTTGTACAAATTGTCATTCTACATCAACGATCTAAAACTCGATACCGATGCATTATAAAATCATTCATACATCTTTGAAATGTTATAAAGTGTTGTTGAATATAGTAAATGCACGAATATTACCCGAATTAACAGTTTCTACCATTTTTTCCTTCTTCGAAAAATGTTTTTCTTTTTCCGGAGTGAATAAACATATTTTATTCAAGGAAAAATAAAGGTATACATTTTATAGGCATGGCAGTGGGACGCGGATTCTACTTCTCCGTCTACTATGAAAGCGATACATCCATAAAATGCTCCTTAGTTTGTATGAGGAAAAATCAAGATGTATTCCGTGTGGTCCCTTCAGAGTGAAGAGTAACAGCTAAACCTGACAGCTGACATCGGTAACACTCAGAATAAAATGTAAAATAACATATTAGCGGTATAGATAACAAAAAAGTGACGTTAACGAAGGTTGATAAGATCATGTATTGGGAGTATAAATAATAAAAATGTGAAGGCTGGAGCTTCTTGCAATAGCTACCACTAACAAGCACCTTCAATATGTCTGTGATCCTCTTTTCCAGTTTATATGATCGGCAGTGGCGGATCCAGGATTTTCGGAAAGGGAGGGTCCACATATGAAAGATAAGTATTAGACAAAATACTCGGCCATTCGGGTGCCAAATATGGAGTTTTACATGTGAATATGTAGCAAAAAGAGGGGGGGTGGCCCTCCTCTAAATCCTTCGCTGATCAGTTCATATGATCAGTTTGTCAGATGGGAGTAAGTCAAGCCAAGCGTTTCCTCCGCCCTAGAGAGTTTCTTTTGCAATTCACGTCTGCCATCTTCAATGCACTTCAATGCCTGCATGACTGGAAACAATCTATCAAATAGCTCTTTTCCTATATGTTCCGACACTTTTTTCTGCAAGGAACAGTAGTTTTCATCAAGAAGTTTTAGTAATACAGTTTACCTTAATTTATGACCAAAACAGGTAAATAAGCACGTTAACAAATTTCAACATCTTTTGTTTTATACTAGAATTAGTTCTTGACTACATATAATATGAGGTTTCATTATTGATTTTTTAAAGTATTGAAAATATGATCTTAATATTGTTATGTCATCCACAGTGTACAGCTTAGACTTCTAGACTGAACATCCTTTAAAAATGGAATTACATTTCAGAATTAAATATTTATTTATTTATTTATTCTCAAATAAAACGTGCTTGAATGTCATACTTTGAACTCTGGAAGTGGAGTATCTTTCTTTTGAAGTGATTTGATAAGGGATACTATATCGGTGGCTTGATGGCTTTTTATCTCTGAGACTAATGTACTGAAAGAGAGAAAATACTAATGCACACCATGTGTTTTACATTCTTATTTCAATTAATTAGACGCTTTAATAAATCAGATATCCTGAATTAGGATCTGCTAGTATTTCGACCATTTTAATCACAGAATTTGACACCTATACTTGGTATTTACCTGATTAGATATTCTGTACTGAACGTGACAAGTGTTGCCAGCCAACAGGAGTTACTTACTCTAACTGGGCACCTGATCTCACTTCCTGTTCGGGGTTCATTTACGTTTCTAAGCACATGTTCTGTGGTTTGTTTTTCTATTTGATTTTCCATTTTTGCTATTTGTCTATGCATTTCGGTTTCATGATCTTTGGACTACTGAGATGACTTTCTCCTTTTTATCATATCATATAGATTTCTGTACATCCCATTTTTGATAAGTGAAATACCTTCAGCATGAAAGGACGTACTGAGATTTTGAAGTTCATATTATCAAGAGCGAGATCTCACAATTATGGTTAAAGATAATTATATTATTACTATAACTGGAAACCGAGTCAAAGATAGGTTTCGCATATTGTCGTATCACTATATATACATTTTCCCCAACCTGCGTCAAATTGGTCGGTTTATTTACATGCAATCTGAATCATCCCCACATTTGCATAATTGCATCTCGGTAGCAAATTAAACATGTGGATGATTCAACTATATATACACAAACCGGCAAATTTGAAACAGTTGGGAGAAAAATGTATGTGGAGCCTTCAGACGACAGATCGGGGGTAAGTTTTTATTGTCGATCGTTTGCTTTATGTTTATATATGTATGATATTGCTCCATTTGATGCCGAAATGCGTAGAATCGTGCCGGCCATTCTGTTTATCAAAATTGGAAGTTTACGCAACGTAAGGAATTGTGGTCCTATCATTCATATAGGACCACGACTTGCAGCTATTAATATACAAGATACAGGGATTATGTGAAAATATTGATGAAAGTAACTTACTGTTGAAGTTTAGCTGATTCCGTCTCAAGAAATTCCTTATTCTTAGAAATGACCCTGGAATCTTGAAAGAAATGAAAAATAAATCTAAATGATGTAAAATCTCAGGAGTATACACGTACAAAATAATGAATTCTGTTCACTGAAATAAAAAGGGGGAATCAGTTGACATACAGGTATATCAGGCTGAAACAAACAGATGATTCAAGGGACATCTTGTACATTATTACCTGTATATTTATTATTTATTTCCATGATTTAGCAAAAATATTGAGAGAGAGAGAGATAGAGATTATTTACATTAAATATTTAAGCATCTATTTTAAACGAAAGCATAGACATAAAATCTGTTATCTATCTATTTTTATTAATAAGTTTAATATAAATGACTTATTCTTCAATAATACAGCGCTTGCTATATTAATCATATGAAACCTAATTTGATCGAGACCATATTGGTCATACTAGTTTGAAACAAAGTGGAAGTTTGAAAAGTAGCTAACATACAAAATAAGACTGATTTCAAAGGAAAATACATCCAACTCGGCTACATAGAAACTCTCCACGGACATACATAGTAAACAGAGGAGTGGGCACATAACGAGACACCACAAAATATTATCTTGTTCTGCGACGGCGGTAGCCAATTAGAACGACCTACTAATATTAATCACAATATCGGTTTGCGGTCACACCTCTCCATTCACCATAAAACAGTACAATCACAGTACAATCACGATACAATTACAGTACAATCACAGTACAATCACTGTACAATCACAGTACAATCACAGTACAATCACTGTACAATCACAATACAATCACAGTACAATCACTGTACAATCACAGTACAATCACAGTACAATCACAGTACAATCACAGTACAATCACTGTACAATCACAGTACAATCACAGTACAATCACTGGAACAATAACATAAGTAGATCTACCTAAAGCTCCTCCGATAGAACTTCCAGATTCCACACCAGAATCTACTTTCTCTTTCAGTTTTTCTCTTTCGTCTACAATAAATAAGTGCGCTTGTGATAATAAAACCCAGTGCGTCGTGACTATATTATTCTAAAAGACAGCTCCATCTATTCAGGTTTATGATAACAAATTCTTCAGGTTCTCATTTATAAATAAATACCAGAGTGTGTACAATGTTTAAATATGGTGTATAATTGACCACTGCAATCACAATACACAAATATCGTGGTTTCAAATATATTTTACATCAAATTAGCCTATACAATACAATCATGTCTGCCTTTAGGGGCATAAAATGAGCTTATTTATAAATATATATGATGCAGGTGACCGTTATCAAAGTTTCTGTAGATGACGTTTCAATCTTCAGATCTTATTGAATTTAGTAAGAAATACGTGTAGTATATTTTTTTTGTCAATTGATATATAAACTTGCTTAACCTTGATGGCTGAGACGGCAGGTTTTTACTGTAGCTGATATGTTTTAATATGTCAATCGTCAAACATTTCTAACATTATTATCAGCAGTATTGTAGACATTTCATATTTACTGATCCAGCGCAGCTGTGTGTATGAGGTGCTCGATTCGTGACGGAGAGGTGCCGGGTTCGACTCAAGTGGTGGATACATTGGTGTCCTGTCTGTCAAATGAGTGAAAATCAAGGTCCCGTGTCACGGTATGCGTGGCACGTAAAAGATCCCTCACTGCTTCCTGCGGATCCGTTGCAAAGGTATAAATTTCTTTGCGATGCATCAGGCAGATGCCGTCACCATGTACGTGAAATAATCGTGGAGTGGCGTAAAACAACAACAACAATGATCTTTCAATCAATTTCATTACTTATTCATTACTGGATATTTTAAAATTGACTTAAATTTCTAGTCGAAATAACTCTCAAGTTCTAATCAAAAAGGTATTGAGGCACTGTATGTAGTTGAACCTTAAATTCAACGTTAAGTAACAATCACTGCATAATGTAAGTGAACAACGAAGAGGTACCGGAGGAAAAACCATACTCCAAGGAATAAAAGGACAATGCCGTGTATGGTCTCATATTCAGATAGTTGCGAACCCCGATTTAAACTGAGGCGAGACCAGATGCCTGGGAGAAATTAGCGTCTCCTGTTTGTATGCAATGCCTGTCGCAAAAGTCCTGCAACAACTTCTCAAGTCCAGGAAGTATGAGTAGTATGAATATCGGTCATCAAGTGCAATGTAAATATAAAAAACTACAATATTTATAATTAATATATAATTATATAATATAAAATATAATTAATATATTACTGATTTATAATTAATCCTTTAATAAAAAAAATAAACAATGTTTCGTATTATTGTTACTCACACCTATTCGCGAGGACTTTATCTTTACGAAAATTCGTGATTATGCATCCACGCGAATATTCGTGATTATGACTCTACGCTTACATTCGTGAATATGCCCCCACGCGAAAATAAACTCCTTGCTTTTCTTGATTTGCCTTTTAATATATAAAAAGTACGTAGCTTTTTGCCAAGATTACGCCTCGCGAATATAATTATTCCAAAACCGATCCACGCAAATATAAAGTCACGCGAAATACAACTAGGTGTTACACAGTATATAAACAAAATACCAATCTCCGCGAGCAGGAGTAAATCCCGAGTCTTAACCGTAAAATGATCTATACCAGTGTCTTTTTCTAACTTTAATCATGTGCTCACTTTAAATCATAAAAATTTAAAGTTAGAAAAAGACACCAGTATACTACATTAATTAAAACAGCTCAGTTCTAACTAAGCGTGCCAAATCTATGATGATAGCATGCTTCACATTTACAGAAAAAAAAACCTTCGGAATTCACATATTTAATAAAAACCAAACACTCGATATCCTTGACCTGCATAATGCATCCACACTGAGATATGTTGCACAAGGCACCTGTTACTTTGAAATTAAATTACATTGCATATATATATATATATATATATATATATATATATATATATATATATATATATATATACTGTTACATTGTAACAGGAAAGGATAGAGGAACAATTGTTGTATAGAACGTTGAGTATGTTATAAAAATCACCGATAAATCACAAAAGGAAATTGTAAAATATTTACTGCATGAAAACATGTTTTGCAAGACAACCATCATGTCATTTACTTACTGCGTGCTTCTTCATGTGAAGAACGACTTTTAGCTATAGCATTTTTTTCAAGACTTCAGAAAATAACGATGGTTTCTTTTCATGGTAATGCCTTAAGTCTAGCAAAAGAGACGGAAGTGGTTTACAAGGCCGAGATATCAATCATTTTACCAACGTTTCTACCGTATCGGTAATTTCTTGAGCCGCGCCTTACATTACACAACTCAAGAATAACTACAATGAGTTCAATCACTTCATTATCATTGCCATCATAAAAAAGACATTCAAAGTATGATTGCCCAAAACCCCGATCCCGCTTCCCCTACTGTATATAACCTCTGTGCTGAAGCTAAACCCCCGATCCCGCTTCCTCTACTGTATATAACCACTGTGCTGAAGCTAAACCCCCGATCCCGCTTCCTCTACTGTATATAACCTCTGTGCTGAAGCTAAACCCCCGATCCCGCTTCCTCTACTGTATATAACCTCTGTGCTGAAGCTAAACCCCCGATCCCGACTTCCCCTACTGTATATAACCTCTGTGCTGAAGCTAAACCCCCGATCCCGCTTCCCCTACTGTATATAACCTCTGTGCTAAAGCTAAACCCCGATCCCGCTTCCCCTACTGTATATAACCTCTGTGCTAAAGCTAAACCCCCAATCCTGCTTCCCCTACTGTATATAACCTCTGTGCTAAAGCTAACCCCCCGATCCTGCTTCCCCTACTGTATATAACCTCTGTGCTAAAGCTAAACCCCCGATCCTGCTTCCCCTACTGTATATAACCTCTGTGCTAAAGCTAAATCATCGATCCCGCTTCCTCTACTGTATATAACCTTTGTGCTGAAGCTAAACCCCCGATCCCGCTTCCCCTACTGTATATAACCTCTGTGCTAAAGCTAAACCCCCGATCCCGCTTCCCCTACTGTATATAACCTCTGTGCTAAAGCTAAACCCCCGATCCCGCTTCCCCTACTGTATATAACCTCTGTGCTGAAGCTAAACCCCCGATCCCGCTTCCTCTACTGTATATAACCTCTGTGCTAAAGCTAAACCCCCGATCCTGCTTCCCCTACTGTATATAACCTCTGTGCTAAAGCTAAACCCCCGATCCCGCTTCCCCTACTGTATATAACCTCTGTGCTGAAGCTAAATCATCGATCCCGCTTCTGTTGTACAATAGCTAAATCCCTGACCCCGCTTCCCATAGCTAAATCCCCGATCCCGTTTACATTATACTATAGCTAAATCCTCGATTTCGCTTCCACTGTACTATAGCTAAATTCCGATTCCTCTATACTATAGCTAAATCTCCGATCCCGCTTCCCATAGCTAAATCCCCGATCTCGCTTCCACTGCATTATAGCCAAATCCCCGATCTCGCTACTATAGCTAAATCCCCGATTCCACTTCCCTTACATTTATATGACCGCTGTACCATAAGTACACTATACGTTATATACCGCCATGCAATGTCTCAGTGATAAAAAAAAAACTTAGATGACCGGACTCCTACATGGCAACAGTGGCTAGCCGACGGGAATTATCAATGAGTAAATCTACAAGTCCTTAACATTAAGATATTGAATTGGAAAGAGGGCGAGAGAGAAGATTTAAGAAAGGAACTAATCCAAAAGATAAAAGAAAAGGTGAAAGTCGATTTGGCACCCCAGGAAGTGCTAGCCATACATAGAATTCCGGGAAAGAAAGACCACCCCCGCCCAGTGATAGTTAAATTTGTTAATTCGGAGGCAAAGGTCAAAGTGATGAGACACAGGAAATCGCTTAGAGGGACATTTAGTATGGTTGACGACGTGACAAAACACAACATGGCACTAATTACAAGACTCGCAAATAACGAAAACATCGAACGCGCATATTACTTTAACGGACATATATACGGTGTTATGTTAGATGGCAAGAGGCGCAGGTTTGACATTTTAGAGAATGATGAAGTATAGGACACCAAATAACTGTGAGTAAGCCTACTGCTTTCAAGTCCTTCTTGTGTTTAAACATTTATTTGTATCTGACGTTCGATTTCTGCACGAGTTGAATTACATTTTTGCACGAATGTCATGTTGTGTAAGAGTTATCTCTCTTGATGTTTCCAGAGACTACTTCAGCGATCGAGTTATAGTAGTAATAGTTTATCGTGTTCTGTTGAATGACTTAAATCTCAACATTGACCATGACAACCATATATGAACAGATCGGATTTTCTTTCAGTTAATTTGTCTGTCTTTGTGAGCAAGATGTGTAAAAGTGTGAGTGAGTGTGTGTTCAAATCCAGTTTTGCATACTTTGTGTTGTGTATTATATTACTAATTAGACATGGTCAGTTTTTTCAAGTGATGTGTGTAACATAATCCAGTTAGAACTAATACTGTGATGGAAGGTATCACACTTTTTTCAATGAATTGTCAGGGTTTAAGAGATATAGCAAAAAGAAAGGATGTGTTTGCATATATGAGAAATCTTAACTATAATATATACTGTATTCAAGACTGTCATTTTACTGAAGATACTGAAAATGATGTTAGAAGTATGTGGGGATATGATTGCTATTTTAGTTCTTATACATCAAATGCTAGGGGGGTTGCTGTGCTGATTAATAACAATTTTGAATTTAAAGCTCTGAGAGAAAAGAGAGATGTAAACGGGAATTATTTGATACTTGATGTAATGATTGATGGATATAAAACAACCCTTTGTAATGTTTATGCACCCAATTCAGATTCTCCAGATTTTTTTGTCTCATTGTTTCAAAATATAGAAGATATGGAGAATGATAACATAATTATATGTGGTGATTTCAATTTGGTTCTCGACCCACATATTGACTATTATAATTACTTACACACAAATAACCCCAATGCCAGGAACAAAGTGTTAGAAATTATAGAAAATAATCATTATATTGATGCGTTTAGACAATTTCAGCCAGATTTGAGAAGGTATACTTGGAGAAAGAAAACCCCTTTAAAACAGGCAAGATTGGACTTCTTCCTCATTTCTGAAAATTTATTAAATAGTTTAAATTCATGTAATATAGACCCTGGGTATAGGTCTGACCACTCAGCAGTTACTATGACAGTATCTTTTAGAAAATTTGACAAGGGTAGAGGGTTCTGGAAATTTAATAATTCTCTGTTATATAATAAAGAATACTTAGAATTAATCAATAATAAAATTGTGGAAATAAAAATGCAATATGCTCTACCTGTTTACAATATGAATGATATCGAAAGTGTGTCACATGAAGAAATACAGTTTACCATTAATGACCAACTGTTCTTAGAAACTTTGCTGATGGAAATTAGAGGAAAATCCATATCCTATTCTACATATTTAAAGAAATCTAAAACACTGGAAGAAAATAATTTGATACGAGAGATTAATTTTTTAGAACAGAATGTTTGTGAAGGTAATGTGACAGTTTTGGAATCTAAAAAAAAAGAACTAGAGGAAATAAGGAAGAACAGACTTAAAGGATCATTTATTAGGTCAAGGGCTAAGTGGGTAGAGGAAGGGGAAAAACCGTCAAAATATTTCTGCCAGCTAGAAACTAGAAATTTTACCAACAAACTTATCCCCAAAGTTCAAGAAGAAAATGGTAATATCTTACTGGAACAGAAGGATATTTTGAATGCTACTAAAACATTTTATGATAATCTATATGCGAGTAGAGAAGAAAACATCAAGAATATCGACTTGAATTCAGAACAAGATTTGAGAGATGCTCATAAACTAACTGATAACGAATCGTACAACTTAGAAGGGGAACTTACTTTAAAGGAAATGGGTAATACACTATTTAAAATGAAGTCTAATAGATCACCAGGAACAGATGGATTCACAGCAGAATTTTTTAAAGTCTTTTGGCGTCAACTAGGCAATTTTGTTAATCGGTCTATAAACTTTGCATATAAAACTGGAAATCTGTCTGTTACACAAAAACAAGGGATTATCACTTGTCTTCCTAAAGGAAACAAACCTAGACATCTTTTAAAAAATTGGCGTCCCATATCTCTTTTAAATACTATATACAAAATTGCATCAGGAGCTATCGCTGCCCGACTAAAAACAGTCTTAGACAAACTTATACATACAGATCAAACTGGTTTTATTGCTGGCAGATATATCGGGGAAAATACTAGGTTAATAAACGACATCATGGAATATACAGAGGAAGAAAAAATACCGGGATTGTTATTACTTATTGACTTTGAAAAAGCATTTGATTCTTTATCATGGTCCTTCATTCAAAAAGTTATGAAGTTCTTTAACTTTGGAGATTCAATTCGAAAATGGGTAACTCTCTTCTATACAGACATTTCTGCTATGGTTAATCAAGGAGGTAATTTCTCAGAATCCTTCAAGTTACATCGAGGTTGCCGGCAGGGGGATCCTCTTTCGCCATATATCTTTATACTATGTGCAGAAATTTTAGCAATTCTTATAAGAAACAATAGTGATATTAAAGGCATTAGTATAAATGACACAGAAACTAAAATTTCCTTATATGCAGATGATGCTACTTTAATCTTAGATGGCAGTGAAAGGTCTTTAAAAACTAGTATTAATGTTCTCACAAGTTTCTCTCAAATGTCAGGTTTATTCATAAACTTCAATAAAACACAGGTGATTTGGATAGGCTCAAAAGCAGGAAGCGCTGATGCTATGTGTAACCAGTTTAAATTAGAATGGGGTAAATCACAGTTCAAAATGCTAGGCATACAGTTTGACACAAATTTAAGAAACCTTACACAAATCAATATAGAAAATAAAATTAGGGCAGTAAAAAATGTTTTAACACAGTGGAAAAAGAGAAACATAACCCCTATAGGCAAAATTGTAGTGCTTAAGTCTCTTGCTATCCCAATTCTTAACCATATTTTTATATCATTACCTACCCCGCCCGAGCATCAAATTAAAGAATTAGAGAAATTGGTATTTTCTTTTTTATGGGATAGTAAACCAGACAGAATTAAAAGGGAAGTTGTTACAAAAGAATACGGGGAAGGTGGCTTGAAAATGATAAATATAAGAGCCTTTATTAAATCTTTAAAAATATCATGGATTAGACGTCTACTTTTTGAAGAAAAAAGATGGAAAACAATAATATCACATTACATTGATACAAACATTTTATTAATCAGTGGTTCGGAATATGCGCATAAATGCAGTAAGTGGATTAAAAATCCCTTTTGGGCTGATGTTATGAAAGCATGGGCTGAATTTTGTGAAAAAGTAGACACTTTTGACGAAACAGAAGATATACGGAAAACAGCCATTCACTACAATAAAAATATTATGATCGGAAATTCAACCATATTTTTTAAAACTTGGTATAATGCCGGTGTCCACTATATTAATGACATGTTGAATGACAATGGTAATTTTTACGAATTTGAAGACTTTAATAAAATATATGGAATAAATAGTAATTTTGTAAAATATTGTGGTATCGTATCTGTGATTTATGAGTGGGCTCGTAAACTAGAGAAATACGACTTTGACTCCAAATTACCCACACCAGTTATACGAAATGTTATTACCTACCTGATCAAAAGCAAGAAATATGGATCTAAGCTTTTTTACAAATACTTTATTCTTACAAACAATAACAATATACCAAAAGGTGTGAAGAAATGGATAGAAATTTTTGACTTAACAGAATATGATATTAAAAGGTACTTACAATTGCCTTTTAAGATAACAAAAAATACAAAATTACAATGGTTTCAATTTAGAATATTACAGAGAATATTATGTACAAAGTCATTTTTGTTCAAAATTAAAAAAAATTAATATTCCAAATGTACTTTTTGTGGAAATGCTGAAGAAACCATTGAACATATCTTCTGGGAATGCGAGAAAGTTCAGAATTTTCTGTCCAAGATAAATGCCTTCTGCTTTTCAACTCTAAACCTAAGTTTTATGTTGCAAAAGCAAGATTTTATACTTGGTGATTTAAAAAATTACGTATCAGCTAGAAATCTTATTAGTTTACAAGTGAAATACTATATATACACTATGCGTTGCGCAAAGAAATGTTTAACTCTGCAAGGTGTCATCACTTCAATTCAGAACCTACTTGAAACATCTAGGCATATTGCTTATAAGAAGAACACAATAGATAAATATAAGAATTTCTGGAAAGAGTGGGATAATATACTCTAAACCCACAATTTTTCATTGTATCAATAGTAGTTCGATTTCTGATATCAGACGACATGTCTCGAGTGGGAGTGGCTCTCTACAATCTGAATTATTATTTCTCCAGATCATTTAATTACAGTCAAACCTACCATAACAGAGACCTCTGTATAAGGGTCACCTGCTTATGGAAGTCACTTTTGTTTGGTTTTTTTTTTATATATATATACAATAAACTTCTGTATGGGGGTCTCCTGTCTATGGTGGTCACTTTCGTTTTCTCCCTTACGTTTCTTTTGTATAAAGGTTTGACTGTATATACATGTATACATTCATGTAACTTTAAAACGTAAACACAAATATTCTAAAAGACTTAAGTATACCTTAAAGTACAAAACTTATTGTAAATTTAATGGTATACGTAATTAAAATATTGTAGTGAATTCATCTATTAATTGTAAATGTGAAGTATATTTAATTAAAACATTGTACTGAATTTATCTATTAATTATTGTAAATGTGAAGCATATTTAATTAGAATATTGTACTGAATTTATCTATTAGAAGCATATTTAATTAGAACAGTGTACTGAATTTATCTCACTTACCAAAGGGTCATTCCATATTCAATAATTTTTGTGTTTACAATACTTCTCAAACTCACAATACAAATGCATAGTATAGAGATCATTATATGTCTATATGTTGTGTAAATGTGTGTATGAAAGTTGTCCTCTTGTGGTTTTGTCCATTAAGGCATTATACTATGTATCTATATGTGTGTATGTATGTATGTATATATATATGTGTGTATGTGTATATATATATGTATGTTCTGATATTATCTTTATGTATTATGTCTGTAAAAATACAATAAATTATAAAAAAAAAAAAAAAAAAAAAAAAAAAAAAAATCTACAAGTCCTATTCCTCCCGGGTACTTGATATCTCCCCTCCCCCCCCCCCCCCGGTGGCCCAAGACGAGTCCATCGTGTTACGTTACTGTAGGGTTTTTTACTATCATATCAGGAAGTGAATGTAATGGTCATGTTTTTCTTTTTCACACGGAGCGGTGATGTAATGAATAACAAGCTTTTACGTGCTTTTTAATTGCTTTTACGCGTTATACCATACATTGGTATAAAAGAGATAAGATAATCGAAAGACTATGTTTTATTGTGCGAAATACGTGATAATCATTAAATTTCATAGGATCCCCAAGATATGTGTTTGGTGGCATTAATGTCTTGCATAATACTTATCATCCTTCAAACTTTACAAAACATGATAAGTCTTAATCAAACTTCCCGTAAAACCGAAATCCGCCGACATTAACTCCGAGTACACATACGGCAGATGAGTACACATACGGCGGATCAGTGGAAATAATGAAGGTGTTATATGCAAAACACTAGAACAGTGCAGTCTGCAGAATGCACCAAATGTGTGGGTATCTACCCAAATAATGAGAGATAGATTGCATGATGTTGGTATGAATGCCAGTCGTCCTGCCATTTGTGTCCCTTTGACGAATAAGGAAGTCAGAGAACGTACGTTTACGTTGAGTCCGAGACTGTTTGCAATGCAGACACTCATCTTCCCCGGAAAGGGAAAGAGCGGACCGTAACCCTTGGTTAGCGAAGATGTGTGCAGACACTGCACTAGGACCCAAGTTTTGTTTACTGATGAATCTAGAATTTGTCTAGACTTCAAAGATATTTGCTAGAGTGTGGAGAAGATCGAGTGATCGTCCTACACCAGCTTGCATCTCAGAACACCACCGATATGGTCGAGGGTCTGTCGTGGTATGCCAAGGAATAAGTGTCAATGGAAAAACTGATTTCCATATTGTTTATATATAGCGATACCTTAACAGCAGAAAGCTACTGTCGCGAGATTATTGACGTAAACGTATGGTCATATGCAGTGGGTCCAGGTTTTATTCTGATGTAGGACAATGCTCACCCATACACTGCCAGTCTCACTCATCAGTAACTTGCAAGTGAAATAATCGAGCTCTTGACTTGGCCTGAGAGATCTTACTGGGACATGCTTTAGAGGGCAACATCTTGTCGTCCTGTGCAGCCGGCCACCCTAGCAGAACTTCGTGCTGCCTTATATGAGGAGTGGACCAGGATTCCACAGTTAAAGACCAACCGGCTAATTCACAGCAATGCCCGGGCGCTGTCAGGTTGTAATTAATGCCCATAAACACCATACAAGATACTGAAACTATTTCCATGCAGCATTTTGCAAAATATCATCGTTTAAAATAACAAATTCCGCCTACTTACAAATTTTCTAGTTTTCCCGCTTAAATAACTTTGCACTCAAATCCAAGTTCAATAATTCGATTACTTATTAAATAAAAATTACAAACGAAATTTAATCATCATAAACAATAGAAACTTTAGATTACAAAAGTGGCCTTATAGAATTTTGAGTAGTATATACTATACCTTCAGTTTTATTATGTTTGGATTCTTTCTTTTTCTTCTTTTTAGTCCTTTTCTCCTCGGTTCCTCCTTTATACCCGTCTAGGTATTCGATGACGCTTTTGATGGTCGGTCTACTCGCTGGTTCATATGATAACATCCGGATGATGAGCGTTTCCAGTTCCGAGCTGTATTTGATCCTTTCCGTATCCGGTAACTATGAAAATATAGAAATGATTTAAATAGCAAACTGTAACAAAGTCCTTAGGGACAAAGCAAAAAAGGGAACAAGGGGAAATTAAATCCAGTATTGGAATCAGGAGTAAATATTCTGTTTTAAACGATGCCAACATCACTTCCAGTGGTCCATGTTTAATCTAAAATATGGACAAAACTAGTACATGTGTCTTCTCCTTACTTTAATGTTAATTAAAAGTGATCACATGACTACCGGTAGTCACATGATATGAGTATCCTGTGGCTGATTAGTGAGTCGTCGTAATGAAGAAAAAGTATCCTGTGAGAGATTAGCGAGTCATCCTAATGAGGGGAAAGTATCCTGGGTGATTAGTGAGTCATTGTAATGAATAGAAAGTATCCTGGGTGATTAGTGAGTCGTCGCAATGAGAAGAAAGTATCCTGGGTGATTAGTGAGTCGTCGTAATGAGGAGAAAGTATCCTGGGTGATTAGTGAGCCGTCGTAATGAGGAGAAAGTATCCTGGGTGATTAGTGAGTCGTCGTAATGAGGAAAAAGTATCCTGGGTTATTAGTGAGAAGTCGTAATGAGGAGAAAGTATCCTGGGTGATTAGTGAGTCATTGTAATGAGGAGAAAGTATCCTGGATGATTGGTGAGTCCGTCGTAATGAGGAGAAAGTTTCCTGGGTGATTAGTGAGTCATTGTAATGAGGAGAAAGTATCCTGGATGATTGGTGAGTCCGTCGTAATGAGGAGAAAGTTTCCTGGGTTATTGGTGAGAAGTCGTAAGGAGGAAAAAGTATCCTGAGTGATTAGTGAGTCATTGTAATGAGGAGAAAGTATCCTGGGTGATTAGTGAGGCGTCGTAATGAGGAGAAAGTATCCTGTGTGATTAGTGAGTCGTCGTAATGAGGAGAAAGTATCCTGTGTGATTAGTGAGTCGTCGTAATGAGGAGAAAGTATCCTGGGTGATTAGTGAGGCGTCGTAATGAGGAGAAAGTATCCTGTGTGATTAGTGAGCCGTCGTAACGAGGAGAAAGTATCTTGGGTGATTAGTGAGTCTTCATAATGAGGAGAAAGTATCCTGGGTGATTAGTGAGTCCTCATAATGAGGAGAAAGTATCCTGGGTGATTAGTGAGTCGACGGTAATGTGGAGAAAGCATCCTAGGTGATTAGTGAGTCGTCCTAGGGAGGAAGTATCCTTGACTTGTCCTTAAGTCGACCTTGACTCACAGTTCTGACTTCATTAATATCGGTTTATACTTGTAAAATCATCCATTTCACATAATAGCAAAAATGTGTCAGTTAAAAGCATTACACTAAAGATAATATTATAATACCTTGCCATCGGAGACAGCATTTTTGATGTCTTGTACCGTTTTACCATCAAATGCGTAGTTTCCTGTGGCCATCTCATAAGAAGAGCATCCTAAACTCCAGATGTCAGCCTGCATGAAGAAATATTTCATTTCAAACTCGAGTAATGATAAACTGATTTTTAATTCTTTTATTCTACTACTTTACCCTTACCTTTTTCATGAATGTCAGTATTTTATCAACATTAATCATCAAAGCTGATCTTGTTATGTTTTTGTCGGTGATGACGTATGTTAAACTATAAATGATTTTCCGTTCATCGAAGATAAAATTTATACTTACTTTTTGATCATAATCTTTCCCATTGATGACTTCAGGACACATGTAATATGGTGTTCCCACGCGGGTTGTCATATTACCAAAAATTTCAACTAACCTGAAACAAACAAAATTTATATCTTGATTGTGAATGTGGCTTCCCCGCAGCGGATGATTCTGTCTCTTTGCGCATGTGAATTATCATCATTCTCTCTCATATTTCACCCAATTTTCATAGAAAAGTGGTTGTCATTTCCAGTGTCATGTTATGTAAGACATTAAGCAAGCAAACAATCTTAATCAGGCTTTTTGTGAAGAACTCGGTGCGTTAATTTCGGAAAATAATCGTCGTAAGTAAGAAAACGGTCATTTATTTGCAAAAGTATTTTAAACAGAAAAACGTTTTAGAATGTTTGCAAGAATTATTCGTTGTAACGTTTCAGATATCATATTTATATAACTAGCATTATATCTTTCTTAAGTTTTAAAGTACAAGTGTTAGGAACAATATCACACAAAATGCCCATGTGGGCCTATATCGCTAACCATGTACTCCCTGAACATAAGAAAATCAAAGGGCTGAAAGTCCTGTGTGTTGGCTAGTGTGAAAGGAGTTATTAAATATGAACTCTGCAACCTATCAAATGTCTACATACATACCAATTACAATTAAATATTTGTAAGATAATGAGACAAGTCAAGAAAACTATTGATTTCTCAGAAATGATCAAAATCCAAGGTACATAATTCTGTCCACATGAGTTAATTGGCACCACCTATTGAGAGATCCAGACAAAAAAATTAAATTTAATAGGGTGTCATAAGTATTTCATTTCTTCTAAGCTTCATCTCATTCCTTCACACAGTTCATAAGAATAAAGAAGAAAATGTTAATACAAAATAATAAAAAATATCTTAAGAGCCTCTCGATCAGGAGTCCAGCGCGATACCACTAGGCCACGCCGGCTTATTTATTAGAGAAAAGTCATACAATAACAAATATGTGCACAGTACAAAGTACAAGCCCCTTTATTTTGTAGAGACTATTATGATATATAAGAAGAAAAAGTAATTAGAAACAGGGAAGCGTTTATGCCAGTATTAATCTTTTTTACTCTAAAGGCAGTTCAACGAGTTTTACTGATTTCAAAAAATACTTCTATCTATAAGGACAGTGTAATCTTAGATAATCGCAGATATTTTTTTCAATTACTTCAATTTCTTCGTATGAAATTTCAAATTTTTGGCTCTTCCTTGAGGTGGCCTCCACGTGGCAAGAGCTGGAAACACCAATTTCTTAGTGGTTAACAACCTCAGTTCAAAATTCAATATTCATTTAATAAGTGATTTCAAAAATTTCAACAAATAAATCCGTTTAAAAAAGAAATCTAAAGTTGGGCCATTTTGGTAAAAAAAAAGTTGGGCCATTTTGGTGTGGGTGGTTTTGTTTTTTGGCTGTTTTGGTGTGGGCTGGTTTGTTTTTTGGGCCGTTTTGACTATAATTCAGGTAAACCAGCAAGAAGCTTTCACTTGTTCTGATACTCCCTGATCTATTCTCACATGTCAACTTTCAGTTCAATATCTGAAGAAATAGCAGAAAGAAGTCTGGGAAACTAGAATTTCTACGGATTTTCCTTTCCAAGTCCAAGAGCTGTAACTCGGCAAATAATGAGATATCACTATGAAACTGAAATTTGCTCTGTGACCTGCGTAAGCAGCAGAAAGAGTCTGGAAATCTAAAAATTCTTAAGTGAAGGAACTGCAACAATAAGGCTAATCACTAAAAGCTTCCCTTGCTCCGCAACTTATTGATCTGTACTCACATGCCAAATGTCGGTGAATCGAAACACCGAAACGGCACCCTAAACACAGAAACGGCAGGGTAAACACCAAAACGGCACTTACTATTAATCAAAGAAACAAAAGACAACTTTTTTATGATATATATATTATACATCGGCGTACCTAATTGAAGACCTACGGGTAACTGAAGACCTACGGAAGACCTATGGAAGACCTACATTTCTAAAGACATTATTATTTAAAACTGTTATTAGAAATGTGATCCTTATCATTAAAAAAGACAATATAAATATTTATTTCTGTAATATTGATAATTTATACTGCATTTTTGACCAAAATATTGTATAGGTCTTCTTTCAATCGAAATGGTCGCCATTACTACTATTTTATGGAGTAATTAAACATTCATTGTCATTTATAAAATGTGATATTGTAGCTCAGGAGCGGATATTTTTGTTTAGATATACATTAATATATATAAAGAAATAAGATCAGATATGTTCTGACTACTGTATTGTATGTTTACAGCACACTTGAGTATACAGCTGTAATGGCGGTCATTTTGATCCACACTGAGAAGACTTACACATTATTTGATTTATAACATGCTATAAAAACACAAAGTTATATAATTTTTTGTGAAATATACATTTTTATAGCATGATAAACATGTATATGAAATTGTTTTCTAATAATAATGTCGAGATAAATGTAGGTCTTCCATATGTCTTCAGTTACCCGTAGGTCTTCAATTAGGTACGCCCTTATACATACAATGACCAAGTTATATTATGATTTGATGCATATTGACATAGCTATTTTAATTCCTTTTCCATGCTATTTCAGGTTGTGAAAATGGCCATCTTCATCTCATGAAGAGGTTTATAGCCAGTATATATTCATTTTTATTATCGCAATTTGTAGCATTTATAGTAGTATTAATAATAAAGAAATGAAATTTTATAAATTTGCAATATCAAAACTTTGAAGATTTGGATAATAGCGTAACTTTGATTAATTTGTCAAGTTTTTGTTTACAAGATAATTGGGAAAAGTTCCCATGACAATCCTTTATTATGCACAGTTACTTAAAATTGCTCAGCAATTGCACCTTTCATGTATGCATTGAAATAATTGCTTTTAAATTAATTGAAACTATTATATTTTTTTATTTCTAAGTCAAAATTTTAAAAAATCCGCATTTCCAATGTTGTTTAGCCGATATATTATGGAATTGGACAAATTTGTCATTATAATGAGTATATAAGTGCCGTTTCGGTGTTTACCCTGCCGTTTCTGTGTTTAGATGCTGTTTCAGTGTTTCGTTTCACCCGCGAACTGTCGGACCAATATCTGATGAAACAGCCTAGAAAGTCTGGAAAACGACATTTCTAAGCAATTTTCTAAGTCAAGAATCGCTGCTTGGCAAAAAATGAGTCAATCACTACGAAAACTTCACCTTACTCTGTAACCTATTGATATGTACTTGCCATAATTTCAGTTTAATATCTACATAAGTCCGTGACTGTTTCGAGAGCTTTTCAAGAAAACAGCTGGGCGGAAGTAGAAACAAGATAGGCAACTCGCGCAAAAGTAAATAGTGTCAAAATACCGATATTCGAGAAAATGCTTTGTATTTTATTCAGATGTATGTACAATTATCAGGACCAAAACTATCTAATTTTAGGAAATTCAGATATCATACATTCTCAAAACGCACCAAAGCAATAATAAGTAAGGTATATAATAGATGCGAATTTTCGTAACAGGATCGAACGAAAAGTTCAGTAGTTGTCTGACAATGGTATATATTCATACGCGATTTCTCAAAACAAACGAAAAATATTTCGAAATTTACAATGCAATTATGTGGAATAACCCCAAATTCTATAAAGAGACATATTTGCATTTTTCACAGGCCGTTTTGTTTCGATATATCAATTTGGATAATGTGTTCCACTGACGAACAACAGAGAATTATTTCTCAAGGCGTACTGTTGTTGATTTAATGAGTAGCTGTTCGCCTGCAACTTCCACACGCTGCACGACAGCATAGTATGTTGGCTTTTCTAGCCAACACAAAAATAGAAAATTTCAGAGGTTTTTTTCAAGTAAAATTTTCTAATCAGATTCTATCCCCAAAGCAAGACTGGATCCTGGTAAAATACTTCGATACATTCACGTTTTTAATTTCATTCAGTTAATCAGATGAGTCGTTATAAACAGTCTACAATGAGAAAATCTAAAAAATTACCTGAAAATCGGCAAAACTGAGAAATAAAAACATCCGAAATGTGTAGAAAATTTTATATCCGAATGGAATCGATCGAAGACACCCTGTTTATCCTTCCTGTGTATTTGGATGAATTGTTGATCTATTTTGTCGGTTTGTAGAAGCTTCTCAAAGTATGGTATCCTCTGGGGACCATGTAGCCCAATCTTCGATCCACCTCTCAATGTATTTGGTCGAAAAATATCATTACTTGTGAAGTACCTTAAGTTCTAATCCCTTTCAAGATTAATCAAACTCCTTCTATTTGTTTTGAAAACAACGTCCATCAGACCTTAATGCTTAATGATCGAAAGGACTTAAATACCTCACTTGATCACTTCGAATAGAACCCACTCCTAGCTCTCCTGTTTTTAATTTTCAGAAAATTAAAAACATTCTCAGAAGTGCTTTAACATTCCAATTCTTATCAATAACATTTCTTTACCAAATATCTCATCAAATACACGAAAATTAATGTTGTATAAGCAATCTACAAGAAAGAGAAAAGAAGTAACCTGATTTGAAAAAAAACAACAAAAAGAGTTAATTTTTTAATGGAACCAAAACAACAACACTTCTTAATTGATTTATACTTCTAGATCACTCTGATTACATTTGTTGGGGACCTTGAGTACATCATCTCTACTAAGTTTCATTAAAATTTCTTCAAAGGCTTTGAATTAAATGAATATAGTCAACCCTCGATATCTCGAAGTCGGAGGGACCGTGGAAAATACTTGTATTTGACAAGTTTACAGACGACGAATGCTGTACGATGGACGGAAGGACGGATCCCTTGGTATTGTTATGACTGTAGCTTAAGGGACCCTTCGACTCAGGCGAGCTAAAAGGGACATTGAATATCATAGATCTTTCTGAAAATTACGGGAAATGTAAATATATCTGATAGAATGAACCTAGATACGCTTAAGAATCTCCAATCAATAAGTTAACTAAAGCAATCTGGATCCCATACATTTATCACCTAAAGTTTTATCCAAAACTTCAACTGACTACAGGAAACTTACTTTATTTATAGAGTCCTGCAGTGGCGGTTTTTGGGATTTTTTGTTTGGGGGGTTTTTTTTGTTTGTTTGTTTGTTTGTTTGTTTTTTTTTTTTTGGTTTTTTTTTGCAAAAATTTTTCAAGTCATATATAAATGTTAAGGTATAAAATACTCAGACCCTGCACTAAGACATATTACTATTGAATTATAATTAGACTGAAATCAGAAATAATATGAGTAAAACTCCAGATGTGGCACCCATCATGGCTGAGTATTTTGGCTAATACTTGACTTTCACATGTACGCCCCCCCCCTTTTCGGAATCCTTGATCCACCACTGTCCTGAATTATCATGATTACGGTTATATATTGGCACTTAACTTTAATCTCGTTGAAAATGAATATGATTACTGAAATTATAATTTAACTAGCAGAGGAATGTTCTACTTTCTATACAATTTATTTAATGTGTTGCATGGCTTACGGGTGACATTTTGTTTTGGGTTGTTTAAATGATTTACGCCACGTCATGCCGTAGTACCCTTTACACAAAAACGCAAATGTGCAGGACATATGTCTATTATGATTGTACAAATGTATTTGAATGTATACAGTTATTGTAAAATTTTACAGTTCGCATTGTTTGTATTGAATTTAATTATTTATATCAAAATGCTAAAATCCTTGAGCTTTCGAGGAGCTTCGCCCCATCATTTTGACTCCCCCCCCCCTCCTTTACCAGGGATTCACCATGTATCCACTTGGAGCATTATGGCGGTCGAAAAGCCCCTGCCCACCCCCCCCCCCCCCCGCTTTTTTAAAGGGCCCAGCCGGAGCACTGCGGAATCTTTTACATGCGACATCTACCACGACACTAGACCTCGCAGCCCTAAAGACGGGACATCGCACAAGTCACCAATAGAGATCGAACTCAGGACCTCTCAATTTAGAGTCCAGCACACTACCCACTGTGTTACATCGGCTCCATGAATAAAGAATTCATTTCATGATATTGAATGTCTATATCTCTTATTTTCATTTCAAACATTTTAAGTATATCAATGGTGCATTTATCTTGCATATGCGTCATTTACAAATTCTTGATTTGTTCATTGTGTATTGAATACATAATCTCCATTGTATATTTGTATTTCAAGGGGAACCTTTGTGAAAGATACAAGTTAATACATCGTAGTTAATTATAAAACCAAACCGGGCTCGTTGGCCTATCGGACTAAGGCTAGTACGCCGGATTTACACACCACAGCCGTGATGAACACTCAGTTTTAAAGAAAAGATCTGTACCGAGATCATAAAACGACGCAAAATCTGGACTTAAATTTGGTCGTTTTTCAAATCTATATTGAGACAGTTCGATATCAGCTTTTACTGAATTATTTATCTACTTTGATAAAAACTTAAAGTATAAAGTCCAGAAAGTGATTTAAATGGCAATCAATATGTCCAAGTAAATACACTTACTTCGCCACACCAAAGTCACAGATCTTCCATTTACCGTCCTGACTCAGGAGAATATTCTTTGTTTTCAAATCCCTGTGTATAATGTTCATGTCGTGTAAAAGCTGAAAAGAAAAGTTTGTTTATTGTAAATAACTTATTATCTCGTTATGGATAGATTATAGAATGGACGATGAGATGTCATATTGAAATGGACGATATAAACAGTGACCCCGTATTAGAATGCTCTTTACAAATTTATACAATTTGGAAATCCTCGTTCGTGGGTCTGTTTTCAAATTTTAGTTTTAAGACATAATATCCGTTAGTTTCATATATTTTTTAAGTACCAGATGATTAAAATATATAAGACATACAATAAGCACATGTTTTATGTACCAAAAGTGATCTAATAACCACATAATCAACGTTTAGTTTCGCGTGGTTTTTTTTTTTAAATTGATAACTAATTCGTGAGAGATGATAAGAATTCAACATTGGCTGATGTATATAACAAGGCTTAAGCTTTGTAAAGAATCGGATATCGCTGCATTATAGGCAAATTTGATATTTTTTATACACAAGATAAGCATTTTCAGAAAAATAAAAATTTCATGTCGCGAGTTGTGTCGTTCGAATTTGCGTTTATTGGCGCTTTTAAACATGGTTAAATGACATTTTGAGGACAGATATCAAAATGTTAGACATTATTTTACATGTTGGCACTTTATTTTCCTCTGATTATCATCGGAACTTGTAGGAAAAACTGGTTGAAGCGGCTGCGTTCTGACAGTCGTTTCCTTACCTTATGGGAAAGGGGACCGAGACGATATATACAGGAGGGGGTTAGTTTTAAAAAAAAAAGGCACTCTACATGTAACACAGTGCCTGTGCTTGAATTATGAAGTCTTGACTAGAGTATATGTATTTCGGTGTATCAACAAAAAGGAGTGTGTGTCTCTGTTTCATATTTTCCACTAAACATAATACATGTAGAATACCAGTTGATGGAGCGACACCCCACAGTAGGACTCCGATCCCGAACTGTAACCAGAGATGTATGAAATAACGACACCCCACAGTAGGACTCCGATCAGAGACCTCCGACTCTCGAATGTAATCCGCAGCACAATCGAACATTTTTGTAATGTCGTTTTTCAGTGAATATTTCTATCATTATCATGCTTTGTGTGTATGTCCTTGGTGATTATTGTCATACAACTTTGTCAGATGTCTTTAGTTTTCTCTTCTAAGAAATATGAAATGACGATACAACTAAGGTAAAGACATGTACCTCCACTCCAGACACAATCTGTCGAATCGTATGTCTAAAATCCTCTTCTTCCATCACTTTCCCTTTTTCCTTCAATCCTCGTATTTTCTCGTACAATGTCCCGCCTTTACAATACTCCATTACTATGCATGGATCCGTGTCATGATAAAATGTTCCGAAGAAGCTGATTATATTCGGATGTTTTTTATCCTCTACCTTTTGAAGTATTTCAATTTCTCTACCGACGAGCTGTTTATGACGGTCTTTTGCATCCTTCATGTTTATTATTTTAATAGCATACACCTCAGATCCCTGTGAAATAAAGCAGATGACGGGATTATAAAATACAGATCTATATATATACAAACGTAAATGTCTGAATATACACAGATTTTGGCATAGTAAATGTCTAAATCAACTCAGATCGTGGCGTAGTTGAATGTGGCGTAGTAATTATCTGAATCTAAACAGATTGTGGTGTAGCAAAGATCGAAATCTACACAGATTGTGATGTAGCAAAGATCGAAATCTACACAGATTGTGATATAGCAAAGGTGGAAATCTATTCAGATTGTGGTGTAGCAAAGATCGAAATCTACACAGATTGTGGTGTAGCAAAGATCGAAATCTACACAGATTGTGGTGTAGCAAAGGTCGAAATCTACACAGATTGTGATGTAGCAAAGATCGAAATCTACACAGATTGTGATGTAGCAAAGGTGGAAATCTATACAGATTGTGGTGTAGCAAAGATCGAAATCTACACAGATTGTGGTGTAGCAAAGATCGAAATCTACACAGATTGTGGTGTAGCAAAGGTAGAAATCTACACAGATTGTGGTGTAGCAAAGGTCGAAATCTACACAGATTGTGATGTAGCAAAGGTCGAAATCTACACAGATTGTGATGTAGCAAAGGTCGAAATCTACACAGATTGTGATGTAGCAAAGATAGAAATCTATACAGATTGTGGTGTAGCAAAGATAGAAATCTATACAGATTGTGGTGTAGCAAAGATCGAAATCTACACAGATTGTGGTGTAGCAAAGATCGAAATCTACACAGATTGTGATGTAGCAAAGGTGGAAATCTATACAGATTGTGGTGTAGCAAAGATCGAAATCTACACAGATTGTGGTGTAGCACAGATCGAAATCTACACAGATTATGATGTAGCAAAGGTGGAAATCTATACAGATTGTGGTGTAGCAAAGATCGAAATCTATACAGATTGTGGTGTAGCAAAGATAGAAATCTACACAGATTGTGATGTAGCAAAGATCGAAATCTACACAGATTGTGATGTAGCAAAGGTGGAAATCTATACAGATTGTGGCGTAGTAAAGATCGAAATCTACACAGATTGTGATGTAACAAAGATCGAAATCTACACAGATTGTGGTGTAGCAAAGATCGAAATCTACACAGATTGTGATGTAGCAAAGATCGAAATCTACACAGATTGTGGTGTAGCACAGATCGAAATCTACACAGATTGTGATGTAGCAAAGATCGAAATCTACATAGATTGTGGCGTAGTAAAGGTCTGAATCTACTCAGATCGTGGTATAGTAAAAGTCTAACTTTATTCAGATTGTGGCATAGTAAAGGTCTTAATCTACACAGATTGTGGCGTAGTAAAGTTCTGAATCTACAAAGATTGTGAAGCCGGCGTGGCCTAGTGGTATCGCGCTGGACTCTTGATCAGGAGGCCGGGTTCGAATCCCGCTCTGGTCATGCCGGTGTCCTGTCTTTCGGATGAGACAGTAAAAACCGAGGCCCCGTGTCGTGGTATGCATGGCACGTTAAAGATCCCTCATTGCTTCGGGTGGGTCCGATGCAAAGGTCAAAAATCCAGACCGTAGACATGTCATTGTCGTCCAGTAATCATTGGCGAAGGAAGCCATACTACCTGAAGGAATCCAGGCCGTAGACATGTCATTGTCGTCCAGTAATCATTGGTGAAGGAAGCCATAATACATGAAGGAATCCAGGCTGTAGACAGGTCATTGTCGTCCAGTAAGTATTGCTGAAGAAAGCCATACTACCTGAAGGAACATGTCATTGCTGTCCAGTAAACATTGGTGGAAGAAGCCATACTACCTGAAGCAATCCAGACCGTAGACATGTCATTCTCGTCCAGTAAGTATTGTTGGAGGAAGCCATACTACCTAAGTAATCCAGACCGCAGTCATGTCATTCTCCTCCAGTACGCATTCGTGGAGGAAGCCATACTACCTGATGGGATCCAGACCTTAGACGTGTCATTGTCGTTCAGTAAGTATTTGTGGAAGAAGTCGTGACTTTCTCTCTGACCGTAGACATGTCACGTGACAGTGGTACAGGTTACAGTGGGCTCCAGTGCATCAGTCATGAGTTTCATGCACCAGTACCACTGTTATGATTGATTGATTACTGTTTTACGTCACTCTACGATTATTTCACGCACATGATGACGGTATCTGCCTGATGCATCGCACAGAAATTTAGACCTTTGCTACGGACCCACCCCAAGCAGTGAGGGATCTTTTACGTACCACGTCTACCGTGACACAGGACCTCGATTTTTACTGTCTCATCCGAAAGACAGGATATTGGTGCACCCATGGCGGGAGTCAAACGCAAGCTTCCTGGTCACGAGCAGAGCACCCCATCCACCGGGCTACACCGCTTACTACTTTTATGATGTGAATACAATATAAGCGAAAAAACATACCTTTGATGCTGACATCCTTTCCTGCGTATGCGAGCCTGTTTTAACAGCTTTATAAACGATTCCATAGGTCCCCTCCCCTATCTTTTTCTCCAACTGATAATCACCAAAGACCTGTCCCTCTAGGTGTTTTAGTCTCTCCATTTTAGAAATTTATTCTAAAAATCACAACACATTTCCACACAGCTAGTGAAAAACGGTATTTCTATGCATTTGAAATAACTTAGCTTGTTTCTCTTTGTCTCTTGTGAAGTCATATTCCTCTTCCTCCGACCTTTCCGTAGAGAGTTTTCAAAAGAGTCTGAAGAAGAAGAATCAAAATATTTCAACACAGCACACTAGAGGAATGCACACTAAAGTGTATGAAAAGTCAAATCAAATGTAGTTAATCTGTAATAAAGAACTGTTTGTTTGTCGATTTGTTGTGGTATACAGTTTACACTGCGTACCCGTGCTTCTTTTAAAAATCAAAATATTATATGCATGGCACAACTCCAAATTTCCGATCAATAATACTATGTCTCACAAGATATCGATAGGATTGGGTAATTTAAACTTCCTTGTTGAAGGTTTCTTCGTATGAGTGCAACATGAACGGCATTCCATACGTACAACAAATAAACAGCAAAACAAATCACCACCTTGGGTAGCCGCAAGTCGTCGCCCTATATAATGATACTATCATTCATATAGGGCCACCACTTTCGGCTACACCAAGGGAACACCGGGGTTCCGTTCCTTACCCTCATAGTTAAAAATGTAAGGGATTGTTTGTCGGGAGAAGGAAGGGTCTCTCTCCGTCTCTGTCTCTCTCTCTAGGTCGAGGTTTTAGGTCGACAAATAAATAAAGTTGCAAATATGGGACCGGTGTCATATACAGTAAAGCATGATGTCAATTCTTATTTGAATTTGTTCCATTGCCTGAAACTCCAGGGTATTGTGAAGTAAATTAATTAATCTCAGCTTGAGATCTAAAGTTCAGCCACGATAAAGTGGAGCATCTCAGTCTTGTCAAAAGCATAACATAACAATCTATTATTAAATAAAAGGGTTACGGAATTTGATTTTTGTCTCGTTTCTGATTCGCATACCAAAAGAGCGTACGGTTTATTTATTTATTTCAGATGGGGCTAAATATGGAGAATATCTGTATGGGGTGAAGAGAAACCTGGAAGAGCAGACCGCTTCTAGTTCGCTTTCCTCTCGTCTTTCTCACAATCTTAGCCTCTTTATAACGCATTAACATAACATGCACCATTTGTCGTGCGGTCTTCCTCAAGAAAATCGATCATGGTTATTCCCTAATTGTCTAAAAAGATAGAGGCCATAACTTTCCCAGCTGAGAAAATTCTCTTAGAAAGTGATGAATCTGAGTGAATCAATTGCTTCTTACATTCAGGATCAAAAGGGTGAATCCAGACTTCATCCTGAGTGACAATTCGACCCATAAAATCCTCGGGATCATACTCATAGTGAGCCCCCAAAAAATGCAAAGAAACATCATACCTATTTTTCTTTTGATCTTTACTCAACATTCTATGGACCTATCTAGCCGAGACCTTAGATAATGCGTAAGATGTCGTTTAAAATTGATTAAAAACCCCATAACTTATGCCAACTTCTCTGGCTATATCTCAGAGGTATCGCCTTCTGTGACTTCTTCATAAGAGTTTATATAAAGTCCTCATGAATTTCCTTGGCAGTCATCCCCATCTTACATAGATGCTCTAACTTCAGTTTTCTCCATTATGGTGGACTGACTATCCTTCAACTCTTTACGGAGAATTCCGTGTATAATCAAAAACTTTGAAATACATCTTTCTCTCTCTCTCTCTCTCTCTCTCTTTCTCTCTCTACCAAAAACATTCGGTAAGTTTGAATAGTGGTTAGATTGGGGTTTTATACTTATTTATTGTATCAAAGTATAGTGGGCAGAGAACTTTTTGCTCATACGTTATGGACAGCTAGGGACCTATGCCCTACACCCACGTTATGGACAGCTAGGGACCTATGCCCTACACCCATGTTTTGAACAGCTAGGGACCTATGCCCTACACCCACGTTATGAACAGCTAGGGACCTATGCCCTACACCCACGTTATGAACAGCTATGGACATATGCCTTACACCCACATTATGGACAGCTAGGGACTTATGCCCTACGCCCACTTTATGAACAGCTAGGACCTATGGCCTACACCCACGTTATTAACAGCTAGGACCTATGGCCTACACCCACTTTATGAACTGCTTGAGATCTATAGCCTGCTACCCAGCACCCACATTGTAAGGCATTAATGGCCTATCCGGTACCCACGTTATGGACAGCCAGGCATCTACTGCCTGCTACCCAGCATCCATGCCACAGACCGCTAAACATCGATGAACGAAAGGCTTACTTCATAGCACCCACGTCATGGACAGCTAGGGATCAATGGCCTGCTACCTAGCCCCAACGTTAAGGACAGCGAGGGATCTATTTGCCTGCTAGTTAGGACCTAAGGTAAGGACAAATAGAACAATAGCCTGCTACGTATCACCTACGGTATGGTTAACTTTTGATATTTGGCCTTTTACACAGCTACCATGTTTTGTTGCCGAACACCGTCATTTCGCCCGCTAAGTTAAGGATGTATGGCACCCTCGTTACGAGCTGTGAGCTATCTAGAGGTCTTGGCCTTTTATATACCAAACACTAGCAAGCGTTTCAGGCCTACGTCAGACATGCTTGCTCCTGGCCCCTGGTCTTATTACTTGTGTTTCCATGGATTCATGAATATCCACTGTGATTGATTGAAGTAAGCGCCAGAATTGCACCGCACAGCATATGTTTGTACATTACATTACTTAGGTATTTTATCATGAACATGCAAGCTCTTCTTAGACGAATTGGCAAAGAGGAATAACTTCGATAAACAGTAAGTTATATTGTGAAACATAACATGGACAGATTGAACATGTTTTCCAAGCGTCTGGCAGTTGCGGATTTAGAACTCCCCTCCTTTTTCGCCACATATTTACATGTAAAAATCCTGATTTGGCACCATAAACGACCGAGTAGTTTGGCTAATACATATATGCCCCACTCCTTTTCCAAATTCTGGATCCGCCACTGTCTGGTTAGAAGAACAGAAAACCTGAAAATGGATATTGAATTTCCCAAGGGATCAAAACTCAAAAATGTCTCGCAATTTTAAAGAAAAATACCCCTAGAAATGTGGCTTTATCTGAGAGAAAAAAAATACCATTAAGAAATAATCTTAAATTTGAAAGCCTTCTTGACACGAGCTAGTGGCAAAACGTTGTCCTATTTTTGGACTATGGTATGGATAAATATAGTCACGTTTTGTGGCTATCCTCAAGTTTGCTTGTATTTTCAACTTTGCATTTTTCAACACATTAGATTTATTTCACTCATATACTTACAGCCAGTGTATACACTAGTAAAGGAAACCGGTGTTTCCGGGAATTACCTCCTTCTCAAGTTCCAAGATACATTTGTACCTTAATTCAGTTCTTCAATAAATATATGTACTTTGCACGGGAATCGAACTCGGATGAGATGATTGTGGAAGGTTACCATGATCTGTAGTGTACCCCTCAGTAAACTTGGTCATCGAGACCTCCCAATCGATATATGTAGTCGTACTAAGATACGAGGGGAGATGGGAGCCTTTAAACAGTAACTCAGGAATATGGATGTTATTCAATTATTAAAAGAACCACCACCACCCCTTTTTTTGGGGGGGGTGTCTTTTTTTTTAACTTTACACCAAAAAGTAGTAAATTGTCAAGTTTAAATGCTTGTCAAAAACTTAGGCGCCTTGCGGCTTTATTATGAAACAGTGAAGGTCAGTTACTACTTCCTGGCTTTATATTTACGTCCACTACAGTGACGTACCTATACAAGGGCTGCCAAACAGAACTCTACCAAGGAGCAGAGGGAGTATTGTAAAATACGGGAATTGCTCGGATAAACTCCGATTAATATAAAAACTTATTCAAATATGCTTTATGGAATCCATGCACCTTTATAAGTACCCATTTGAATTATGATTTCAATTTTAGAGACGATTGGGAGTCTGTTGAAGACAACCCTCGAGTTTTACCGCCCTACATCGGCAATCAGAGAACTCAAATTGACGTCCCGATACCATTCATTGAAATGGATGTATGACAATATTTCTAAATGATATTCCATCATTTTATCGCATCCATTTCTTAGTTTTTTTCGAGATCTTTCATATCAAATAAATGTTGAAAAGTGTGTGCAAGATGATTTCCCGATAATCTGACCCACCACTATAAACGATGTCATGAAAAGACATGCGAGTTTTCACCGACAAAACTGCAAAATGTGTGACCCTAGGTACAAGATTAAGTAATGACCGGAAATGAAATTAGAATTAACTTTTTTCTTAACAAGATAGAAGTAAAATTATACGATGTGGATAAATACACAATAAAGAAGGTACGCTACGCTGTATACTTCAGCTTCACGGGCTAAATCGTCCAAAGCTCAGTGTTAAAATCAATGTCCCAGAATCAAGTAGCGTTACTGGTGCTACATTGTATATATTAAGAAAATAATGTTTTTAAGAAATTATTGCGCATTACGCTAAAGTCCGCCACCACGTAAGTACCTTCGGAATCGAATTGCTACATGATTAGTTCCCTGCACACGAATTTGTAACGATGACTGCATATAAGCAGGAAAACAACATGAAAACCTTTTTCATCACAAAAACCGAAACTCTCACCGTGTGAAACAACCCTGTAAATAAACATTCTCCTAACAACTCACCGTGTGATTCAACCCAGCAGATAAATATTCTGCCAACACCCAGAACTCTCACCGTATGCTTCAACTCTGTAAATATTCTCCCAACACCCAGAACTCTCACCGTATGCTTCAACCCTGTAAATATTCTCCCAACACCCAGAACTCTCACCGTATGCTTCAACTCTGTAAATAAACATTCTTCCAATAACCAGAACTCTCACCGTGTGATTCAACTCTGTAAATAAACATTTTCCCAACAACCAGAACTCTCGCCGTGTGATTCAACCCTGTAAATAAACATTTTCCCAACAACCAGAACTCTCACCGTGTGATTCAACCTTGTAAATAAACATTTTCCCAACAACCAGAACTCTCACGTGTGATTCAACATGTTACGTATGTCTTTTTCTAACTTTGAATTTTTGTTTTTTAAAGTGAGCACATGACTACTCACTTTAAATAACAAAAATTTTAAATTTAAAAATACACATATTATAAAAAAAAACCGTTCTAATGAGCACGTTTTGAGAGCCGGTATTCTGTACGAATGTCCTTTTACTGATGTATGACTAGTATTTCCTATCAGCGACAGAAGAAGTCTTACCAAAATGTTAATGGAAAGACTGAAAACAAAATGTAGAAGTAGGTGAAGAGCAGATTGTGATAATTTCTATTGTTTCAATATTTACGGATAAATTATTGCCCACAAATATTCATTATCTATCAAATGCGCAAGCCTCTCCTATATCGAGTCATTCCAAAATTATTTAATGATGTCACAATCAAAATCATATTTCCTTATACATGACAAAAGAAAACTACACTTCAAAATGGTGTTAGAAAATGATTAATGATTTCAATATCATATTCTCGAGTTTCCTCGCGACCAACCTATTTCATATTATGAATATAATGTAACATAATTGTATACGCAAAATCAACTAAATAATTACTAATGTCTCACTAATAAATTGTTGATATCTCTTTACGAAGTATTGATACTACTTGATGATTAATTGGTATCAAATAATAGATTCTAGATATCGATATTATTTCATGAATAACTAATATTACTAATTAAAATAAACAAATTACTTACTGTCAATGGAGTCTGCTTTTAATTATCATCAGGCATCTTGGGTATTAGGACCCGTTATGGTCGCCTTACACTGACGTCGTCAATTGGCCTCCAACCTTCATTTGATGTTTCGACCTTCTACCACATTATTCTCCAGGGTTCAGTTGTTCGAAACTTTAACCACTGGTTAAGCTAGTCATTGGTTATATTTCTTCTGACTACATGTATATCTTTGAAATGAGAAGATTTAAAGTCATAGTCTGTGTGCTGTAATGCAATTTTGATATTTATACGGAAATCTTATACATTAAATTAATTGTCTCTCAAACTTTAACCACTGGTTAACTTAAACAGTGGTTAAAGATTCGAACAACTGGGCCCTAGTTGGAAGGTCAGCAATTGTGACCAGTCCACTACTCGTCAACTCCCGGCTTCCAGTTCTTCTTGTGTCACAGCACAGCCAACATGATGTCCTCTCTGTTGCGTCTTCTTTCTTGATTGTCCTCTTCTGGTATTTTCAACTAATCCCAAGGCGCTGAGGATATTCCACATAGATTGTGCTGGAATGCCTCTACATCCGACCTCCATGGGGAACAACCATACACTCTAGTTCTGCGGCTTGCACTCAGCAAGCAAGTCTGCATACTGTATAGCTTTGCTTTCATGTGCATCTTGACATCCTTCTTCCCATGTGACAGCCAGCTCTGCTATGAGGAGATTACTCGTGAAGGTTGACTACATAATTATTGACCAATTATCATGTCAGGTCTCAAGGTCGTATTCCCCTGTTTGAGGAAATCAACTTCGTCCTTAAATCAACTTTCATCTCCGAAGGTTTTGTATGATCTAGTAGTGACTGAGATTGTGAAGTATTCCTGTGTTGTCCTCTTTCCTGACGAACTGGATAATGACTGTTTTTGCTGTTAGTCATTCCCTTCGCCTTCTACCTCCATAAATCTCTGCTAACTTCCCCAGAACACTGTAATATCGCCATTTGTCTACCTTACTTGTAGGACTGCCTGGCAACCGGAAAGAATATGTTATATCGTTCCCCTCTTCTGGCAAAGTTGGCATGATGGTTATTCTAACGAGCCCAGGTATGCAAGTTTACAAAAGAAGTCAGTATATCGTAGACTGACCAGAGTAGGAAGGATTTTCGCCTCTGATCAACTCGCCATAGGTCCGTCCAAGTCACACGTTTCTGTGGAATGTGCTATCTTTTCCATTCTTCCTGCTTCCCCGTCTCTGCTGGCTTAGATTTTCCCTGGTTTCCTCTTCCCTCGCCTCACTCTGCACCATCTGGAGCGTCTCTGTTATCAGTGCTTTATTCCACTGTTGAATATAAGTGGTTCCAAATCCTTGTGTATCGGTGCACGCATTACCTATAAAACAATGTATCTTTGAAATGAAGCATGTCCTCTGCCATCTTTACGGATTAAAGAGAGGACTGCTTTCTGGTAGTTATATCAACGTTCCTTAACCTCTGTGCTGCATGGTTAAATCAAAGAATATAACATTGTTGTGCAAGATAATTGTTGTTCATTAATTAAAAATGAAGAAATTACGCAAATATACTTTTTGCATACGACAAGAGATATTAGATCATAATACAGCTATACCTAAAAAAACAATACTTAAACGGACTACAAAATAAATACAACACAAGGTGCTGCACAATGAAAACTTGGATGTAAGTTTACATTGGCGTGTGGGGCAGACTGATAGTGGGATAAGCGATTGCTTCCATCGAAGGCGATCCACGTTCGATTCCTGGATTGCGCCATAATGGTTTAGAAGCTGGATAACTACTATTTCAATGTCACCGATATGACTGAAAAATCATTCAATGTTAATCCAAATCAACCAACACAACAGTGTGATCCACTGTACAGATAACACTTCAACCAACACAACAGTGTAATCCTCTGTCAAAATAACCCGTCAACCAATACAACAGTGTGATCCACTATCCAGATAACCACTCAACCAATACAACAGTGTGATCCACTGTCCAGATAACCACTCAACCAATACAACAGTGTGATCAACTGTCCAATTAACCCCTCAGTCAATACAACAGTGTAATCCACTGTCCAGATAACCACTCAACCAATACAACAGAGTGATCCATTATCCAGATAACACCTCAACCAACACAACAGTGTGATCCACTGTCCAGATAACCCCTCAGTCAATACAACAGTGTTATCTACTGTCCAGATTTCACCTCCGTCAACACAACAGTGTGATCCACTATCCCAACAACTCCTCAACCAATACATCAGTGTGATCCACTGTCCAGATAACACCTCAACCAACACAACCGTGTGATCCACTGTCCAGATATCCCCTCAACCAATACAACAATTTGATCCACTGTCCAGATAACCCCTCAACCAAAACAGCAGTGTGATCTACTGTCCATATAACACATCAGTCAACACAACAGTGTGATTCACTGTCCAGATAACATCTCAGTCCACACAACATTTTGATCCACTGTCCAGATAACACCTCAGTCAACACAACAGTGTGATCCACTGTCCAGATAACATCTCAGTCCACACAACAGTGTGATCCACTGTCCAGATAACCCCTCAACCATTACAACAGTGTGATCTACTGTCCAGATAACCCCTCAACCAACACAACAGTGTGATTCACTGTCCAGATAACCCCTCAACCAATACAACGGTGTAATCAACTGTCCAGATAACCCCTCAACTAACCAAACAGTGTAATCCACTATCCAGATAACACCTCAGTCAACACAACAGTATGGTCCACTGTCCAGATAACACCTCAACCAATACAATAGTTTGATCCATTGTCCAGATATTCCCTCAACCAATACAACAGTGAGATCCACTGTACAGATGCCGGTGTGCTGTCTTTCGGATGAGACAGTAAAAACCGAGGCCCCGTGTCGTGGTATGCATGGCACGTTAAAGATCCCTCACTGCTTCGGGTGGGTCCGCTGCAAATGTCAAAATTTGTATGCCCCGCATCAGGCAGATGCCGTCGCCATATACGTGAAATATTCGTGGTGTGACGTAAAACAAAAATCAATCAATCAATCAATCCACTGTACAGATAACCAATACAGCAGTGTGAGCCACTGTACAGATACAACACCCCCCCCCCCCCTCTTTCCAATATGTACAATCAGATGAAACAAAATACAGTAAAGCCGTTGACGAACAGAAAATACAGAACCCAAAATTCAGTTTTATAAACCTAATTGTCTCCAAGAATGTAAAGCTTACAAGATGTACAGAAGTTTAACAAAGAAATTCTCACATTAAGAACAAGGACTGTGCATTCTCCTTTTATTGTGCTGCATGGTAAATACAAAACCCTATCATTTATACGATTTAGTATCTTTCATTCATAAACACCTTTACGATTTAAACAATGTTTGTTGTTTATGTTTTTATCCACTATCGGAACAATGGCAATCCCTATCTAAGATGTAATAAAAAGATTTAATTAACTAATTAGATATTATGACAATCTCCACAGAATGATGTATTTCTTTCTTTTTTTTTTTTCAAAAGTCATACATGTTCTTATGTTTCTATAAAGGCACGGGACTCGAATCAAATTTTTGTGGTTTGAAAGGAAGTAACCAATATTTTAAAAATGTTCAAAACTAAACCGAAACCACATAAAGTGTTTCAGTTGAATGAGTTTTTAATAACCACTTCTTGATAGCTTGTGATAACATCGGCAACACAACGCAGTACATTAAGGAAGTTGCTACAGGTCTAAATGGAAACTACGTTAATTACATTTATTATTCAAATAATCTTTCGTATGCTGTTTAAAGGCAATACCATAAACTAAACTTAGGTATATAGGTTCTATCATAGGATTTTAAATGATAACTGCATCAAATAAATGCAATTAGTATTACGTAAATGTTTCTAGGAGAAAATAGACGGGAGAATGATTATGTCCTTTATTTTATTGCGCTGCATTGACCGCTGGTATTCCAAAGCGCTATTAATACTGTCATTTAATCCATCAAATTACGAACCACGTGCTGTTCTCCGGTCGTATGACGTCCCTCTGCGGAAGGTTCGTTGCGCTTCAATGAATAACAATCTAAATATAGTAACATAATGCAGTCAAATACAGGTATATAAAAGATTACCGCAGCCGACCGTCCATCCGGTGAGGTGTTGACAGAAGTTTAAAAACACGTTTTAAATGGCGGATCAGAAATATGCATTTAATTGATTAAATCTGAATGGAAGATCATCAAGTTATGACAATGACTATAAAGATAAAGTAGGGAATGTGAGACGGACATTCCTGTGATTTCACGCAGAACAATATTCGGCAATCTTGTTTTGTTAGAATATTCGATGTCAACGTTTGTATACAATAATACGCACATAAATGGTGCCAAGAACGACATATTTTAAAACTGGACCTTTTTGAATCGGAATTATTAGTGTTCATTGCGCCATCTGGATTTACTGTCGATGCGGAAGGTGGAAGCGACTTTCGAATGTTGTTTGTTATAAGTGCAGCGATGTAAAACGATTTCGTAAGAGTGTGTATTGTGAATGTGGGTAATATTTGTATAATGCTAGCAGTGCCTCTTTGATAAATCAATACCTGGTGGTATACAGCAAAATACAATCTGAATTTTTCGCATGAACGTGGTACTCAGACAGGGAAGTGACATTCACCTAATAATCACTGGACCTATGAAAGTGGTGCCCGTATATCTGTGAGCATATGAAAGTGGTATTCACTTGTTATCAGTGAACATACAAAAAAGGAATTTTATTGATATCTGTGGATATATAAAAATGGAATCATTTTGATATCCATGAGCGTATGAAAAGACCTTTCAATTGGCATCTAATAATAACCGCAGAGGATTGTGTTCACATGAACATGTTGGACCAAATGGGAAATCTTTTATTCAACATTTGATATAAGACGTGGTAGATGAGCGATGTAAGCCATGTTTTCCCTGGCAACTATTTCCTTCTGGATTGTATCATCATCTTTCCTGTGTGTTGTAACATCATCCAAGTACTGCTATAGTCCGGGAACCTCCAGAGTGGACGGGTTCTGCTCGGATCGTTCCATCTCCTCCCCCGGGGATGTTCGAGTCGTCGTTTTTGCCAGCATCCACGAACCTGGTCTGCGGAGATCATGTGGCGAGATTTCGCCGGATATTTTTCAGAGTGCCATGGCTGTGGGATGGATAGCCAGTATTCTAAATGGAAACGATAGTGATAATGACACCTTTGTCCCCGGGATTCGTATAGGTAACTGTTATAGGTTTCCTGTTTTATTCCACATTAGCAATATATTTACCCGGTACAGTGTGGTGGTGGTGGTGGCGAAAGGGGGGGGGGGAGGCTGAGGTATTTATATGATAGTGCATGTACATGTAATTTATGTATTGACAGTACATAAACATGTAATTTATGTACTGATAGTACATGTGATTCAGATACTGATAGTACATGTAATTCTTATACTAATAGTACAAATTTGATTTGTGTCACAAACAAATCCAAAGCAAGGTTTCCTTAGCCTTAGACATTAAGAATAATGTCTCTGCTTTATACGTATACACTGTGCTCAGTGGCGGATCCAGGATTTCCGAAAAGGGGGGGGGGGACTTGTGTATTAGCCAAACTACTTCGCCATTTTTGGTGTCAAATCTGGATTTTTACTTCCAAATGTGACGAAAATGGGGGCCCGGACCCCCTCTAAATCCGCCACTGGTGCCTACATCACTGCTTCAATTGATCCCAATGAAGACCTGTCACAATGTCCTAAAGAGTCATTGGAATCAAAACCTTTTAAAATATTTTTGTACTACTAGTTTAGAGTTTTTGTAGTGTTTTCACTACCTGAACAGTCGTCGTTCATTTCCTGGGAATAGTGTCTGAAATTCCAAACACATTACTTAGTACATGTAAATGTATGAAAACTAAAATAGCCATAAGAAGTGATTGGAAATAACTTTGAATATATACATATCAGGCGCGTAGCCAGGGTCATATTAATATGTGCGCACGAGATTGGCAAGGGGGGGGGGAGAGATTGGTGGTCTTCAATCCATCAGGAGGCGACGGTATAGACTCACTTATTTCAAAGGACATCTCTCTCTCCCTCTCTCTCTCTCTTGATTTTACCAGAATGATGTGTGGGTACTTGGCGTAATGGCAGCTACGCGTCTGCATATGTATTTAAATGGGGGTTCCACATTTCCATAGTTTTGTGATCTAATGTAAGATACGGAAGTAACTGGGGTCACAAGGCTCTGGCACCAACAACAATGTACCACAGTGGACATTCATGAACCCCTGAAATTCAGAGGTGAAACCAGGTGCCCGGGAGGAGTGAGCGTCTCCTGTTTGGCTAGACACCCGCCGTGAATGCCCTTAAACACAGACGAAACAAATATAATTCAGCACTATATATACATGAATGTAAACAAACACTGTGTAGAAAGTGCCACAGCCACACAACATCAGAAAAAAACGGTATAATAACACTGAAGTCAAGTTGTTTGACCATTGTCTAATACAATTATATCTCAAGCTTTATCACGTTCAACTATAGACTAGATGGTGTGAAATAGTAAACTGGTTGTTGATGCTTCAGTGTTCACATCAAGCTACTTTTTGCATCTTTCCCTTTTTAGTTCGAGATACTGTACGCCTAAAGTCATTTCTATGTCGGCATATATCACAGTAAGAGGTATGATCAAAAAGTTTTCGATCCCATGTACATGTACTTAGTTTTGGGAACAGATAGAAGTCAGATAGAGCTAACTCTGGAGAATATACATGTAGCGGAAGAGGAAGAACCTCGAAGTAGCATTCCGTCTCAGCCGTCATTACAACTCATTTGCATAATACATGTATGCACCTTTGATCATGTGGCCTTCCTCAAGAAAATCATTCGTGATTATTCCCTGATTGTCCCAAAAGATAGAGGTCATAACTTTCACAGCTGAAGAAACCGTCTTCAGGGCGGTCAATTCATCGATTAAATGGTCCGTTATGCGGAGCCATTCCCAATCGTAAATTGTACTCTCTTTTTTTCCCAATTTACCAATCTAAATTTACCAAAATTGTTTGCAGTTATATTCCTGGCCGTTAATGCAATGCCATAATTACTATCTACAACAATTGCAGTCTGTAAATTGTCCGTTGGTATGTAATTGATCTGTATTTTCAAGGGGTCCGTGATTTCTTTTACGTACTATTTTGTCTTTTTTTATATCGATATTTCGATGGAAAATTACTCGGAATCTTATTGTTGCTTTGAATTTGATTTGATTCTATAAGGAGTGAAACGGGTATATATACATGTATATATATACCTATTATCTATATGTATAACGGGGGCAGATGCAGACAACCGATAATGTATTCAAAAGTTTTTCTTTATCAGTTTCTTTATTAGCTTTGTCAGATGTCTTCTGTTTTCTCTTTTATTTAGAACTCGGAAAAGGACATAAATTCGGATATGTACAAATGACCGTAGATTAAGCCCATTGAAAACGTACTTGTACGCGACGCAGACTTTACCCGGGGGTGTAGATAACGGGCCCCGAACAATACCTGGTTATCGGCTGTTATGTGTAGGCCTGCAGATTGCAGATGACCAATAAAAGAGTTTATTTTTGCAATTATTTTAAGTCGTTGTGGCAGAGAGTGTGTGTCATAATGATATTCAGCGACTTCATTGTAATGTATATTCTAATATAGCCGCAAATAGTGGCCCTACATGAACTTGCGGCTAATTCTAATCTAGAATATGCGAGTCACCACGAAAATCTTTCAGTTCCATTCAGAATGGAAATTCGCAAAATGTTACGAATCTACCAAAAATACGTTCAATATGAATGAATAATGGCTAGATTGGGGTTTCATTCTTATTTACATGAATTGTATCAAAGTACAAATGTATATGGGGCTGAGAACCTCGTACCGATGTAAAAAATGGGACTTGGAGAAGAAAATCTCGGACTTTTTTATTTATTTCGTAAAAGACTTTCATGAGCAAGTTGGTAAATCTTGGTCACGGACGATCTATTGCAAATCACATCAAATTGTGAGCTGTGATACCCATTGTATATAAGAGGGGATGGACAAGGTAGGAAGGAGAAATATCGGAGATAGAGAAAATAGGCGGGGAGATAAGGACAGGATCAGGAAACTTGGAGCAGAAAGATATTTGGGAGAGAGTCATTCCCACTTATACTACTTTCCTCTTCCTCTTTGCAATATACAGTTCTTGATTAGTCCCCTGTTATATAGTAGTTTTCCCCCTAGCCATTTTCCTCCCGAAAAAATGGCTATATAGTAGTTTTTTCCCCCGGAAAAATGGCTATATAGTAGTTTTTCCCCCGGGGGAAATTTGGCTATATAGCCATTTTCCCCCTCTTATAGCCATTTTTCCCCCGGGAAAAACTACTGTATAGTGGATTTTTCCCCCAATGTGAAATTTCGGATTTTCTTTTCACACATACATATAAGTAAATCCAGCTTGTTACCTTGTTAACAACAATAGATTTCTATTTAAAATAGAGACATCTCAACTTTTGATACGGAGATATATCCAATTTAATTTAGAGATAATCTCATTTTCTTAAGCAGAAATGTCTTCAGTTTTAATCTCTTTTCCAAATACAAATGCATATATTTACCACAGAGATTTATCTACTAGAATTTCATTGGAGATATCTTTATTTAATCCGAGAAATCTCTATATATACAAATAGAAAAAAAAAGAAAAGTTCGTTTTTATGCCCCCGGAATGAAATTCGGGGGCATCTAGTTTTTTTTTACCTGTCTGAGACTCTTACCCTGTGGCAAAAACCTTGACTATATCGTTTGTACTAAGAGGTACGAGGCTTTGAAACTCCGCATATAGTTTTCTTGTGATGAGACCTTTTATTTGGGACCATGATTTTTTAACTAGTGACTTGGACCTTGGTGCTCTACGTATTCAAAAACTTAAACATTGGCTGTATCTTTTGTACAAAAAAAAAGAGAATGGGTTTGGAACTTCGTATATAGATTACTTGTGATAAGATCTTTTATTTGGGACCATGACTTTTGACCTAATGACCTTGACGTTATAGTGTGACCTACTTTTCCAAAAACTTTTTCCTTGACTGTATTTTCTACACAAAAGGGTGTAGAACTTTGAAACTTAGCAAGAACAAGGAAATCAACATTCTTGTGTTCATGATTTACAACATCTGCGACTAGACAAGCCTTGTCGTAGATTACAAATCGTGGACACCTGGGTGGAATTCCCTTCTGTTATTTTCATGTTCATCATGTACTCTGTACATGGTGAGCGATATTGTGATATATATATATATATATATATATATATATATATATATATATATATATATATATATATATATATATATATATATATATATATATATATATATAATGCAACAGTCTTAATTTATTTAGGAATTGAATGTTCTATGAGTTCTTGCACTTCCATACTTTTCTTGGTCATGCTTACAGGTATCAAATTGAAACTTCCCCATGAGGAGTTACAGATCATCTTCGACTTTGGTTACGGTTAACCTACTTTTTCTAGAGTTATTGTCCTTTGTTCAAAATCAGTTTTCCGTACTTTTCTTGGTCATGTTTACAGATATCAAGCTGAAACGTGGTAGCAAGCTTCCCCATGAAAAATAACAGATCATCTTCGACTTTGGTTATGGTTTACCTACTTTTTCCAGAGTTATTGCCCTTTGTTCAAAAGTCTAAACAAAAAAAAAACACACAAAAAAACAAAACAAAACAAAACAAAAAAAAAAGGCCAAAACCAATAATAATAATAATAATAATAATAATAAATTAGCAACTCTATCTAATAGACACATTAAAACTCTCAGAATGCTTGTTACCTTTTTGCTGCCACTGAGCTACTTTTCAGCCCATTATGGATTTGTTGGGACCGGTGGGGGACTTGCATTGCTTTAGTAGTACTCTCAGAGACCTTGTTGATTTTATTGTCTGACTCTACAATGACGTATGTTTAGTTACGTGCATTCTTACCTCAAAAAATTGCATTTCATGTGTACATACGTAAGGATCTGACTAGCTTTTCGCAGAACAAACGCATGCGCAAAGAAAACTTAGATTTTACTTTTCGTAAGTGCATGCTTTAAATAGTTTATTTTGCCACACGTGCGTACATGTATATTTACATATTATGCGCTTACACGTTCGTAGACTCGTAGTGACATTGTGGAATCAAAATACGTACTCTCAAATGTAGAAAATCAAACTACTTCGGAAAGTACATTTGTGCCCATATTGCACAGTAACGCATCCAGGATTTTCAAAAAAAAAAGGGGGGGGGGCGCACATGTGAATGTCAAATACTAGCCAAATGCTCAACCATTTTGGGTGCCAAATCTGAAGTTTTATTCATACCTGTGGCGAAAAAGAGGGAGGGGGCCCTCTAAATCCGCCACTGTTACATGTAAGTCAAGTAGATCACCTACAGGAACCTTTTAGAAATGGAAAAGAAAATCGTCCCATTTAAATCACGTTATTCTGTCAAACAAACAATATGATTACCACATGAATGTCACTAGTTCACGCGTTGTCTAAGCGGGTATTCTTTAATATGATACCGCTGCTAATTGTTGGTTAAACTTTTCCGAAAAGTACCATATTTAAATCTCGAGGAAGGGGATTACGGTTCGCTGGTAGTAAAAGGCTGTTTGCGTTTTGATTTGAATGATGTATTCTCAAACGAGAATATGATAATGTATACGAAGAGTAACACCCACCCAACTCCCCTAAAATAAATAAAATATGTTGGTTGATGGTTGATTGGTGTTTTACGTCGCTTTCAACAATATTTCAGTTATATCGCGACATGGAAGCAGGAGGTTACTAACCTCTTAAACATAGTGGCGCAACCCGGGAATCGAACCCGGATCGTCGGCGCCGCAAGCCAAGCGCTTAACCACTACACCACGCCTGCTCCTATAAATAAAATAGAAATGATAAAAAATGAATTGATAGTCAATAGAATTTCAAACGCTATATGATATATTCTTTATTCTTCATTTCATGTATACATAATCAAGGACGAAATTTCCATGTAATCAATATAGTATTAATTAACAAATTATGGATTCAAACAAAATAAACCCAAAAACAATTACAAATTTATGCAAGGAAAATTACATGTCGTTTGGGAAAAAACCGCAAAAAAAGTTTGCTGTCCGCTAACCTCACTTCTAAGCATGGATTTTTTCTTTTTCCCATTTTTTCTTTTCGTTTGTTTTGTTATTGTTATTATTATCATTATTTTTTTTTTAGAATTTTTTAGAAAAACTGGTAATTTTTATTTATTGATAGGCAAATTCCTATGGTAAAACAAACAACTATTGTACTGAAAGTTAAAGCTGCGTGCTGTTCCATTTAAGTTTTTAAAGGGATGTATATAGATATTATAGTCATGGCATTGGATGCAAAATTTTAAAATTTCGTACTAAGTAAGCGCTATGAGACCGAAAAAATAACACAAACAGCACTAATTAACTTTAATGTTTCTTACGTTAATAGGTTGTCATGGAATTGCGGCTTTAAAAATGGAACTGTACATGTAGATCCTGTCAACCTGCAAGCAATAGAATAATCTAAAATGCTTTCGTTTACCACCTAAAGTGATACACATTTTTAATATAGGAGATCAAAATTAAAATTAAATCAAACCATATCATGCACATATAGCATCCGAGTGTTAAGACCTACAAACAATAAATGACCATAATTACATGTAGTTACGACCGATTGAGTCTGATTCAGCCGTGTATGATTTGAAAAGTATTTCACAATAATCTAGAACAAATTTTACGATTTACTTCGAAAAAAATGTGAGAGTAATGTACTGTTGGTGGATATTTACGTTAAACAAAGTTTTCGCCAGGAGTTACGCGGGTTTCAGATCCGCATGAACAGCCTTGACCTCCAGATTCGACTAAGTTTTATACAGAGACCCTAATGGTACATGTTCTAACTTCTACCACATTTAATGTGACGAAATAATACATCCATCATTCCCTCTTTTGTTTCTACTACTTGCGATTTTTTATATGAAGAGAGAGAAATTGCTTTACTTTTTATTTTAAAGTTCAAGATTGTCTGAAATTTAAGCGACACTGGACGTGGGAGTGAAGTTTACCTTAAGATTAGTTTAATGTACAGTACACATCTTTGGAAGATGCATGTACTTGCCTTTTGTGTGACATGTTTGACATGTTGATATGCGTCAGCATTGTGTATGTACGAGCGATTTCATCATATCCTGGTATGGTAATGATATATCATAATGAAGCTTTTTTAAATTAAGCATTGTCACAAACAGGAAAGTCAAAAATACTCTATAACACTCCAGAACATAGGTAGATGGACCTCTTTAACTAAAAAACACCTACACCGTTACAAAACCGCAGAATGAATTTGCTATGAAAAGCGATCCATCTTACACATCAAAATCAACACTATATTTATTTTTCACTTAAAGCACTTCCTGTTACTCCGATTACGTCAACAATGATCATATCAAGCGCAGGTAATTATATTCCAGGTGTTACTCCCAAGCACAACAGAGGGAATCCGGGAGGGACTGTTGCACATGAGTCCCAGCGCATAATGTTAATCAAGTTTCAAGTTCTATTTTCATCTCTTGGTTGTTTTACATATTGAGAGCATATAATAAATTGTGCAGAGTATCATATATAACCCAATCAGCCATTTACAAAACCCCAGCCATATAAAATCGCTACACTGTGCTCCACTAAAGGGTGGTCAACGGGTCATCAGCTAAGTCGGTCGCAACCTTGTAACAAGCATTAATAGTGTCTTGTGACATATTTATAATTTTGGGAAATTAAAATAGGCACGAATGACTATAATTAACAAATATAAGGAATAAATATTCATAGACAATAGTTTGGTCAATCTTTTCTCATTGCACATAAATAGACGATAAAACGCAATATTATGATAGAAATTGCACACATAAATAGTTTTCTTATGGTCGAAATTGATTTGAGTTATTTCCCTTGTCAGCCATTTTGGAGGTGACGTAGTGAGTATATAGTTATTACATCGCGTTGAGAAATTTGTTTATATATACACTTTTTTTGAAAACATTTTCACCTCATGCAATGCTCAAATATTGTGTAAGAATTGCAAAAGTTCAGGTAGCATCCTTAGCTTTGAAAATCTCAGTCAGAATTAGGTTTATTAATATACAAATATCCTCTCATATACCTTTAAGATGACGACAAAGGGAATTAACTCTTATTGTATTTTATTCTCTCGTATACCTTTAAGATGGCGGAAAAGGGAATTAACTCGTATTGTATTTTATTCTCTCATATACCTTTAAGATGGCGGAAAAGGGAATTAACTCGTATTGTATTTTATTCTCTCCTATACCTTTAAGATGGCGGAAAAGGGAATTAACACGTATTGTATTTTATTCTCTCATATACCTTAAGATGGCAGAAAAGGGAATTAACTCCTATTGTATTTAATTCTCTCATATACCTTAAGATGGCAGAAAAGGGAATTAAATCCTTTTGTATTTTATTCTTTCATATACCTTTAAGGTGGCGGAAAAGGGAATTAACTCCTATTGTATTTTATGCACTTGAATATTGATGGCGTATGATAATACATAAAGACCGGTTTGGGTTAGGTCCAGGTTAGGTTAGTTCCAGATTAGGTCAAGGCATACACCTTTTTATATTCGGACTAAATATGATTATGAGCGTATGTAAAATAGACATTACAGTTTGATAAAATTTGCTAGCATGTGGGGAAGACTGAAATATTTTAAAACGGACATTCCCCAAGCCTCAACTTAAATCTGATGAGGTTAATAAATGCAAGCTTCAAATAAAGGGACTATCTCAAAGTAAGCATTTCTTATTAGCTTAGCTACGAAACCCTGTAGGTCGACATCGAAAATAAGAAACGTATACATACTATGCGCAGGCAGGAGATATATGTTTTTGTCCCCTAAATGTAAAACAATTTAAAGCACTACGATGCAAATTTACAAGGAAAATCGTTATGCAGTTTTCAATCAAATGAAGACACAACATCTACCTGCATACTGAAATGTAACACATTCAAGTAACTTTGTGAAAATTTATAATCCTAATGCAGGGAATTTCAACCAAATATACTGACGGCAACACTTCGTTCAAATAAGACAAAATTCCCGAAAGCATAACAAAGGAGACGAATGGACTGACTGATTGACAGACAGTTGGACAATTCAAATGCTATTTTATGCCCCAAGGAAAGGAGAATGAAGAATGAAAACTATCCAACAAGACCAACTGATGTAAGAAAACTTGTACATGTATAACCTAAAGCTTCATTTCGTAAATCAGTATGGAGTTTTATTTTGCGATCCTTAATAAAATGCGACGGAGTATTACTTTTACTCTAACTTGGATTTGGGAAATACATAGATTTCTTATTTCTGGAAAACGGATATTCCCAGTGATGAATGAAGAAATGACAAACCACCATGAACACAGTGACATTGTGCATACGATATAGGCATGGGTTGTCAGAACAATTTCGTTGGTCTATACATACTTGCAGATTTCTGTTGTTGACTTCGGGAAGCTATGATTTAGCAAAATATTTATTGTAAAGTAGGAATAGAACAGTAAACAATTCATTCGAAACAACACCTGTTTAAGATTTTGTTTACCCTAAATAAGAAGTTAGGAATGTCGCATATCTTAAAATCTCAAAATCAAGGTCACCTTGGCAAATACTCATGAATTTTACGTATGAACTCAAGCGAGTGATATTATTCTAATATAAATCAGACTAAAGTATGTGAAATGTTCCACCCGAATCAAGTTATATGTTTGATTGAATAATGACAATCGATTCATCATTGTTCTTAAACAAGAGGCCGAAATGGGCGAATTTCGCTCACTTGAACACAAGAAAACAATATATATCGGAATGTTCTCAAATGAGAATTTCTTTTAAGTGTTTTTATTTCATAGCTGAACCAAAAACAGCATCAAATCAGTCTTAAACACAAACATTTGGTTTTTCACTCTGTGTAACCTATCTTAGTACACAAAATTATTGTATTGTATACAGCTTTCCATGAGAAAAATCAAAGAAACTACATGTACATGAAAACATGCAAAAATGACGAAATCCAAAAAGACGTGAAAAGAAGAAAAATAAAATCAGAAAAAAATAGATTTCGAAACGGAACCATCAACAACATTTCTTAACAGGCTTTTCTAAATCACTCTGGTGCATTTAAGATCCATTTAACCTGTCTGAAGAACAATTTTCAAAAAAGGGTACCTTTTTGGGCTTATGTGTCCTCGCCCTGGATCTATCCTTTGATCGATTTGTCAAAAAAATAAACTACTATTGTCGAAAATCTTTACATGTAAGGACGCCAAATACCGTACGGTGGACGGAAGACGGACGCAATGCTATAACAGAAGGTCACTTGAGGCTTCGACTCGGGCGAGTCAAAATGCTAAAATACAACATCATAAATGAATTCATTGAGAGATTTGTTAGTTTGTTTCAACTTTCCACAATTGGACCAATGAAAAAGAGCCAATTAATTGGTTGGTTGATTGGTGTTTTACGTTGCTTTCAACAATTTTTCAGTTATATCGCGACATGGAAACAGGAGGTAACCAGCCAGTTAGAGAGGGATACATGTACTTGAAGTGTGTTAGGGTTTTATTATAAATGCTTGCATTGCGAAAAGGAATCGAATGAGGCATTAAATATGGCAGTCATCATCCTGTAAGGGGCAAATTAAATAAACTGAACTGGAAGACAGAAAAGGAGGACTATTTAGCATTCTACAGCTGTTTATCGGCATACCTCTGTTCTCGGTGTTTGGTGAACGATTTAGGTGCAGTCGTGTCCAAGTAAACACATAATTTCGTATATGTTTGCAGTTATGATTTTCATCGTACATGAAATAATAATTATTAGTACAATTTTATGCTACAAAAACAGGATTTGAAATGTTTAATATCTTTTCATTTCAGGATATGACATATATGATGATTGCGGAAAAGCGTCATTCGCAACGGACGCCATCTTACACGCACTGCCCTCTGGAAAACCGACAGATTTACTAACATGTGATTCAGCATGCGGTGAAAACAATGTGCCAGTTTTAGGTACCTCATCTTTTATGCTAACCATTCAGTGAGCGAAACAAATAAATTGAGCTCATTCTTTTTTGTAAATTTATCTTGCATTTCACACGTCGGTTTTTCAGTCACTTCAGTTTGAAATATGAAGTATTCTTGTTTATAAAAGAAAACATAAGTCAACATTTTTGAAATAGATATGTAGATAAAATAATAGTCATTATCGTTTAAACAATCTCTTTAAGGTGTTGTAGCGATGACGTCACTGGAAGCAACATCGGCTGTTCGCGCATCTTTGCCCACGGATTTCCCCATGATAACAGCACGTGCTCCTTTGTCAGATAAGCTGCTTACAAAAACAACATTCTCTACTGTTCCAAGTTTTCAACATGAATTCCAAGTAAGATGACACTTATTGAGGTGAAAATTGAAATTACGAAGATTGTAAACACTGTCTCAGTTTCAGATAAACCGAATTATTGTTGTTAATTCCAGTATCTTTGAGTTCCCAGTTTGCAAGGTAAGACAAGTTGACGTGTCATTTGGTTAAACTTGTGATCATGGTGGATTTCAAACCCGACCTGCTATGCTTATATTACTTGAGTATGCAGTGCTGTTACGATCACTTCCATCTTTTAAACCGTTTCGTTTGATAAAAAGACGAAAAACTGTTTAGTATCAGCAAGCTAATTGAAATTCTAGGACAAAAATATACAGCAGTGTTCAGTCAAAATTTCTTACATCAAGACTACAAGCATAAACGACAGAGAGAGATATATAATTAATGCCTGATGTTATAAAATGATTTTGCCATTGAAAGCGATGATACGGTCACGTGACTGAGATGTAAGCAAATCCTGCTGACTAGCCATACCATCGTGAAATCTCACAGAGGAAAGAAAAGAATGGTGAAATACGAAAGTATCTGGGGTCATGCAAGGTTTTTTATTGTGATGAAAGTCTTTAATCCTTACAGTCATATTTGATTTTGTTGTTCTTCTGAGATTGTTTGGCGAGGGTAGCTTACCGATAGGGAACAACCGATCTTTATTTTATACGACTCCGCTTGTTGCTTTGCATTCAGACATTTGTTTGGTCAAGTTATATACATGTATATATAATTACAAAGAATTCTGGTTTATATAATACTATTTTTGATGCATTGTAGGCAATCATACAAATGATGCACGCAATGAAATGGAACATCATATCTATTATCTATTCTGAAGACGAGCTTGGCCAACAAATGTTCCAATTCTTCCAACGGGAATTTCATAAAATGGATATCTGTATTGTGTATTCCACGTCTCGTCCGGCAACGTCTGTCAAAGACCGTAATATTTATATAGCTCTGGCAAAATTACAAGGAGAACAAGAGGGGGAATACCTTGGAGTTATCTACCTTGGAAATCCAACAGTAATTGCATCCCTTTTAAATTCTAATCATTCAGTAACTGAAACATACAGAAGCAAACTGCAGTGGATATTGCCATCTTACGTTTCAGAAAATTTAGATGTTCAAAATGCGGTTGCCAAATTTAACAAAGCTATTAAAAACAAAGTACTGTTTACACTCACCCCTGGAAAACTCCAGTTACCCACGTTTCAAACATTCATGAGAGAAACTTTGATAGAATCTGCCAAGTATGGTAATGTCTCCTCCTACAGCCCTTGGGTTGAGAAGTACATCAGTAAAGTTGGAGGACAACCTTCCATCGTACAACAGTCCCACGTGTATCCTGCCGTCAAAGCCCTACTGTCGTTTGCTTTAACGTTGAAAAACCACCACGAGCGTCTGTGTGGGGTGGTTAATAGGGGGATATGTTCCGAACTTCGTGATTATCTTTATCCCAAAGCTGTTTCCCTTGACTTGCGGCTTTCTCCAACATCAGCGGTATTTCCTGAGGAATTACAGGACAATATCACAATGACAGTGGATACACAACATATATCTCTGAAGGGTGACAGCAGTGTCGAGGTTTATTACAACGCCTGGAACAACACACAGTATACCAAGGTGAATGCAAAAAAAAATGAGTTGTAAGGCATTTTTTATGTTATTATTTTTCACTTATGTCCAGGCAACACTACTTGTAGATTCAGTTTTAGTGTTTGGTATCCCATTGTTGTTGGGCATTAATTTTCACAATTTTCACAATATTAGGCTTCAGTTATCGTAACCAAGAATTTTGCTGCACTTCTTATACAAGTGATTAATGGACTTCTTGATCGTTTTGTTCAGTTTACCAGACACACATTCCGGATTTATATTATATGTATAAAGTGACCACCAAAGGGAAGGTGGAAAAGTGGTCACTTAAGACAGATGGCACTTAACACAGATCACACGACACATTTATACCTGTTTTACGCGATCACCAACGGGAAAGTGCAAAAGTGGTCGCTTAAGAATACAAGTTGATTTTGTACAAACAATGAATAGAATATAAAAAAAAAACCAACGAAATGTGACTGCTCAAGACCTGCTATTGCTTAATAATGGTGGTCTTTGGAGCAGCATAGATGGCAAAGACACTTGCAAAATTCAAACGTCTTAAAGACCAGCGCAGCTCGTAATCCAGAAATGTTATATATCAATTTATTTCTAAGGCTATCTTGTGCGATTGTTATTAAAACTGCATACTTCATTAATATGAATATTATCAATTTTGACAAAAAGTGGCACTTCTGACTTTTCCTCTTGTGTCCGTTTCTTTCATAAAGCTGGGTTAAACGTCTATCCCTTCGTTTATTTTTCTGTCTTTCCCTTTGAAATCCGAGGAAACTTGATAACATTGAGTCTCAAGTATTGTTCATGTCAAAACTTCAAAAAATACCAAATTATACTGACTTGAGATTTTGTGGTAATTATTGCTCGGGAATACAATTATTAGCCATATTAGATTAATATTCTTAGTTGTTGATTCACAACACATGTAATTCATAATTTCGTGTCAATATCAGAGCGACAGCTGCAAGTGCATGGTATTTTGACCTAGACCAATGACTGATCTAGAACTTAGATATGAGCACTCGGCGATATTTTGATCTTTTACGTGTTTCAAACCCCCGTCCCTCCAGTGATACGTTTATCACTCAGTCATCCGGGCATTTAAAACTTATATTTAATGCATGATGTCATGAAAAATTATAACGTTGTCTATACATTATATTCCATAGTTCCATGATGTGCCTTTCAGGTAGCGTCATACGTTATGAACGAGTTGCAAACGACTTCTACTATACCAGGATCACCCTCTAGATGTGGTAAAAATAGGAACTGTACAGTCTGTATAGCAGACGATCAGAAACTGACATTTGGGTATATTCCCGGGGATGTTCTCATTTTAGGGCTGTTTTCCGTTAGAGAGGAAGGTCATCAAGCTGGAGATGGTATTCACAATGTGTTTAAGTGTGGAGCCTACAGGAGTAGCAGCAATGCTGTGATGACGATATCGTCGTTTTTGCAAAGTATCCATTTTGTGAACAAATTGGGATTAATGTCGGGACTAAAATTCGGCGGCATAGCATTGGACGATTGTTACAGCCCATACAATATCACTGATTTGTTGACTAAATTATTCTCTGGTACAAAAGTGTTAAAGGATCCAGCATCCGGGGCTCAGATTGATTTTACACGCGTGGTGGCAGCTGTGGGCGCTTTGTCTAGTAAGGTCACCCTAATCGTCGCGGACCTGCTGACGTCACTGAAAATTCCGATGGTATCTTACGGTGCATCGTCTGCGAGTCTCGACGACAGGGTGAGATACCCGTATTTCTTGCGGACTGTGCCCAGTGATACTTTGCAGGTAGCAGGATTGGTTAAAGTATTGAATGAAATGAATTTTACTCATGTGGGAGCTATTTATATCGACGATGCCTATGGACAAAATGGAATACGTTCATTTCGAGAACTTGCAGAGAGAAACGGAATCTGTGTGGAGAACGAGAGAACATTGTCAGAAAAGTCATCTCCTCAGGAGATAAAACACGTGATGAATGAAATATCACAAAAACTTCCATCTATCAACAAAAATTCATGTACGTATGAGTGTATATAAATTTTAATAATCCTGACTGGAAGACTAACATTTAATAACATCGAAGCATTAATTTTCTGGAAAATACATGGTATTAAGTTACTTTATTTCTTGTTAGCTTTATAGCTGTTACAATTTGGGGGGAGGGGTGGGGGTATGTGTTCCCTTCTGCAAGCCAAGGTCCAGTGCCATAAACTGAGAAAATACTTAAGTAATAATTTCAAATGCTTCTATTCAACAATGAATTTATAACTATGATTTGGATTTTATTGAGTTTTAGTCTATAGATTAGTAGAATTAAATCATTCTGCATGACACTTTTTTGAACGATTGATAATGGAATAAATTGAAATTAAATAATTGACTTAAGTATTATCTCAGTTTATGGCTCCGGTCCCTGTATTAATGTGCATTGCTTTTTTGTGAAGGATATGGCCTCCTACTAATATTTTGCTACTGTTTTTCTTTTAGTGAAAGTCGTATTGTTCTACAGCATCGACACAATCGCCGAGAACATTCTCCAGGTGTTGAATGACAGGGAGACGTCAGAAAAACAAAGTACCAAGTTTACGTTCGTAGCCAGTGAGGCTTGGGGAACCAATGACAAGTTAATAACAGAAGAGCTAGGTGATGCCGCCACTGGATCGCTGGTGTTTGTCACAAATGTCAGCCATAACAGCGACGACTCATATAAGGTATACGCCATTATTAGTACATACAAACTGGTATATAAATCAAAAGTAGAATCTAGAGATGTGAATTGTGGATATTGGGTATGAACAAAAGTGATAAAGTGTCATTAAATTAACTTTCCATTGATGGATTTCATTACTACTAATTTAGTTGGAGTTACCTCCGGTTGTCGGCTATGTTTATGGTAAAACATGAGGCTGGGGTGTTTTTTTTGGGGGGGGGTTGGGGGGGGGGGTTGCCTCATATTCATATTAAATTTGACTGATTTTTTTTTTTGAAAGTTGTCAGTATTTACACTTCTTTAAAAACTTTTTTACATTGTCTAATTGCATTAACATTGCAAAAACACAGGAAGTATCCCTAGTTTGGAGAAATTACCTACATGTTCATAATTTAGTTGATTTATGAACAAATGTTCAGTTATGTACCTCAAAAATGGCGGAAAACTTGTCACGTCAAGGGAAGTAACTCCAATAAAATGTAATGCTTATGAAACCTATCTGTAACCGAGATTTCATAGTAATAGACAATTAACAATAATATTTATTGGCACAAACACATTTATGAAAAAGATAAAGATCCATGCATACCACATTACACAAGATACTAGAACAATTTTATAAAGAATGTATCATAAACTATCTGAAGTTATTGATCGAATTTACTTAATGTCTCAAACAATGACATGTTGTGTCAAAAACAAGTTTAAACATTTTTACAAGAGTATGAATTTATCAACAGACTTTAACATATGATTAAGCACCTGAAAAGTTTTAATATAAAACGACATTTTTAAAAAAGCGTTTCCTTTAATTTCATATTGTTCACATTGCCATAAAATTTCACTTTTATCGACATAAAAACATTACAAATTCTTTTAAATAAGAAAAATACAAACACTCTTTAGTGCAAATTTGAGCCTCACGACCTTTATCAAACAATTTAAGAGATGACATCTTTATCAAGCAATTTAAGAGATGTCATCTCTTAAATTGCTTGATAAAGGTCATGAGGCCGAAAATTTGCAATGTAGAGTGTATGTGTTCTTTTACTTTTTATGTACCTGAGTTCCCTTTGGAGGACTAATCAGAATTTTGAAATCTTGTGTATATGTAATTAACACATGCAACGGTTTATTTTGCTGTTTAATCCAAGATTTTTGAAGAATATTCAATACAAACATTTCATAATTTACGTTATACATGGGGCCTCATGTCCGGAAGGCTGCGTTTTGTCGGAATTATCATAGGCTTGGATTCTTACGCTACAGTATGTAAGAGTGATGCAACTTTGAGCAGGAAAATACAATATGTCCGACTTTTAATCAGATAAGTTGATATGGTCTATGGAAATATCATGATTTTATGCCTCCAGTTCGATAGATTGTTTTTGTCCTGTTTGTTTGTTTGTCTATCTGTTGTCAACTTTAACCTTGGCTATAACTTTTGAACCGCGAGGGAAGCCGGTGTGGCCTTGTGGATAAGATGCTCGGCTAATGACCGAGAGGTCCCGGGTTCGACTCCCGCCGTGGGCTTACTGGTGTTCTGTCTTTCGGATGAGAAAGTAAAAACCGAGGTCCCATGTCACGGTTGGCATTGCACGTAAAAGATCCCTCACTGCTTCGGGAGGGTCCGTTGCAAAGGTCAAAATTTGTATTCAATGCATATAATATAATGTGAAATAATCGTGGAGTGACGTAAAGCAATAATCAATCAGTCAATCAATCAACCACGAGGGATAAAGACTTCATATTTGACATGCGTACTCAACTAATGAAACCCTTTCAAAGGACCCCCAGGTTGATGACTTTTTGACCTTGACAATGACCTTAACGCTAAAATTAACTGTGGATTTTGGTGCCATCAGGGGCATTAGTGTTTCACAAACACAGCTTGTTTTCAAGCATATCTTCCTACTTCTAGACTTTCCTGAAAAACATCACTTTTGGATCCACCACAGAGAATCCCTGGTTAAGATTATATCTGGAGACTGCTTTCGACTGTGATAGGGAGGGTTCATTCACGAGACAAAGGAGCAGAACATGTGACCCCCAACAACAACTTGATGACGTCATGATTGATTCCATTTCCAAAGACCAACGCGTAGTGCATGTCAGCCGCGCTGTTTACGCAGTGGCCAAGGGATTTGTATCCGTGTGCGATTCAAAGACTTGCAGGATTAATGTAACCGATTTCACTTCTGCAATAAGACAATCAGAAATGACGGATAGGGAAGGTCATCGTTTTCAATTATTTACTGCAGATGGCAATGGTCATTTAGGATTTGATATTTACAATATTCAGAGGGATACTTCCAGAAAGGACAAAGGATATTTTTATGCAAAGGTGAGTATAGACCTACCTCTAAAACTTTCTGGGAAGGTTTAAACTAAAGGGGCAACATTAGTACAGTAGACAGAGACGATGCGTTTGAAATTACATACACTGTAAGGTTTATCATAGTATAATGTTTTCCACCCCAACTTACTGCTATTTTGACTTATTTGGCTGTCGGGAAGGGCGTTGTAATGTGTCGGCGGGTCACCCATCCAGTCACTGCCCGCACTTGACGTTGCTTAACTTTGCAACAAAGCTGGGCGAGGTTGAACCACATCGCCAGAAAAGCTAGCTCTCTGGTGAAGGTATTAATGCGCGTATATGTCTCCGTCACGGGCTACAACACACTAAACCGCTAAACTGCTTGTAGTTTTATCAGGCGGTTTGAAATTATCCCTCAGTCTAGGTTCTTACCGCTGTTATAGTAAGTGGGATGGTATGCCAGTGTACCTGGTGGCTCACTCCTGGTACCTTGAGTGGAATAGGAGGGATGGTATGCCAGTATACCTGGTCGGTGGTTCATTCCTAGTACCCCTGGCGGAGTAGGAGAAATGATATGCCAGTGTACCTGGTCGGTGTTTCACTCCTAGAACCCCGGGCGGAGTAGGAGGAATGGTATGCCAGTGAACCTAGTCGGTGGCTCAATCCTAGTACCCCGGGTGGAGTAGGAGGAATGGTATGCCAGTGTACTTGGTCGATGGCTCACTCCTAGTACCCCGGGGAGAGTGGGAGGGATGGTATGCCAGTGTACCTGGTCAGCGGTTCACTCCTAGTACCCCGGGCGGAGTAGAAGGGATGGTATGCCAATGTACTTGGTCGATGGTTCACCTCTGGTACCCCAGATTGACTAGGAGGGATGATATGCCAGTGTCTCTGGTACTTCGGTTCCCTCGACAACTTGAACTGGCTTCCATGACAGGGTGGGGTACTGGTACGACACAAATTGTATACTAGTAAATCTTTGCTATCATGCGTACTTAATCTTTTGAATCCTTATCAAAAAGGTGAATAACTGTTCAGAGTTTGTATACGTTTATGTTCAACGTAAGTGTTTTAGCAAAATATACGTTTTTTTGTTTAAACAGGTTGGTAACTACAGCACTGATAATACGCTCGTGCTGGACAAAGCGAAAGTGCAAATATATGGTGCGGGAACGCCATCCTTGCAGATTGACCAAGGGACAGCAGCATGTTTACCCACGTACGCCCAGTGTGCTAATATTTGCCCTTTATCCTCAACGCAAAAACCACAGACTCCATCTCCTACTACCACAACTACACCTGCGCCACCTATGGACCAAATGCTGATTTTCATGTCGCTGCTAGGGGGCGTGATTCTGATTCTGTTGCTGGTCGTCTTATTCATGGCTGTATCGCTATGTAGGAAAAACAAAGCGAAAACGGCGCTATCACCGAGTATCAGTCAACATTCAGGTAAACTTCTACTATTACTGCATGAGACCAATGATTTCGGTGATTTTATTTTTGCAATGTTGGCGGTTGTGATTTTATTTTTACCGTGGAATGTAAACCACTGTAAAAATTCTGGGTTTTTTATATATTGATGAAAAAATTGCATGCCTGAAAAAATTTTGAAAACGTTTCTTTTACGAAAAACCTTAAAAGGGAAAATAATTTCGATGATTTCAAATTATATTATGTTTGCGGAATTAAGATTTTTCACCAGGGGCCAGTTGTTCGAAATTTTAACCACTGGTTAAGCTAACCAGTGGTTAAATTTTATCTGACTATATCTTTGAAATCCTAAGACTTAAAGTCATAGTCTGTGTACTGATTTGCAGCATATGTAACCAGTATTGTTTAGTAAGTTAGATTTTTATACAGAAATCTTATAAATTACATTAATTATCTCTCAAACTTTGACCACTCGTTAGATTAATCAGCGGTTAAATTTTCGAACAACTGGCCCCAGTAATGAAAATGCATGAAAAACTCAATGATGCGTAAACCACCGCAAATGGCACTTTAGTTATAGAACAGTAAAATTTTAGCACTGAAACATAGACTTCTTACAGTAGTTAATATAATCCTATGACATCAAGGCGGGTGTGGCCGATCAGCAGGTAATGCTTACCACTCCATGCACCTGATACCACCTCTGGTTCTTCCTGGAGTCCGTGATTGCCTATATTTTCTATTTTGTCATCAGTTAAAGACACTCCTTTTTGACTACTGCTTGGTGTTTTAGCATCATCTTTACAAATAGATGATATGTATCTCGGTACCTTGTGCTGAGCTACAGTACATAACTCATTTATTGAGAATAGTGTTCAGTATGTTGGTAGAGGATATAATATTTTATGCCCCCGCCAGGTGTGGCTTCTTCCGTCCTTCTCTCCTTCCGTCACACATTGGTTTCCGGATGATAGCTCAAGTACCTTTCAACATATTTAAATTATCAGTTTGGATTATACTTACTTATTAAGAGAGGAAACCCCTATTGATTTTGGGATCAAAAGGTCAAAAGTCAAGCTCACAGCTGCTGAAAATAGACTGTAGTTTTGGCTTCGGATGATAACTCAAGTACCTTTCAACATATTCAAACCAAATTTGGATATATGCTTACTTATCAAGAGAGGAAGAACCTTATTGATATGGGGATCCAAAGGTCACAACTAATAGAAAAGTCTGAAATTATTGGTTTCCAGGTGATTCTCATATGTATATAAATTAAGTGCTCATCAGAATTTTATCATATTTCACATATTTTACAGGTCAAGTTCTTTTAAACAGAGGTCATTTAAAATCTTATTAAAAGGGAGGGATGCCTGCTTATTTGACATTCAATACGCTACCGGTAATATTTATAGGAGTTATGGCCCATGAAACTTATAATTTATGAAAGCTTGTTGCTGAAGTAGGGGCATATGTTTTACAAACATGCTTTAGTTAACTAAGGCTCAGTACAATGGATTATAGGTTTGTAGAGAATGACGAGCGAAAATCAGAAATAGTTCCTTTTCTGAAAGAAAAGCTATTTTGGTCGTGACATTGGGGGTTGAGTTTTTCTCTCTGAAACTTTCCTTATCCATGTGTTTTCTGTGCCATTTCATTCTTAACTGTATTGTGTAATTCCTGAATGATTTTAGAAAACAGATAATTGGCATTCTATTCACCTTCACATATACATATAACAATTTCAGTGTAATATTTACTGCATTATATGCTGAAACTTTGTACCACCAAAACGGAGTTTTACCTAATATTTGTATTCTTTGTTTAATAAAAACCAAGTGAAACATTGTAAAAGAGCGCAATTTCAATCCTAAATATATTGACCTCTTTTCGGAGGTATCGGCATAACTGGTTACATTAATAATTGTGATCGTTTGATGTCTGACCATTGGATGAAATCCTTCCTAGATAAGATAATATGAATTCACTAAGTCGTAAAAGCGAAACGAAAATCATTGACTAAGTTTATTTCGAATCATCGTTATTATATACACCTTCAAATTCCATGCATCGCTTATATCATTACAAATTGTTTCAGTTGTGAGCCGTCGTCATAGCCTGAGGAGTACTGACATGTATGACAGCCCACGCTCCACATACAGTTCCATCAACAATCTGAGAGTCGGCAAATACAATGAATCATTTGAGATGGATGATAGGGCAGCCTCTGCTTCTAGTGGGATCGTACCCGGTTCCAGTAACGCATCTAATGGCACAACGCATAAACTAGAAGTTCCTGTGGAATACTCGGGGATAGTTGCTCCAAACGCACATAAATATGGTTCGAAATCATCCGTGAATACTTATCTAGCCCCGGCAAACCAATCACCAACTGTACCAAAGATCACCATATCTCGAGACGACTCCATCCTCCGGAGGAGCGAGCAGCGATCACCATCTCCTCTGGCTCGTAGTCAATCAGAAGGCGACGTGTCTGGTGATCAGCTGGCCTTAAATTACATGACAGCTAAAGACCTGCAGATGGAAGACGAGGAGCTTAATTATTGTGAAATGTCTAATAAAGGAAGTTCGCAACAAACTTCACCAACAAGTACAGGGAGTACCCCAAGAACATTAACAGCGCCAAAAAGACGTCTTCCATCAATCAATACCGTACACAGAATGCCACAAAATCAAACATCGCCTCCACATCAAAGGCCGACAACTCTGCCCGGCATCAAAACACATATTATCCCACCACAGAATCCACCACCCTATAATAGTAATCAGGGCAGGAACCCTCCCCCACATTTCCCAACTCAGGATATGACTTCTTATCTTCAACCTACGGCTTACACTCCTGAAGACACATTAAGTACAGACCATCAGATGGTTCCCGTGACAACAGCTTATATCTACGCATCCGATGGGAGCAGTATCCCAGTGTTAGTCACTGGCACGGGAGAGATTATTTCCCCAGCGCCCACTCTTTCCAGATCTCGGATGTTGCCATCCGTTCCGACTCAGTCAGCCCAGAATTGCAGTACTTACGTTCCCCAGTCGTTGTCGTTAGATTTTCCATATCCAAGTAATATCTCGAACTTTCAAAATCCATATCCATTATCCAATGTAGATACTAGTTTAGATAAATACGGGATCCATTTTGAACATCCTCCAAATAAGAGTTTGTACTACCCGCACATACCTAGCAGCATTTCATCCGCACCAACCGTGAACCATGACCCGCTACAACTAAATCACGATCACTTCACACAGTTACAGTCGTCGCACTCCGTAAAACCACGTCTTCTATCTGACATTAATCATTTAAATTCTCAGAATATCTCGCAACCTCATGTGTCATCAGCAGCATCTCCCGTCATGTATGCTACATCCCCCAGTACCCCGCGTTACGTTCCTCCTCATCCTCACACGCTAGACGTCAATCAACAAATATCCAATCAAAAACCGTATATACCAGACCAATCACAGGTGACATTACATACAGTCCCAGAAACAAACAATAATTTAAATCCGTTACATCCACAGATACATTCATTGCCTAGACTGCAAACAAGAAATGACCCATCACGTTTACCAATAAGGTCTTTGTCAAGCACAGGCACTGGTCAATCCCGACCACAGGTAAAGAACCCTGTAAATGATATTCGGTCGCAACAAATTATACAATTGAACGCAAATACGGGCATTGTTCGCGATGATGAAAATGAAGTAATGATATAGAGGATGGGCAGGCGTGATGTAATGATTAAGCGCTTGGCTTACGGCACAGACGGTCCGGTTCGATTCCCGATGGCGCCACTATGTTTAATAACTGTTATCTGTTGGTGTAAATGTATGATTGTTGGTATTTAATACAATAAAAAAAGAGGACGTAAAATAAGAATCTACTGACCAATATAGAGGAAAAATTCGGAGAAGTTTGGTTTAAACGAATGCAATAACATGTCAAATGAACATGTCACAAGTATGCCATTGCCATGAAAAGTAACAATCGCGTGTCGATGCTCCGTCTTCTTTTGCTTCTCTGCCATCATTTCATCTGACTTTGCTGCCACATTGATGCGCTTGATCCAAATTATACATACATGATGCTTAAAATATGTACAGTGTACTTAAAAACACAAAAATAATGAAGTACCTTAAAACGACTTTTAATACATACTACATATATGCAGTTAGTGGCTCTGATCAAAGAATGACAATGATGTTCCCATATTCCCATTGTCTAACATACTATCTGAAATGGCTTACTGAGTTATTCATTTCAAGTATATGATAGGATATTCACATGTATTTGAATGTATATATTTGAATGCAAAAATAACAACAATGTGAGAGAGACAGAGAGTCAACAATTTTGTCCAGAATTACCAAAGATTTTTTATCGTCCTTAAGAAAATGTTTTGTAATCAATGCTCATTTGTTTTTATTCTAAATTTTATGTTTGTATGACTTTATTGTATATTTTATTTTATCTCCCAGAGAATCAAAAGTTTTATCCACATATGCTCAAGATCCCCATTTAAAATATAATGTTTTATACTTTTAAAAAAGTTATTGATCTTATGATTTTGTATTGTTATCGACTTGATGATTTTGTATTGTTATCGGCTTCATGATGTTATATTGTTATCGACCTGATGACGTCATACTGTTATCGGCTAGGTGATTTTATATAATATTTATCGGCTTGATGGTTTTATATATTGTGTATATTTATCGGCTAGATGATTTTATATTATTATCAGCTGGAAGATTTCATATTGATACCGACCATACATTTTATATTGTTATCGACTTGATGAATTTAACCAAAAATAAAGGAATGAATTTTTATAAACTTTGTATAATGAAATACAATGTTTTTGTGTAACATGCTTCTGATCAGAGACAGTATACATGTCTCTATTCTGATGAATTGTACAGATATTCCTAAACTACGGACCCACTCGATGCGATGAGAGAATTTCACCGCATCGTGACAGCGGTCTCTCCGGGAGGCATGACACAAAAAGACTTTTAAGCTGGGCTCTTTGGTCCCAAGTAAAGCACGCCACCTATAGAACCACACCGATTCTGTGTAACACTGTGACATGTCTATTTATTATAAAGCTTTTTCCTTCTCTTTTCTTTTTATAGACCACTAATTCCCTGTTATTCGTCATACTGTAAATTTTGTACGAGCAATGTTCCGATGTCAGTATGTTTTCTAACTCATTGCCCACTGTTAATTTTGAATTTACCGAATTACAAATTTTAGATAAGAATTCAAAATCTACAGTATGACATTTCTTTGTGAATTTTTCATCCTCCAATTTCAGAATTAATTTTATTTGAAGCAATTAAGATACCTTCAGCAGGTGTGTCCCACCTAAATTTTGAAATGGTAATGTAGTTTAATACTGTACTTAAAGAACGTTCAGCTCACAAAATCAAAAGTCAAGGTATGTTAAAGAGAAAATGCAAAAACGTGCAGAAAAGTGATGAAATTATGACAGTGATTGCGCACTAAGCCAGGTGCTCCAGCAATCTGGAAATGTGTTCCAGAGGGGGGAAAGTTGGACATCCCTGCCTTTAGTAGAAAATGATTGATCACAAGGACCAACATAGGAAAGTCGCTGTGGCCTAGTGGATAAGGTGCTCGGCTCGTGATCGAGAGGTCCCGGGTTCCTTATGTCGAGGCAATCTCTTGGCAATCCTAGTTCTGGTTACATGTGTAAGTTCAGCAGTTGCATCTTACACACACACACACACACACACACATATATATATATATATATATATATATATATATATATATATATATATATAATATATATATATATATATATATATATATATATATATATATATATATATATATGACTCCTTACATTTTACTTGTGATTAGTGTGAACAAAGAGAGCTAGGTAGTTCCAAATTTTATAACTGGTTACATCTTCTACTACCATAAGCACTGAGAGTCAACAAGAAGAAATCAGTGACCAAACACCTGGTAAGAACAAAACCATAGAAAGACAAATCCCTAAAGCTCACAATGATACATTCCCAACTTAATGCAACAACAAAGCTGTATTTTTAAATACATTAAATTTATTGCCAACAACCTTAGATCAGTAAGACAAATCAATTACAGGTTATAATTATACTGAAATGCATCTACAATAGCAACAGTGATCTACCACAATATCGAAAAGTGCTGATAAATCTGGTTTGACTGGCATCTAACACCGTCATAATCTCTAAATAAAGGCATTATGTCAATAAACCTTGGACTACCAATATGCTTGTAGTAATTGCTTTAAAAAAATTACAACAAAAATTATGCTAATTAAGCTATTAAAGCTAGGGAACATGCTAAGAACACTGATGTTACTCAACAACATTGCAGAAAATAGTTTACTAACTCCACATACCATATGTGTATATGAAAGTGGTAATTTTCATGATTATGATCAAAGGAAATGAACTGATAAATGTATGCTTTTCCTGAAACTGTCATGAAAATTCATTAAACATATATATAATACCTATAGTAGATGTCGATAATTTTTCTTTACCTTCCATCTTTTTTCTATGATAATTTTCATCGTTTTTCACAAAATCAACATTCACAGTAAAATACATATAGCCAAAATCTCCTTCATGCCATTATTTCATACTAACATTTAACAAACCCAACAAAATACATTGCAGCAGATGGAATTCTTTTGAATCTTCATATTGGCAAATAACAAAATGAAAAATCTTGATGTTTGTATAATTTTCAAGCAAAATTTTGGTATAATTTCGTACAAATGTTGAGATTCATATGTGCAGAAATTAAAATGACTAAGAAATGAAAATAAATCTGAATACCATATTATGAGAAAGTAGAACAAACTATGACTGAACTGTTACATGTCTTGAATACATTCCATAATTTCTGGTTTCAACACATTATTATTTTGAAGGTTTCCTTGTTGGGCTTCTATATCTGCCATTATAGATTTATCCCATGTAAAATTCAGTACAGCTGCTGGTGCTAGTCCTAATTCTGCTAAGGACATTTCTTCCTCTGTTATCTTTTGACCTCCAGCAGAAATCAAATTGAAAGGCATCCACTCATTAACAATATTCTCTCGAAGGAATTGCAATAATGAAGATAATTTCTCCGTAGCTTTAAATGTCCCCTGAAGAATAATGCCATCTGGAAACTTGACACGAATCAAAACAAATCTGTATCTACGTAATTCTCTTTGTTCATCTCTTTCTCTCATTGCTTTTGTTCGTAACATTCCAAGCTTTTCTGTTGCTTCTTGTCGACGTTGTTGCTCTTTTTTTAATTCTTCGGGAGAAATATTATAAAATTCTGGCGGAATGTCGAATTTAGATGCATGAGGAGATGGATGAAACACTTTCAATGTCCGATCCAGTTGAGGTTTAATTGGTTCTGCTGTCACCAAAAATTCTTTCAAAGTTTCTATATGTGATTTATCACTTGCCTTTTCTTCATCTATCAAATAAAAATTTTCTTCTCGATCTTCAAAAGGCAAATTCACAATTTGGAATCCCACAGCTTGCATAAATTCATCTGTACCTTTCAAACAACTAACACGATCCTTAAATGCTTTATTGCTCAGTCTGATTTTACGAAATTTTTCCTCATTGGGATTGCCCAGTAAATTATCCAAGTATTTGGTCAAGGTGTCCACACAGACTTTAACTTTGTCTTTATCTTTATTGAGAGTCTGTATCATTAATGCAGAGGCCATCCCAGGTTCATCTGCCAGCTGACTGAGCAGAAACTCTTCTATACTCACCTCAATCTCCTGCTTTGGTAAAACAGCAGGACCTATGTAAAACAACAGTGTAAGATACCATTACTTTATAGATTGTATTGTCAAGTAATAAAGGTAACACTTACCATAGTTAAATACTTTCTTTTCTAAAATTTTCATGTTCATCCGTGACACTGTTTACAAGATAAATGAATAGTAAATTTAAGATGTGTCATTAAAGAATACATGCATCCACTACAGTGACATTACTTTTCCATGAAACTTCAAATGTCTTGCTCTCTGCAAAGCATTTAGGCAGATGTCAGGACATGTGCATAGTATGTGTGAAAGTACAGATGTAATGTCCTTGTACTTTAATACTGATCTCAGGACATGTGTGGACACTGGCAGTACAGCTGTTCTGTCTTTGTACTTTCTGATATTAGGACCTGGGTACAGAATGTGTGATATAACAGCTGTATTTTTCTTTCTAATACCAGGACATGTGTACAGTTTATGTGACAGTACAGCTGTACTGTCCTTTTACTTACTGATATCAGAACATTTGTATGGATCATGTGATGGTAAGACTATATACTACATGAGACAGTACAGCTGCACTATCCTTACACCAACTGATATCAGAATATGTGTACAGACTGTATGATGGTACAGCTGTACTGTTCCTTATACTTAATGATATCAGGAAATGAGTACAGAATATGTGATGGTATAGCTGTACTGTTCCTTATACTTACTGATATCAAGACATGAGTACAGACTGTGTGATGGTACAGCTGTATTGCTCCTTATTCTTACTGATATCAGGACATTTGTACAAAATGTGTGCCAGTACAGGTGTGTTGTATGAATACTTACTGATATCAGGACATGTGTACAGACCATATGATGGTACAGTTGTACTATTCCCTATGTTTACTGATATCATGACATTTGTACAAAATGTGTACCAGTACAGGTGTGTTGTATGAATACTTACTGATATCAGGACATGTGTACAGTACATGGGAAAGTACAGGAGCACTGTCCTTAACTATTTCTTTCGGCCCTTCTCTATAATTAGCTGCCAGTTTCATGGCTTTTTCTTCTGCCTTCCTTTCCTCCTCCATCTCCCTGCGTAATCTGGCTTTGGCCATCATCGTAGCATCTTCAATTAATAAGTCAGAATATGAATCTCAGTTTAATGTAATTTCATTTAGCTAAGTTCTTGTATTAAAAACTGATTTCTAGAAAAATTATTTCACAAGCACTACAGCTCTATATAATATATAAGTATATACATGTAACAGGTTCAAGTTCAGTGATGGGAGGTAAAGAACCTTGAGTTAATTACCAATTTTAGCTGTAAAATTTGCACCATTCCACAATAATTAAGTTGATAGTCAAACCATGGCTAGTCAAAAAAGATTGGCACAGGAGAATACAATGCATTAGATTCCACATTTTGGACTTTGGTTCAATCAGAAGATGATTCATTTCTTTTATGGACATATCTTAAGTACATATACTATGATCTTAATAATTAACAGGGGCATCACCTCGCACCACAGCAAAATCCATGGTACTAAATTGACCTTGACCTTTGACCCTAACATCAATAGTGATCTTCTTCTCATTATACTAAAGTTATATGTGAAGTATGAGCCCAACAGAGCTAAAAGTGTGGCTTCTAGGTGTCCAAAAATATTTTCTATGATGACCTCTAGTGAGCTTAACCTTTAACCTTTTGACCCAATAGGGATCTTCCTCTCCTTATACTAAAGCTATATGTGAGGTATGAACCCAATAGGGCGAAAACTGTGACTGCTAGAGGGTATACACAGTTTTGCTACAAACACGCACGTGCACACACCAATCCATTCATGCACACACCCACACACAAACAGTACTATTACTACATCCCCCCACAACACTGTTGATAGGGGATAATAAGTAATGCTTCATGAGTAAAAATATCCTTAGTATGATCTATTTAACGACCAATATAGTCAAAACTAGCCATCCACGAGGAGGAGTTATAATTCTCTTATATAAGCTTGACTAGTCAACAATCTGTAGAGACAGAACTCATTATAAGAGGGATTTCTTACCCGATTTTGGCTGTGTTTTAGCAGTATTCCTCATTAAAGCGGCCTCTGCCGCTCGTCTCTGTTCATCTGTCATACCAGAACGTGGCTGTTCATTCAGAACTCTTCCCGGTGCTATCTGTGGCTGAGATCGAGTGTCGTCAGTCAACTTGTGTCCATCCCCTGCCTTTTTGAACTTGATATCAAGCTTTTTCTTTTGGAAAAATTTCTTTATTGCAGCCATTGTAACTAGAATGATAAAGTCATAGGGTAGATTATTTACATAGATTAATTTGTATCTACAGGATGATTTTTTTTCATATTTTTCCTTCATGAAATTTTTACAGCTACAAATATTAACACATGAGTATGTACATGCAAAATCTACAAAACCGTAACAGTTGTGACACACAAAGAATCTCTACAATACATTGTTTAATGAAATCAGCATTAGAAATTTTTTGCAGTAAACTGTAATTTTTATTTTTCATATGTAAAACCTAACGCTATCAAAATTAACTGAAAGTTTTCATAGCACTAAGATTGGTATCTGTCAAGTAAACTTTGTTAAAAGGAGACATTTATTATGTACAATTTAGTGCATTCATAAAATATCTGACTTAGATTCTAAGACCTTCAGTTATATTGTTAACCATACCTTGAAAAAGAATACAAAATGAATTTCAATGTGTTACACTTCAGTTAGGATATTAATCTGTCTTCAAAGGCACTATTTCATCACTGACCTGTCCTGCAAAAACAAAAAAAAATCTTTCATTTCTACGACTAGAGAATTTCAAATTATTCCATTCATTTCAAAACTCTGACCTGTCAATTTATCACAAGAGGCCCAACTGCTACATGCAATGCTTAACTTAATTAAATTTTTTCATCAAAAGAAATACTTGGCTCCTGAGCGAAAGGTTCTGGATTCAATTCCCGCAATGGGTACACCAGCGTTCTATCTTTCTGATGGGACAGCTAAAACCGAAGTCCCATGTCATAGCAAGCATGGCACATAAAAAATCCTTCGTTGCTTTGACTGGGTCAATGCAAAGGTATGAATTTCTCCGCACTGCAATAAGCAGATGCAATCACCATACATGTATACATATAATAATAATGTAGGGACATAAAACAATAATTAATCAATTATCACAAAATATACATGTAGAACTTGTTATGGTCAATCGACTAGGTACTTGAATTGACTCATGACCCAGAGGTCACAAGTTTAAGTCTCTCTAAATGCTCATATGTGTCATCTCCTTCAGTTCAGACGGTCAAAATCAAGATCTCATGTCATGGTAGACATGGCACGTATAAGATTTTACACAGCTTTGGATGGGTCCAATGCATCAGTCTGAATTTCTGTGCATTGCAACTGGCAGATGTGCAATAATTTTAGTGTAACGTAAAACAAGAATTACTGACTCAAACACATATAATGAAATAAATCATGAAATTTTGGCCTTATATGATTTACTGATACTCTACATATAAAACAGATTACTTGCCATCAAAAAAAATTATCATCTAGCTTAATAAGCAAGAAACTAAACAGTAGAGGCACAAGATGTGACCAAGTTATTATGACTCTAGCTCATTGTCTTAAGGTTGTAGATTTGAACCTTGCCACATCCATGTCAAGTCATATTACAGTGTGAAGAGATAAATTTGAAGCCTGCGTTAGTGATCAAGGTACCAAACCAGACATTTGTTTCAATCTGTTCAAGCCTATGTAGATCCAAAACATTTCAATCTAGAATCCTTTAACTTAAGTATAACTTCTATATGTCTATTACATCTCTGTGGTAATATTATCCCAAGATACATTGTAATTCATACATTATGCACCTCATTTTTACTGAGAGAGAGAAACATGAATATATTCTTTCTTTTACAAAACAAAAGACAGCCATCTAAATTCACAATGATCAAATTTCAATGGTGACAATAGACTCTTTCACCTTAACTATAAGACTGACATTTTGAGAGGTAAAATCTTTACTGTTTCAGCATAATGAAATAAGACACAATCAATATTGTATTATGACCCCAAAAATTTTTCAAATTTTATGTGCAATTTTTGACAGAAAGGTATTGAGTTTTAATAAACTTTGACGTTTGCTTATTCCTGGCAAAAACTCCCCAATTTTACCAACACAGCTGTCCGACCCTATGTCAATAAGGTTGCTATGGAGCTACTATAGCCTGATCGAGCTATTTTTTCTTGTTCCAGATATATCTAGTAATTCCAGATCTGACCATAGACCAGACTGGGATATACATCAGTATCCAGATCAGGCTTATATAGCCTGATCAGCATATACGTTCTAAAGCCAGATCGGCTTTGGATCTGACCTTATCAGTATGAGAATGCAAATTTTAAAAAAACATGAAGAGTTGTCATTAGCTCACTGGTGGCAACCACATTTAAATAGCAAAAGGATTTTGTAAGTAGATCAATCTTCAAGGTCAAGATCAAAATCAAAAATTTTGATATGTAATTAAACAGGGGTCGAAATTAGCGGTTGTCCAGTGGACTATGGCCAGTACTGGAATTTCAGCTGGGCCAAAAAAATACATTTTCCAGAAGTCTGGTTGGTTTGCAGAAAATTTTGGAACCCCTATTCTATATTTACCAATAAATACTCAAAATGATAACCCTCATAATATCATTGACCTCTTCACTTTATTCATTTGCATCTCGATAGATTTTGCAATTGTGATATTACCCAAAACTAAACAACAAATTTGCTGCGGTGCTTGTAAAGAGTGGGTTACCCTTACAAAATGATTCATAAAGCATCTACAGTCGAACTTCGATAACTCGAAGTCCTCCGGACCAACGAAATTACTTCGAGTTTCGGAACGTTCGAGTTATCGAAGGTAAGAAAATTCCCGCAAAATCGAAAGTGAAAGATTGAACTTTAAAACAACTCGTGTACTTTTAACTAAGTCGCACTGTAATACTAGTAGTGGTCGTGAAAAATAACATCAAGGAGAAGTAATACTCTCAATTTATTTTAAATGCAGATCAGAACAAAACTTAAAATCATAGCACATGGTACAATACCTTATATGTTTTATTTATGCATAATTTTATTAATGTCGATAACTGTTAAAAACTTGCAGCTTGTATAATCGGCGACAATTTTCACCATTAGCAATTAAAAATCGCATTTGGTCATAATTACAGCAGCTAACCTTAACGATCGATTGTGCATCAAGTGGTCAGCTAATCTGTCAAGTTTGAACGCACACGGCTATGAAATTTTAATCGCTGTGTAAACAAACCAATTAGTTTCCAATCGTGTCATTTGCTTCGAGTTTTCGAAGATGAATTAAGTGTAAAATTGTCGTCGGGACCTGAAAATGACTTCGAGTTTTCGAGTTTCAGAAGTTGGAGTTTGAGAAGGTAAATAACGTTAAAATATTCTAAATGTTCTCGGGACCACAAGATAACTTCGAGTTTCAGAGGGTTTTCGAGTTATCGAAGTTGGAGTTATCGAAGTTCGACTGTATTTGACATTAATTGAATGATTGTTGACATTATCAAGGACCATGCGGCGTTTTTTGGAAGGCTTTTCTCATATATGAATCATGTTACAGTATATGATATTCACATCAAAATGAATAAATATGAATTAATATAATTATTAAAGCCCTGTCTCTAATGGATCTAAAGTTATGACCCAGGTAAAGTTTTTGTATAAGTAGGTCAATCTCCAAGGTCAAGGTCACAAGACAAAAAAATTTTGTTACATAATGAAAAGGTCTTGTTGCAAGGAATACACACATGAAATATTTAAGCTCCTTCTCTTACTGTTCATAAGTTATGACTAAGGTTAAAGTTTTTTGAAACGTATATGTAGAGGGCAAACTTCAAGATCAAAGTCATACATGTAAGGTCAAAAATTTTGGTACCCAATGAAAGGTCCTGGCTCAAGAAATACACAGGTGAAATATTAAAGCCCTGTCTCTAATGGTTCTAAAGTTAGGATCCAGGTTAAAGTTTTTGTCTATGGACATCAACGACACCGGGATATGACAATACCTCTCCAGACATTAATCCCAGCAAGCTAAAAATTATCTCGTTCTTGAATAGAGCGAGAGCTGACTGATCGAAATTCAAAGGGTCAGACTTATCTTCTGAGTTATCTTTGCTGAGATTATTGCACATGGGTGTATATTATATGTTGTTGGCAACAATATACAGCAGCATAATAAAGGGTCACGTGCAAGAATCTAAAAAAAGATTATCTTCTGATCTGAACTAAAATAATGCAAGTTTCTCCAAAATTAATTTTATGCAAATGAACTGACCGTCTTGTGTTGCTGATAATTTTTCACAGATGACAGAACCAAAGTAGAACCAGGATATACCGATTAGAACGATGTTAATGTTGAACCATATTATCAAGACAAGTAAGATTTTGGTTTGCACATCATCCGATTCAGTCCAAAATTGTGACCAAATCTCCCAAGATACAGATTTGACAGTTTCAAAGGCAAAATTAAGAAAGAATCTGTAATCTATGTTTGTCTCACTAGAGGCGTTATCCCGTTGCATTACACTTTTAATTATAAATATTACTCAGTCACGTCTGTTTATGACAGTTGTTTCTTTCTAACCGGAAACAAGAATACAGAAATCAGACCGCAGCAAATAATCAATGAGAACATAATGGACCAAATGTTTTTTATTTCTATCTTTATGCTAAATGAACCTTTTGTAACATTAATTTTTTCCATTACAATTCCATATTTTCCTTCATACATTTAAAGTTAAATATATTCTGTCCGAGATACGTACGGTCGTTTCGTTCCCTTTCTGTCATTCTAAATTGTTTCGCTGGCAGCATTTACAATTCGCATTACCATTTGACAGAGACATATATACACATGTATATATATGTCTCTGCATTTGATTCTGAAAGAGGGGGTTTAGCGGATCGGATTTTTCCGAGGTCAGCCATAAAATAAAAAAAAAAATCATGATATGATATGAGAATGACCGAACTCAAATTTGACCACATATTCTCGAAGTCGGCGTGACATCACATTATTATCTAAATGAAGCAGAGACATATATACACGTATGTATATATGTCTCTGAATGAAGATAATCCCCGAAACATTCAGAAAATGACCTGGGGGACAAACTCGGTCTTTATCATAGACCGTAATGGAACTTTGCTGAACTATATTTTGAGCACATGAGCTAAATGAGTCTTAAAACTTTTGAAATTCATTGAGGAATCTCACAACGATTGACTCTCTTTCCTTCTTCGAAATTTTTATGACGACAGTTTGCAAAAATAAGATTTCAGAATATCGGATTCTTCGTAGACAGCGATGATAAATCCCGAGACTTATCCCCCAACAAATATGATGCAAATTAGGTCATGTGACCTATTCGACTTCAAGAATCCGATCTTCTGGCAAAACAAACAAAAACAAAAACAAAAACAAACAAACAAACAAAAACAAACCAAAAAAGCCCCCCCCCAAAAAAAAAGAAACAAAACAAATCAAAACAAAAAAAAATTGACGCACGTTTCCCCTATATATTGCGCAAATTCAATCCATTCATGATGATCAGTTGCAAACAAGTATCTCTTTCTAGTGGTCTCCTTCTGTTTCTTACAGAGTTGTTCATAAAATAAAATAAATTAAGCCGGCGTGGCCTAGTGGTATCGCGTCGGACTCCTGATCGGGAGGCCGGGGTTCGAGTCCCGCTCTGGTCATGCCGGTGTCATGTCTTTCGGATGAGACAGTAAAAACCGAGGCCCCGTGTCGTGGTATGCATGGATAGTTAAAGATCCCTCACTGCTTCGGGTGGGTCCGTTGCAAAGGTCAAAATTTGTATGCCCCGCATCAGGCAGATGCCGTCACCATATACGTGAAATATTCGTGGTGTGACGTAAAACAAAAATCAACAATCAATCATAAAATAAATTCGGTATTGCGTAACATATGTATTCAAAATCTACTTGTTTGAATAAAAAATATTTTTATCATTTCTTTTAACTATATTGCTCCAGAAATATGCATTGCTCTTTATGCCGACAAAATCCAATGCCTTAATAATCCAAATGTTCCGAATGCCCGTAATTGTTATATCATAACTCAGGTTAGCTGCCTATCATCTCTCAATCCCGCTATATAGATAATGTTTTTTGCATTTTCCTCACTCGTACGTGATTCCTTGTAGTTTTGTTCAACAGTTATTTCGTCATCAGTTCACCAGCAATTATTTCATATGCTCGAGTTTGAGAAAGGAGTAAATTTTTTCCTTAACTTATACCCGAATAAGTTTATGGAATTTCATTAGCCCTTTGATTTGGAGTTGATTATGAATACTTTACTTTTCGCCCGTTTATTCTAAATATGGCAGCATCAATGAAAGCAGGAATGTATATATACACGTCTCTGATGAAAGCAACTATACTATACTTCTGGAAAAGAACAAATGCGTAAAAAATCTTTTTACATTTAGACAACGAACAGTAAATACGCAAAATGTAGCTGATGTCCGATATTATCGTATTACTAGACTAGCGCTTTGTAAATAGTTTTCTTTTTTCATATTTCTATTTATGTAGTTGTTTGTTATTTTGTCCTGAGGAGGGGGCTTTATTTCAATGTATATTCTATAATATTACTCACTGAAAACCCGCATTGTCAATGTCTACCACTACTACCGGGCCATCCCGGCCGTCTCTTGTCGGGCTGTTCGTAGGGATTGTTGACCTGATAGTATTTAACTTGAAATCTACACAGAAATTTAGTACAGAAGATACAGTCCAAATTTTCGTTGAGAAGATATTATGAATACTTGATTACAAAAACTGAACATACAAAAAGTGAAAATAAAATTACAAACTAATGTATGTTACAATATATTTCATTGAAATTTTGTAACAAAATATTCATGTGCATGGGTAAGTTTGCACGATAAACTGTTTATTTACGTGATTTACAGTAAAGAATTATACCATTTCAATGGCTGATTCTAGGTCACTCGCGTCGACTAATTAGTGAAAAGTCAACACATATTTTCAAGTTTTCGGGAGTGAATTCATCATTTTATCATCAATTTCGTAACTTATGAGATTTCCTTCATATTTTGCATTATGCAGTTTTTATTGCCATAACACCATTGTTAGCATGTACGTGCTCAGTGAAGACAGAAACTGAATCGTGTGATCAGTGGCGGATCCAGGATTTCTGAATAGTGGGGCCCACACATGGAAGCCAAGTATTTTAGACAAAATACTCGGCCAATTTGGGTGCCAAATCTGGAATTTTACTCATATATTTTGAATGTTTTCAATCTATATATACCTTGTAAATTTTATTTGTGATGAAACGGGGTAACACCCTCTCTAATACAACCACTGTGATAGCCTTTTATTTGGTCAGCTATAAATGACTGAATTCCACCTAGTTGGTGTATGCTCATTTCAACAAATAGGATATGATTCAGTTCCATCTGTCCATGATGTAATTTGGTTTTGTGTCCTTGTCTCCTACATGTGCTCATATATACACCCTGAACTTCAATAGTTGTCGCAGGACTATTGCGACGTGTGTTGCACGCAACGAGGGGACGCTAAACTCCTCCCGGACACCTGGTCTCACCTCAGTTTAATTGGGATTCACATTTGTCTGTTCATGACATTGTACACGATACTGTCCTTTTATTCCATGGACTTCGAGATGTGGTTAACCCTTCGGTGCTTCTTTTTTGTTTACATTCTACAATAGATATATATATACAATGGAATTCATTTGCGAAATCGGATCCACTGATGACGTCATATGTTCTAATGTAATAATTAAGTAAACGACTTATATGAATAAGATGGCCCCATCACTATGTAATTATCAGTATTCTGATTATAAATTATCACTTATTGCATTACATGTGAAGCTGGTGTTATTTACTATATACATTTTTGTAGCTTAAAAGTTTAGATAATTTAGGCAGAGACCTGTATATCTCTGATCTAAGCGAAAACTCGAATAATGTGCATATTTTTTTATCACATGGCAGGCAAAGAAGTCAATTGTTACGATAGTAAAATTGTATATAAATGGACCCTCAGCCACTCTCTCTCTCTCTCTCTCTCTCTCTCTCTCTCTCTCTCTCTCTCTCTCTCTCTCTCTCTTCATTGTTGATTCCCGAATCCAAATCCGAACCTAGGATTCGCTTGTGTAGAATAATCTAGCAATTAAGATGTTTCCTTTTGGCCAGTGTGAAACTGAAGATGTTTTCGGAGTTAAATTGTCCAATGAGAATCGATTCAAGACGAACAGGAAGGAGTGCGAAACAACTCAAAGAAAAACAAGCTTGATGACGTCAAATGTAAACATTGTTTTTCAGTTGGTTTTCTTTTAAATGTTTAGTAAGTATACGTAAAGTAAATTCCAATATGCCTTTTTTATAATGTCAGAGATGAAAAGGGAAATTTCTCTTTGTAGCATATTCTTGGTAGTTAGTTGTACTTAGTTCAGAGGAAATTAGAAATAATATTTTGTGATTCGTGGTTCTTCATCCTCGAACACGATCAGTCATAGTCATTATGGTCATACATTGATATTGATATACATGGATAAAATGGATAAAATTAAATTAAAATTGACACAAGAAAATTGACTCTGACAGTCCGCATCTACTTGAGCAAGTGCGGGTCTATGATTAAGTCGCCCCAAAGTGAAGTCGCCCCAAAGTAAATTTGCCCTATATCGGTTAAGTTGCCAATAATGTCAAGTGAAGTCGCACCAATGCCGTGTAGAAATCGATCTGTTTATGATAATTGTTTGAGTTATCTATTTGTTCACTTGTAATACATGTTAATTGAATTGATGATTGTGCTACTTATGTCTTATCCTTCATAAAATTACAAGATTTTAAATTACTAGAGAAAAGTTCTACATCAGTAATGGCAGTATAGATAGACACCAATCGCACGAGAAGACTTCAATTGATATTAATAATTATCCTATAATAAACATACACCAAAATGTTTATTCATAAAACTTTATTTTCATCAATAAAAAGATAATTAATATTTCAAACATATATTTGAATATAATGATGAATCTCTATGTGGGGCGACCTTACTTGACAATATGGGGCGACTTAACCGATATAGGGCGACTTGACTTTGGGGCGACCTCACTTTGGGGCAATTTAACCTGACTCCCAAGTGCGGTAGTGAAATTAGGATACAGCTGGTCCTAGCTTCAATTTTTCGCCACACCAAATATTATTTTAAATCGGCTATTTATTTTGTTTGGTAGGCAAAATAAATAGCCGATTATAAATAACGTTTGGTGTGGCTAAAAATTGAAGCAAAGCTGGTCCTTACAAACTATCAAAAGACAAGCTGAATAAACCATTATATCTTTATTCCGCTTCTTTATATTTGTCCCATTGCGTATAAGGATCTGGCGAAACCTTGTAAGGGGTCACGTTCTGGTGAACTCTGATTTTCAGCCAATCAGTGAATCAACTACAGATTCCCAAGAATAAAGTCAACATCCCCAGTGTTTGCTTGTTTCACAAGGTAGTTTTTGAACAGTATTTGTTACATATTACGTCACTTGCACGTGCCTAACAGAGTCATTAGTTTTCAATGGAAAATAACTGTTTTGGTGGCTAGAATGTCATTTGGACAGAATTCACTAGAACATGACCCCTAAGAGGGTTTTGCCAGATCTTTTTACGCAATGGGACAAATAGAGAGGCCGAATAAAGATATGGTTTTAATCAAACTGTACAAAAGAAAACATGGAGCATAAAATTAAATGATAAAATTTATCAGAAATTTTCACTTTTTAACAGGTTTGGGACAATCCTCATTTGAAAGTCAATCACTCAAATGCATAATGATTTCTGTTTTCAGTAATCAGTGTGAAAAACTAAGCAGAAATAAGTATCAAAAATTAAAATTGGAAATTTGACTTAAAACATAAAAGGGCACATCTTAGTAACAAAGTGAATAAAAGAAGTTGACCCTTTTTCACTACTCTTTTAGAGTTCTTAGCTGCACAAATGTTGCAGCTATTAACTCTGAAATGGTAACTTGAAAAGGTCAACATTTGTTGTAAATTGTTCATTATGCTGCAGTCTTTCTGAAAACTTATTTACACCACTAGCCTGTAGAGCTACTATTTCAGCTCAAAATTGTATCAGCCAGTATTTATATTCCACCTATTGTTATGAAACTTCACATATATACTCCCCATAAGTTGTGGATAATACTCTATTGATTTCTGGATCTAAAGGTCAAGGTCATAGGGCCTTGATGTGTGAATGAATAAATCTACAGTACAGTCCGGGTGGAACTTGATTTGCCCACTGGTCACAGTGGGCATTTTTAGAGTGGGCATTAAAAATGTCCACTGGACACAGTGGACATTCTTGTAAGAGCCAGTTGGAATTAACATACAGGTAAATGGACAGCTTGATAGCTCAGGTAAATGTCCACTCCTAGTCCTAATGTCCACTGAAATTTCAGGTGGACTGCTCACTGTGGACAGTGGGCATTCAAAGTTCCACCTGGACTGTAGTGTACCTCTAATGTCTGGTGATGACTGAGAAATCCACAAACCGTAGTGTCATGTTCACTTTGTCTCTGCCAAGGCATGGACTAGTTAACTTGACACAAGGGTTGTGGATTTCTCATTCATAATCGGACATGAAGGGTTGATTGCTTTTCCCCAAGTGATTGATTTAATTGTCCCTTAGATTTAGAATTGTCATTTTTCTCTTGCATTGTGCTGGAAAATTAGTTCAGCTGAAGTTGCTGTTGTGTTTGCTTATTACGTCATAATAAAATTCAGTGTAAAATAGGTCATGCAGCTTGTCATCCACTCCGCTGTGGTTGACAAGCTGATAATTTCACACCTCTTTTAAGGATATCACTTTGAATATGGGAGAAAATGGTTTTTGGGCTGTAACTATACTTACATTCCACCTTTTGCCATGAAACATCACGTGCATACTCCCCATGAGTCTTGGATGTGCCTTATTGATTTCGGGATCCATAAGTCAAGGTCATAAGGCCTTGATAAGTGAATATGGTTTTCCGGACTATGATTGTATTTACATTCCGCATATTGTTATGTAATTTCACGCACATAGTCCCCTTGAGCTGAGGATATGCCTTATTGATTTCAGGATCTGAAGCTGAAAGATCAAGGTCATAGTGAAAAAAAATTGATTAAATATAGGTTATGAAAACGTTTTGCAATTAGGCCATTTGCATCTTTGATGCAATTTTTTTTGTAACATATGAGTTGCTGAGAAATCTGCTGTTTACAGTGAAATAGCTGAATTTACACTGGTAAAAATTCTGGTTATTCTTTCAAGTAAGAAAGCTAGTTACATCAGTATCATAAAAATAATTCCATTTTCATTTCCTATTCGTATAAGAATATTAGCAAAACTAGAATTCTTGCAAGAATACTGGAAAGTTGTCAAAATGCGCATCTGGTGCACAAAATAAAAAGGTATATATGTTCTATATCTATTACATGTATTACAGTGTATCATTAATTTACAAGAAAATCTTAATTATTTTAATTGGAATACTTAATAGACAATATCCATACTGTAAATTTCAATTTTCCAGGGCCCTTTCTATTGAGATATTTGTGGCCTCACTGCACAACCAGTGGCGGATTTAGAGGGGGGTCCGGGGCCCCCCTCCTTTTCGTCTCGTATTTACCAATTAAAATCCAGATTTGGCACCCAAAATTGCTGACTAGTTTAACTAATACACATGTGCCCCCCCCCCCCCCCCCCCCCCCTTTTTTTTTTTGGAAATCCTGGATCCGATGTTGATGTTGTGTATTGTGAAGAAAAAACGATTCATTAGGAAATAATTTAAGAAATAATTGTAGAACATATATAATACATTTTGCTTCAGTCAGTGTATTATATCTATATATCACACTTCATATACAGTACCACTACAGAAGTGTAAAGCTGTACATGTATGCTTTGTAAACAGATTAATTTCTGATGAATTTTGTATCATAATTTGTCTTTCTCTACTTCACAGATTTATGGTCTGACAGAAAGGAAGGAAGATGTAGCGAAGGTATTACTATAAAGTAGCTTACTGAAATCCGTACTAAAGAGTGGACTGAAATGGGGTGATACGCAAGCTTCTGACATCAATGTAGGATAACAGTGATGGCTTGCCTTCACTTTGTGGCTGTTTATATGGTTGTGTGGACTGTAGTGGTAGGTGTAGAAATAATACCTCCAAGAATTGTTCCTCATGAAGTGGCTCTAACAAAAAAATACAATGTTCCTAAGCAAGTTCATATAGCCTATGGCAAGAGTCCAACAGAGATAGTCATCATGTGGTCTACTGAACTGAATGATACATCTGTGGTCGAGTTCTTCAATGGAGATAAATCAAACACTAAATCTGCAAAAGGAGAGACCTTATGGTTTGAGGGCAACCAAAATGGTTTGAAATATCTGCATAGAGTAGTGCTAACAGATTTAAAACCTGGAGAAAAATACTTTTATGCTGCTAGAGGAAAAGATGATAGATCTGTGAGTGAATTGTTTAGTTTTCAAATTCCAAATAGAGATGGCGTACATTCCTTCATGATTTATGCCGACATGGGTACCATGTCAAAAGGCTTACCTTTTGTGATATATGAACCAAAACAAAGAAAATATGATGCCGTTTTTCACATTGGTGATATCGCATATGACCTCGGAAGTAATGGAGGATTAGTTGGAGATAAATTTCTGAGTCGCATTGAGATGCTTGCAGCTCGATTTCCATACATGACTGTACCAGGAGATCATGACCTATTCCCAAACAGCAAAGAGCACTATTTACATCGCTTTTCTAATCCTGGAAACTCCTGGCCCATGACGATGGATAAACTATGGTATAGTTTAGATATTGGAAAAGTGCACTTCATTTGTTTATCAACGGAAGTATTTTTTTCAGACAACAAAAATATTTACACAGAAATGAATTGGCTTGTAGAGGATCTTGAAAAAGCTAACACCAATCGTAAAAAGGTTCCTTGGATCATTGTTTTGAGCCACAGACCTCTTTATTGCTCCACAGATGATAAAAATGAAGACTGTACTAATACTAATTCCATTGTGCGTAAACACTTCGAAGACATGTTTTATTTTTACGGTGTTGATCTTGTTCTAAGTGGACATCAACATTTATATGAAAGAACGTGGCCTGTATATAAGAACAGAGTTCTGGCATACAATTACCTTGACCCCCGTGGACCAGTACATTTGATAGTGGGAACAATGGGTAATCCATATATAACAGAATATGGAAGTAAACCAGGTGGCGCATGGTCATCTGTGATAATGTCACAGAAGGAACGAGAGATGTATGGTCATCTGATTGTTTACAACACTACCCATTTATTTTGGGAAGCAAGAGCAGCCCAAGATAACGATGTCCATGATGGAATGTGGATCGTACAACGAATGCATGGACCATTTAACAAGAGTTCTATTTTCATCCCAGATCCATTAGGGAATTTGGCCCAATCATGGCAAGAGGAGCAGCAGAGAGGGGACATTATAAATCTGAAATTCTTTTATATGAATTCGGATGACTATGCAAACAAACTGACGGTTCTCGGCTTCACTATGATCATTCTGCTAGTGGGACTCTGCTTCAAGAAGAAAATCTTAAACACTGTAAGAATATGTTGTGTAAAACAAGAAAAAAATCCAAGTATCCATGTTTGAGAATTTACTTTTCGGAGACATGAGACCTTACTGATAAAAGAGAATATCAGTGATAGTATGAAATGGATTTTTCTTCCTTATACTGAGTGCTTAATAGAAAAACCATACATGGTATGTGTCATATTGTTTCTCCATTGTAATTTATGAGTACATGTATCATCTTAAAGATGACCCACTTTTAGAGATGCATTAATAAAGTGAAATACCAATATATCGTTGATATAATTCAGTTTGATACGATATTTGAAATGTATTTTTCATACTACTTAGTACATCAATACATTCTGAGTAAAATTGACACAGCTGATTTGACCTTTTTTTTTTGCCTTGATTTAAGTTTTGGTTTTGTCCATGATCATTGGTTTACTACATGTACTTTGAAGAAATTTTATTTATAATTCTATATAGTGCTTTAGATAAGCTGCAATTTGAAATAATGCCATTTCATGTAACTTGTATTATTTCAGATTCAGTAAATGATATTATGAAAGTCTTTTTTTCTGTAGATAGAAATTGCAGTCTACAGGGTTTTATATGTACATGTATCAAAATCCATATTTTTCCACTGATACATGTATATTGATAAAGAAATTTTTCATTAGTGACATCCCTACCTGCTTCTAATACAACATGAAGTTAAGATATTTTTATGTATATATTGTATAATTGTACATAAACTTCAATGATAAAGGAAACATATTGTGAATCAGTACATTTACTGGGGGTATATATTGCATCATAAATTTCTATAATGGCTTTTACTCTATAAAATCCAAGAATTACATTTCCTTAAGGTTTGAGATCATTCCCATGTGTTACAAAAGGTTGGATTTTTTTTCTTTGTTAATATGTTCATATATATACATTTTGGGATGCAAGGTATAAAATGTAAATTTGATATTCTTAAGGCACTGTAAATACCATTACTTTATTTCATTCTTTGTTATTGCTTAATGCTACACCAAGATGATATCACCATTATCATGATCATGATTGTAAAATTTAGATAGAGGAAAAGTACTAAGAGAGAATCACTGACCTTTGATCTTCACCTGCACACTGATGCACCTTTTCCTCTGGTTTCGACTTAAGATCAAATGCAGAAGAGACGGTGTGAGTCAGTTTGCTGCCCCCCTCTTATATTACACTTGTAGGCAAGATCCTACCAGCAGGTTAATAGACAGTTGGGTTCAGGTTTTACATCGATCACTCTCCAACATTTTTTCTGCCATTTCTATAATTCTAAGCATGAAATGATCACCCATTGAAACATATATACCAGCAATATTCAAAGCACTCTATTATCCCATGTCCTTAATTGTGATCCATGACACCAACTTTACTTCGGTGTGTAAATACACTGGATGAAGTATGCATTTGATGTTTACTTTTGAACCTTCAAAGTCGACATGGTTTATGACTTACAATTTATGTGCAATGCTGAATTAAATCCTTCATATATATTTTTGTTTCAATGTATTGTATATACTTTGTAAATGATATACCCAGATAGAAGAAAACTCATGATATTATGAAATAATAATGGTTTGTTACCGGTAATAAAAACAGGAATTTCTCTAATTATTTTAGCAGGATTCACATTTTAGAGGAGAGAGCACTGTGCTTGTGTGCTTATATTTTTATGAGAGGAGAGACCACTGTGCTTTGTGTGCTTATATACATGAGAGGAGAGACCACTGTGCTTTGTGTGCTTATATTCATGAGAGGAGAGAATTGTGTGCTTTGTATGCTTTTATTCATGAGAGGAGAGAGCACTGTGCTTTGTGTGCTCTTATACATGAGAGGAGAGACCACTGTGCTTTGTGTGCTTATATTCATGAGAGGAGTGACCACTGTGCTTTTTGTGCTTATATTCATGAGAGGAGAGACCACTGTGCTTTGTGTGCTCTTATACATGAGAGGAGAGACCACTGTGCTTTGTTTGCTTATATTAATGAGAGGAGATAGCACTATATTTTGAGTGCTTACATTCATGAGAGAATAGTTACACATTATGTATGATATCATTTGAGAGTTAAGATTAGTAAATGTACCAGGCTTTACCGAGCTTTTTATTCCGAGACTGGTGAGACAAGTATAAAGACATTGAAATTTGTTCACAACTCATAAGGAAAAAAGGGAAGTGAAAATTTAGTTTTAAAAATTAGAAACTGCTTCACATCTTTTACAAAATAATACAGAAGCAATTTAGATAATTTGTGCAGCAAGAAATAGGTATGCAACTCTAATTCATATTTGCAATGTACAAGTTTATTCCACTTTATTCAACTTTTATTATATGTATATATGTACTGCATTATTTCAGAATATTTACGTATGTGGATGTAATATAATGTGCTTAAGGTTTATATACACGTACTTTATCATGTTATTTCTTTTTTAAATCTTTGTTAGCGATAAATGTTCATGTTATTAGTGCAGATCAAATTAGATCATTTGTATTATGCATTTTAAATAAAAGGTAAAAACTTATTTTCTGTGTAATTTGAAAAGAGGAAACTTATTGATACAGAATCATATTAAATACACAGTGGGGAAACTTTCTGATAAAGCTTATCAAATTTAAATTGTCTGCTTCAACACACACATTGGAAGATATGTACATGTATCTTTTGTCAACCCATCTTTAAAGCTGTAAACTATGCTTTGTTCAGATGGCATGAAAAATATTTGCTCATTTTATATGTGTACATGTCAGATGCTGAATGTGTTACCTTCATGTAAGTGAAATGTTCCTGATGGTTTAAAATTCATTTATACCTCTCATATGTTCAAAGGTCAAGGACATGATAGTGAATTCGGTTAAATTTCTTTGTCTGCAGAAGAGGTCATGTTGGATTGCATTATAATTACATTATTTTCATTATTATACCCCCACAAACAGAGTTGGGGGGGGGGTGTATAGGAATCACCTCCGGTGTCTGTCTGTCCATCAATCTTGTCTGGGCCATAACTTATTCCTTGTACTTTGGAGGGAGATAATATTTTACAAAATTGTTGTCCATGACCCATGGGTTTGTCGTGACCTTAAACCAAGGTCATATTACAAGGTCAAGGTCACAGTGCACACACAGCCAGAATTCTTGTCCAGGCCATAACTTCTTCCTATTACGTTGGAGGGAAATTATATTTTACACTTCTTGTCCATGACCCAAGACTGTGTCATGACCTTGATCCAAGGTTATATCTATAAGGTCAAGGTCCCAGTGCACACACAGCCTGAATTCTTGCCTGGGCCATAACTCCCTTCAGTTTCATTGCAGGGAGATTATATTTCACACAAGTGTTGTATATGTCCCAAGTATATTTCACACAAGTGTTGAACGTGGCTAAAGGGTGTGTCATGACCTTGAACCAAGGTCATATCTACAAGGTCAAGGTCAGACAGCACACATAGCCAGAATTCTTGTCTGGGCCATAACTCATTCCTATTATGTTGGAGGGTAATTTTGTTTCTTAATGTTATGTTGCAGGGAGATCATATTTTACATAATTATTGTCCATGACCAAGGAGTGTGTCATGATCTTGAACCAAGGTCATATCTACAAGCTCAAGGTCTCAGTGCACACTTAGGCAGAATTTTTATTTGGGCTGCAAGTCTCCTGTTAAGTTGGAGGGGCATGAGGGTGTATCATGACCTTGAACCAAGGTCATATCTTTAAGGTCAAGGTCATAGTGCACAAAAAAATCCCAAGAATTCCTGTTCGGGTTATAGCTTCTTCATTGTACATTGGAAGGTGGAAAATAGGAATTACCCTGTCTGTCTGATCACATTTCTCTGGGCCATAACTTCTTACCCCTTTGTCGGATCTAGATAATATTTCACACAAATGTTGTACATGATCCAGGGTGTGTCCTGATTTTGACCCATGGTCATATCTTCAAGGTCAAGGTCACAGTGCACACATAGCAAAAATTTTTGTCCTGGCCATAACTTATCCTCTTATCGGATCTGGATAATATTTCACAAAATTGTTGTCCATGACCCAAGGGTGTGTCATGACCTTGACCCAAGATCATATCACCAAGGTCAAGGTCACAGTACACACTTGGTTGAAATCCATATCCGGGCATTAACTCCTTACTGCTATGTTGGATCTGGATAACATTTCACAAAATTGTTGCACATGACACAAGGGTGTGTCATGACCTAAACCCAGGGTCATACCGGTATCTTCAAGGTCAAGGGCACAGTGAACAGATAGCCAAAATCCTTATACATGCCATAACTTCTTCCTTCCAGGTTGGATCTGGATAATATTTCACACAACTTTTGTTCATAATCCATGGATGCGTCTCCAAGGTCAAGTCATAGTGCATGCATTTTCAAAATCCTTGTATGGGTCATAGCTCCTTACTGTTATGTAGGATCTTGATAATATTTCACACAATTGTTTAACTATTCCAAAAGTGTGTATCACATTGTATGGAGCGTGTTTTCTGTCTGTCTGTCCATGAAACTTGTCCGGACCATAACTTCTTCCTTTTACTTTGCAGGGAGGTCAAATTTTACACAATTGTTGTTCATGACACAAGGGTGTGTCATGACCTTGAACCAAGGTCATATCTACAAGGTCAAGGTCACAGTGCATACATAGCCAGAAATGTCGTAACTTCTTCCTGGAGGGAAATGATATTTTACACAATTATTGTCCATGACTTAAGGGTGTGTTATTACATTGAACCAAGGTGATATCTACAATGTCAATGTCACAGTGCACACATAAGCAGAATTCTTGCCTGGGCCATAACTTCTTTCTGTTACGTTGCTGGAAGTCTACATTTTACACAATTGTTGTCCATGACCCAAGAATGTGTAAGGACCTTGAAACAGTCATATCTACAAGGTCAAAGTCAGAGTGCACATAATTGTTTCCATTCATTTTACCTCAAAATGTACAAGTGGGACATTCATTACACTTATACCAGTGATGTATCTTGGGATGAATTATTGCATGTTTCAACTTTGTTGCTGCGGGGGGTATTTGTCCCGCTAGGACAGTTCTAGTTTACACATTTGTTGTCATGACCAAAGGGTGTGTCATGACCTTGAACCAAGTTCAAATCTACAAGGTTAAGGTCTGAGTGCATACATACCAGAGTTCATTATTTCATTGATTATACCTCAAATTGTGCAAGTGGGACATCCATTACTCTTATACCAGTGATGTATATTGGATCTTGAATTATTGCATGTTTCAACTTTGTTGCCGCAAGGAGTATTTTTATATCTTAAAATCATTTTTACTGTCTCTCCTTCACTTAGCAGAACCTGGCTTCAGACTGGACTGAATGTCTAGTTCTGAAACACTGTGCTCTCTCTAATTTAAGCATGGTTACCAACTGGGTTAGGTAATCATGGTACAGGGATTAAAGCTCCTGTTCTCAAAATGGTCATATCCTAATTAAAATAGTTTTTAAATCCATGTACATGTTCTTGGAAAATATAATACTATGTCTATATATATATATATATATATCTCATATGAAAATGATCACATCTAAAATTAGGTATAATGAACATCTATTTATGCATCATTTACTGCTGGGTTATCTATCCTCTGTATCTCTTACAATGGTTTGATTTGACCATGTTAAGCATTCATGTTATATGTCAATTATCAAAACATAATACTGTACATGTACTTATTTAGGGAAGGTTCATGCATTTGCAGAGTAAATGTTATTCCTCTTGCATGGATTCTTGACTATGCCACCAGTGGTGGATTTAGAGGGGGAGTCTGCCCCCCCTTCTATTTGCCCCATATTTACGAGCAAAAATCCAGATTTTTGCACCAAAAATGGCTGAGTAGTTTGGCTAATACACATGTGGGCCCCTCCACCTTTCCGGAGATCCTGGATCTGCCACTGGCCACTACAAATGTATTGAAAGATAAAAAGTTGGACAATCACTGGTTGTACTAATCCATCATAATACTTTTACTTTCACTTCACAACTTTCAACATGGCAACATGTTGAGCTCAGATTTGGTAGTGCTAAAACAGAAACATTCAAGATTGAACATCATTTATTTCTACTGTACATGAAATATATGATATTAATTAAATTCCATCAAATACAGTGTATAGCAATGCAGTTCGATTATAAAACTTGGTCAAACTCCAATGTAGAGTTCACATGGCCAAAATTTGTCACTGATGGAAAGGTCTCGTCAGATGGAATACATGTGTTCAATATGAAAACCCCATCATTTACTATTCAAAAATAAACCCAATGTTAAGATTTTTGAAATGTAGGTCATGTCAAGGCCACAAGGTCAAAAATTTTTTGTACTGATGGAAAGGACTTGTCATAGAGAATACACATGTAAAAAATATTTAAGCCATATCTCTAACAGTTGAAAAGTTATGTTGTATATTAAATTGTTTTCCCACAGACAAACAGACAGGCCAAAATTAGAGGCCCCCAAATCTTTGATTCTGGGGGCATTAAAATCAGAGCTATATGGGACAAATAGAGAAACAGAATAAAGATAGGGTTTTAATCAGATTGATAGCAATGAACAAAACTTGAAAAAGGTGTTTTTAACTGTTTTGTTACATCAGAGACTGGATAAGCATAATTAAATGAAAATAAGGTAATCAAACACAATATTAAATTATCATTTAAAAACATGTTCGATTTAAGATCTTACATGTGCCTCTTTCAATTTCTTTATAATTTTAAAATCTTTATTTTTAATTGAGATACAAGATGTAATCTTCAAATGACACAAATTTATTATTTGATATCAAAATGCAAGAACTTTCCACTCCTACTTCCTTGTTCATGTAAACATCAAAACAAAAACTTTTCATTAAATTTAAGTGAGAGTTATCTTCCTTAAGAAAGAGTTATCTTTCTTCTTTCAATACTTTAAAACTTGAAAGAAATTACTTCAACTTGATTTCTTTTGCATTAGCTCAGTTTTACGAAAACTGAGAGTTATAAAAAAGACATTAACATAATAAATTTGCATTACATCTGCTACCTTCGAAATAAAATGTCCAGAAACAATATTGAATACTGGATGGAATCTTGGTAATTCCAAATCAAGTAATTTCAGCACAACAAATCCTGTACAGCATACTATGGCTTGTAGAAATGCTTGTTTGGCATACGGTGTCGAATACAATGTATATGCCCAGATTCCACCAGACACAGCAATAAATATATGGAGAGTCAAAACTATCTCAAATCCTATGTCGGTACATAAAGCTAGAAAATAACTTAATAAAGACAAAAGTATTGACACGATAGCTAATTTTAGATTAAAATTTGATGAAACTAGGTATATGCTCCAAATAAAAGTCCACATGAAAAATGGTAGAGTGTACCATTGGTCCATCACAGCAAACTCATGCTTCTGAGCAAGGATTCTTAGAGTCTGAATTACTCCATAAAATGCAGCAGCGATGTTGAACATGTAGAAGAGTAAAGAGTCTGTTTGATTCAGAACACCTTGTTTCACAGCTACGCTTGTTCTTGCACAATAATATGCTCCAACAATTATATATCCTATATTCACTATAGTATTCAAGGGCATTGTAATGAAAAATGACGAAAAATATTCCTGCCACCTCTCTGGCCATTTCTCCGCATAGTGATCTTGACCAAGTTCTGTAATTACTGACTCAAAAATTCCATGGTATATAACAGTGGACATAATTATTGTTGTCATGGAAACACAAAAAAATGCTTGTATCATTGAGTAAATCATAATGGTTTAATTATGCAATGTTTACATTTGATCCTTGAATTCTGTAAAATCTGCTTGCAACAAATTTTGAATTTATTGATACTTTTTCTCCAGTCTGCAAAAAAATGGGATGCAGTTTACAGATGAAGGTTTTCTTTCCATGTTACAGTCTCCATATTCTAAAAAAGAAAATGCATTGAAGTTTCAATACTGCAATGGTAATGATAAATTAGTGATGTATGAAATAATAAAAATATTCTTGGTGAATGACAAAACAGTAAAAAAATTATTTACCAATTAATGTCTATGGGAATTCACCTACAACAACTGATCTTTGACAGGTATAAATTAGAAGACTAGAAATGTGAACTCTTACCTGACAAATGAGAGGTTACAGAGTTCCAGCATATTGTCCTTCACCTTGAATAGTCTCCTTGGCAAAAAAGATCCCTGACCTTTAGAGAGAAATTCAAGTTATAATATGAAGTCAACTTCCACATATAAATACCATATCACCTTAATTAACCTCTGATATAATTACAATTAATGTCATCTTACGATCTTGGAAATTTGTAAAGTCACACACTTTTATTCTAGCTGTTAATTCAGAACTGAGCCAAAACAAACAACTTATCTAGATCTAAGTCATCTTCTACACACACCTTCCGAACCATTAGTAACCTGTATATTTTTCTATCCAATTGAGACGGATGCCGGTATCGGCCCAGATAGTTCAATGGTTAGAGCATCCCCTTTGTTAGTCGTAGATTCTGGGTTCTGAGGACAAGAGGGTAGGAGAACCTGTCAGGGACATCACATAAACAGATTTGATGACAAACTAAGAATGAACGCTCTTTTTAAATGTTTTCATGTTAGATAAAGTTATTTAAAGTTTGCAAATATTCTTGAAATTACATGAATCACCAATTTCTTCATTAAATGCACATTTGATCGATTGTTATCTAGAAACATCATCCGACTTTATCATTTAAGTGACAATAGTTTTAGCTGCTTACACTCTTTCGATACATTATAAACCAAGCCATTGATACACAGGTCGATACGGTCAAGTAATTACCTGTGTTGTGTAATGATCAATTAATCAATCAAGGCTAGATCACCGTTATAATCCGTTAATAAGAAGTCATTGTCGAGATGATCATGGTAGTCGACATAGATGATGTTGAGATATCCGAGCTAAATTTAATCAGATTATTTATGAAAACAGCTGGGACCGACGACTGACGTCAAGATAAGCCGGGTTGTCGAGATATCCAATGTCAAGATATCGAAGTATACCTGTATGTAGGTATATATGCAGTATCGTGTGATCCTTAGATAAATACTGAAAAGAGCTTCCCAAGACAAAAACATCTTGTCAGTGATACTTCTCATAAAACTTGTAAGGATCTATTTGTTCCTTTCTCCCATAATTTTTGCATGTTACATGCACTCTCTAGATCCAATAATTGTTACACAAATTTTGAATGTCACTTCATATAATTTCCACAAAGGAAATTAAAAATGTAATTTTTGGCACTTCTAAAATATATTTTGATTAAAATTATGTTTTTATATCTGCATTTGCTCGACATGTAGGTGATATTAATTGTCCTAGGCCCGGCACCATAAAACATACTTAAGACAGATTTTGTTCTCAAACTTAAGAATTTACTCAAATTTTTTTGTCTCAGCTAAATTCAACGCCATAAAAAAAGTTAAGACAAAAAATTGACTTAAATTTAAGAATTTACTCAAATATTTGAGAATGCTCAATACCATACTTAAGAATTTTCTCAAGAAAAACAATATGGCCGCCGTCCATAGAAGATTACGAAGAAACAGAAGATACAATGTTAATTTGCCACGTCCTAGAGTCTTTTTAGACAGAAGCGATCCTCTAGAGTCCCAGTCCGACGAAGAGCTGTATGATAGGTACAGATTCAGTAGAGGAACCATTGTGTACTTGGTCGCAAATCTTCGTGATATGTTAAGCAGAAAAACAAAACGAAATCATGCTTTATCTCCAGTTATTCAAGTACTGTTATTCTTGCGTTTTCTGGCAACTGGTGCCTTTCAAATGTTAGTAGGAGATAGCCTAGATGTGTCAGAATCAGCGGCTGGTAGGGCTTGTAGTTGTAGATCTGTAAGTCGCGCCATCGTAGATAGATTTCAAGGGAAAATTCGATTTCCAAAACATCAAGAGGCTGAGAGAACGATGGAAGGATTCCGTAGAATTGCAGGTATGTAGTTTTACTTTTAGAACTCTACACCAGAATGTTACATTCATATTCTGTCTAAATATACTTTCAACTTCGTCTCCCATCACATTCACCATCCTTGTCACTTTCGTTTTATTGTTTTGACCTACATTGATATCGGCCAATTCGACTACAAATCAATTCTACATAGTTACTTTTTTCATTCGAATCCCTTAGCCCCCAATTTTTATTGTCATAATAAAAGACTTTGTAAACAGTATACTGTAAAGGTCGAGTGTTCTTTTTACTTGTATAAATTAATTGTATGATATTTAGCAATTCATTTATGAAAGTTTCTTTCAAGGTATTTTTATGTTCCATTATCATATTCTCAGATAGCGTCTTATTTTCAATTACAAGTGAAAACTAAGTTAACTTCTTTTCTCTACCTCAAATTATTATAAGAAGTAAGGTACCAGAAAATTTAATAGATAGTTATTTAAAAGTATACAATGTGCTTTAATTTATTATACATAAACAAAAATGAAAATATTTTCTGCAATTTAAAAGTATAATTTAATTGATTAAATTGAAAAAATTGATTAAGAAATACAAATTTAAATAAATACTTATAAAATAAACAAAATTTTCTCTATTTTAATTTCATTATGCTAGATATATATATATATATATATATATATATATATATATATATATATATATATATATATATATATATATATATATATATATGATATATATATAATATATATTGGTCACAAATATGACCTAAAACCTACATGTACTTAATATAACATTCTGTCGTGCTGATTTTGTCTGGCACTGAACAATTTACTTATCTAAATATTTCCTGAAAAAAATTAATCCAAAAAATGTAATTTGATTCAATTTTATATTATTTAAATCACCAATTTTGAAACCAAAATTACCAAATTAATATGCAAGATTGACATCAAAATTATATAAATGAAATAAATTGTCATCTAGTAGCTGGTCAATGTATGTACTTATCATTATAAAATTGTTTAAAATAAAATGGATATCTGAATTATGAGAACTTTTTTTAGCTATAACATATGCAGTTACATGTATATAAATACATATATTTAATATATATACATTAAACATTTAGGTTTCCCAAATGTAATCGGAGCTGTTATCGATGGAATTAACTTTCATAAGAATAAAAGCACCATCTCACAATGAATGTGATTATGTAAATAGAATGGGCTTTCATTCCCTAAATGTACAGGTAAGAAGTGCATGATTATCTGCACAATAATTTTAAAGTGTATATTTACAAATGAAGGTATATACTACATCCAATATAATTAAGAAATTCAATATAATAAAATAAAAACATAATATTTTTAAAGCTTCACATATTTTATTCTATATATATACATGTATATATATATATTATATAATTTATTTTTTTAATTAATCTAATACACAATTATATCTTTAATACTGACTTTATCGACCTTTAATGTCATCAACATATTATAATTAATCTTAAATACATTTATTATTATATATCTTGTGTAGATTCTTAGTTTAAATTATGTGATTATCATCAACACATAGCAAATAGTGAGGTCCATTGATTTCTGATAAAATGTATAATTAGTTGTCATAATGCAATGGAGTATTCGAGTGGCAAAATAAGTAATCTAGGTCTGAATACTATTTTGTCATATTGCTCCCCTTGTCCTCCCCCGTAAATTTCAATGTGCAAGTTTTCAGATAAATAAATAAGACATATAACATGTAATTACTTCGTATGGTATACTGAATGCACCACTCATATATTAGTTATAATATGGTGAGAAAATTAGGTCTCATCATACATGTGATATCTTTACATATAAATATAATTATGCCTCCTTGCATATTATACGTAATACATTAATTATATGCTTTAACATGATTGACTCACAATTTATTCTTAATTCTATACTTTTACTCATACGTACATGTGATACTTTTACATAATAATGATGCTTTGATCCTTTCATATTATTATTATGACTTAATTTCAATTATACTTATAATTTTATACTTCTACTTTATACAGATGACCTGTGACTCAATGTTTAGAGTCACATCAATTAGTGCAAACTGGCCTGGGTCTGTGCATGATGCTAAAGTATATGGAGGAGTTCTGGACTGTGTGCACAATTTGAGAGGGGTCAGTAAATATAGTTTTTTAATTAACATGCTTAACATTATTATTATAAGCCATGCTCATTGATTACAAATATGAGGGTAACTGGTACATAATTTGAAATTCTCTTCATTTAAGATACTTAACAACTTGCCCTATAGCTATATATCAATTAAATTAGGGCATTCAATGTCACCTGATGGACTGACTTATGTAAATATGTATATATTTTGTATCATATAAACATATCATAAACGCATGGCATATGTTCATGTTGTAATTCATAAACCTTTTTTCTATTGATCTCATATGTCATTTCATGCCAAACATTCGATAACTTAATTGCCAGAAAAATTTGTATCATTATACGCAGTACTCTGATATCACTATATGCTAGCGTTAATTAAGTTGTAATGAAAATCCTGGCAAAAAGTGGCATGTTTGGCATATTTAGGCTCCTTAGATCATGTAAAATGGTAAAAACGTTTATTAAAATATTTTTATTTCAGGTGATCATAAGGGACTTCTATTGGGAGACTATGGGTATCCCTTAAGTCGCTTTTTAATGATACCATTCCTGGCTCCTGCAAATCAAAATCAAGAACGTTTTAATAATAGCCTGTGCAGAACTAGAGTAACCATTGAGCAAACATTTGGTTACATTATTAAAAAGCGATTTTCTCTTTTACATTCTGGCTTGAATACATCAGTAGACAGAGCTGTAAAATACATAATTGCTGCCGTTATTCTACATAACATTGGAATAGAGAGACATGATGTGGACATCACCAATATTGAAAATGACATTGATATTAATCATTGTATATATCATAATTTCACACTTCTTGAAAGATTAAATGGACAAACAAAAAGTGATAGAATTGTGGAAACTTTTTTTTCTAATTGATCAAAATATCTGAATACTTAATCAATCCATAAGAATTATTATTTGACAAAATAAGACATATTTTAGCATGAATACCTTAGCAATATTATGCTGCCTTAGATGATATTGATGTGCTTCATAATGATATTAATTTCAAAGGTAAAAGTTAAATTTATTGAAACATAATATGTGCTCATTAGAGATTGAATATGTTAATATAGTAGAATCATTAAACTGATCTGTGTGTACTTTGATCTTGACCTTGCAGATATGACCTTGGTTCACTGTGACATTGATATTGTAGATATCATCTTTGTGCAAGGCCATGACACACCCTTAGGTATTGGACAGTAATTGTGTAAAATAATTATCTTTCTCCAAATTAAAAGAAAGAAAATACAACTCGGATAAGAATTCTGGGTATGTATACACTGTGACCTTGACTTTGTAGATATGACCTCGGTTCAAGGTCATGACACACCCTTGGATCATGCACAACAATTGTACGAAATATATTAGCCAGATTTGACAGGGATTAAGAAGTTATGGCCCAGATAAATGACAGACAGACAGACAGACAGACAGGGTGATTCCCATATATCCCCCTCAAACTTTGTTTGCAAGGGGTATAATTATCAGTATATCTATATTTTTCACATTTCACTATTCATCTGATGGTCATGTATGATTGGAGCTAATAATTGATAATTTGACATTTTAAACATTAATTGATTTTTCTGTAATTCAATTAGATCTTTCTTTTGCTTTAGGAGTGATATTTCTACATGAAGTTTCTCTATTTCTAATTTAATTCTTTGATTGTCTAACTCCAAATTCTTCTCCTCCAGAGATGCTAAATTTCTTCTTTTTCCCCTTGACTCTACAATGAAAATTAAAATGTTAACAATATGGATATGGTTAATAACTCACTTATTCCCTTTACATGCTAAAAAAAATAATTAAAAAATAAATAACTATTTAGGGTAATAACTGTGCAAATATACTGAAGGTTAGGGACATACATTACTCAGTCATATCAACAATGTTAGCATGCATGGCTAATAATCCATTTATTCTCTTTACATGCAAAGTAAAAACCACTGATTGATTACATATATGACATACATGTACTAAAATTTCAGCAATTATGTGACTTAGATCAAGTTACATACATTTTATTTTAAATATTCCATGTCAGATTTTAATTATATATTATGAAAAATTATATACCTTTTACTTTCTTTTTCACTGGTGATTTAGTTCTGCTGGAGTTTGCTATACATGTATCTTCATCATCGATTGATAACTCTGGAATATGTGATTTCATAGCTTATAATACTGTGTACACATACATATAAGTTCATGCTTTATGTAATTGTCATAATTTCAGAGTGTTTTTTTTTTTCTAAATTTTTTCCCCACAAATTGGAGGGGTGGTGCATTCATAATTTAAAAATGTGTATTATTTATATGTATATATTTTTTTTTCATGTAAGAGTTATTTCCCTTGATTGACTTTGCCCTGCAGAGTACAGTACTTAAATGATGTTTGATCAAATAACTCAATTACTTTTTTTATTTGCAATTACCAGCATTCCTGAATATTAATGTCATAACAAATAAATCAAACATCAGTGTACTGTTGCATAGTTAGTTTGAATTTTTTGTATTATTCAAATTAAAATAGTATAGTTTAGTATAGGTATACAAATTATCTTGTACGCATTGGCATTTCTGTGTAATGGGCGCTACTCCAGACTGTATATTTCAGTATTATAAATATGTGCAATTTATATATTATATGTAACCAATATAATTACCTTCCAACTGATCATTTTCTTTTGGATAATCATTATCCCTTTGGCATGCTGAATTTTCAGGTTGTGCTATAATTAATAAGTGGTTTTGAATATTAATAATAATAATAATAAACTAGAGCTGACCTTGTTGGCGAGCCAACAAGAAGGTTTCACAAGACTCAGATGAAAAAGTTAAGACCAAATGTCTTGGCTTTTTCTTGTTCTTGGATTGAAAATGAAGAATTCAGCATGAAAGAGTTTTCTCCGGGGAATAAGAGGAAGAAATATTTTGGGACCACATCCCTTTGTGGGGCCCCAAGGTATGCGGAAAGGACTGTGAAACCGTTAAATCTGACCGCAAATATCTTAAAAACGGTAAGGGATATGGGGAAAAACTTTAGGTGAATATATACATTTTATTTTTCACGAAGAATCGATTCCAACCATTCCCGATTCGATCGGATGAAAAGTAAGGGAGCCATGACGTCATTTAAATAGTATTACGTCATGTTCAGGAATTTCGCACCATGACAGATCCCACTCGTCAGTCGGTAAATATTTTTATTCTGTATCATGCTACCATATTTCACACCACTAGCTTTATAAATAAGCGAAACACAGCTTCCTGAAGTTGAAAAGTGTATTTTCAGGAATGGTGAAACCATGAATTTTGACGGCAAATATCTCGAAAACGGTAAGAGATATCGAAATTCTGTTGCTGGTATTTACCTTTTTACTTTTTCACGCAGAATCGATTCCAACCATCCCCGATTCGATCCGATGATAAATAAGGGAGATATGACGTCATTTACAAAGTATGACGTCATTTTCAGGAATTTGGCTCCATGCCAAATTCCTCTTGTCAGTCGGTATATATTCTCAGTCTCTATCATGCTACCAAATTTCACACCCCTAACTTCCTCTATAAGCGAAACACAGCTTCCTGAATTTGAAAAGTGTGTTTTCAGGAATGGTGAAACCGTGAACTTTGACCGCAAATATCTCGAAAACGGTAAGAGATATCGAAATTCTGTTGCTGGTATTTACCATTTTACTTTTTCACGCAGAATCGATTCCAACCGTCCCCGCCTCGATCCGATGAAAAATAAGGGAGATATGACGTCATTTACAAAGTATGACGTCATTTTCAGGAATTTGGCTCCATGCCAAATTCCTCTTGTCAGTCGGTAGATATTCTCAATCTCTATCATGCTACCAAATTTCACACCTCTATCTTTCTCAATAAGCGAGCTATAGGCGAAAACATTTCATGAATAATTAATGAGTGTTGATGACGTCACAAACATCACTTTAAAGGGGGTTGTCGTGTTCAAACACAAATAACTCAAAAACCGTAAGAGTTAGCGAAAATCTGAGAACATTACTCTGGTAGGTATTTGAACGCTCTATCGAATGGAAGAAACCCGATTAAAATCCGACTGCAAATAAAGTCGCTAGACCTTGCCAAAGATTTGATTCGAAAATTTTCAATAATTTCAAAAATATTGGCAGCATGCCATTTTCATTCTAGAGGTAGATTAAGAATGTGGAAACATGTTTAGATATAAAATTTCATGCCGATATCTCATTTAGTAAGAGAGATATTAACGTATGAATATTTAATTAGCTTTGATGACGTCATAGCGAATTTTCCCACGCTCATTGTGACTTTATTTATGGTCCGATTTCAAAAATTTTTCACATTCCAAATCAGACCATTGAAATCTTTCATCCTACTTTCTAAAATCTAAGATTGAAATATTTTTTTTGAACTGAAAACAATCGGGTCAAGGTCAACTTTTTCGGGGTAGAGCTACGAAATTGACGCAGTGACATAAAATCTTGCATCTCCTTTTCTGAATCGAATGCTGAAAATTTCATTCCAATCGGACAAAAAATAGCGAAGATACAGGTACCTAAATAAAAAAATTGTAGGTGGCGCTGTGACCTGACAAAGTGAAAGTAGGAAAAAATAAAAAAAATACCTCGGCGGAAATGTGTAAAGAGACGATCCTGAAAATTTGAATGTTCTATCTTAAACCGTTTTAGAGAAAACCTCTGTCCACTGCAAAAACGGAAGAAAAATAAAAATAATAATAATAATAATAATAAAAAAAAAAGAAAAATCAGAAAAACAATAGGTTTCACAAGTGGAACTTGTGAAACCTAATAATAATAATAATTTACTTTAATTAATGATTATTCAATACTGGTACATGTAATTTAATTAATTTACACATTTTTGTCTCAAGTTTTCCTTCTTATATCTGTTAAATGTAATTTAATTGTCCATTGAACTGTTCAGATCATGATAATTAAATAAGTTTGAGAAGATAAAGGTCAATTAAAATTTAAAAATACACTTAAAAAACAAGAAATATATTCTTCATTTTATTTTAATCATTATATATAGACATACATATCATGGAGACAATTTAAAATTGTAAATATTTCATGTTTGAAAAAGAAAACATTTGCTAAATTTGTGTCCATGATTGATATTTACCTTCTGAGTCAAAACCCCCGAGTGCAACACCAAGTCCCTCCATCTGGGGATGGCCATCCAGTGTGGCTACAAGTGCTTCCTCGGAAGCTGTCATAACAGGAGCTGGACCTCCCCCTGTCTTTGGTCTCTTCTGAAGATCATACTTCTCTTTTCCTAAATGATATAAATATGACATTATAGAAGATGTAATGCAACATAAATAACTGGATATAATATCATGTGACAAATTATTAGCAACCCTATATGAGTTAAATTTTTTAAAAAGGTTCATAATAATTGAGTTGGGCTTCTGATTTTGATTGCTTGTAAGATATATAAAGAAATTAACAAATTAATACATGATATACATATGAACAAGGTATAAACATAATTACCTCGCTGCTTTATATTGTAGTATTTCTTTTTTACTTCGTTGATGTCTCTCTTCTTGGTGTCAAAACGGCTAAAAAGGAAATTAAGAGGAGATGTTATTTCACAATTACCTTACAGAACATTAATAATAATTAAAATAAAAAAAAGAAAAGAAAGAAAGGCATACCTTTGTAATGGGAAGCTAAACTCTGGGGCAGCCTTACCCCTGCAGCCCTTCCAAAACTGTTTGTATGGGTATCAATAAAAACAAAAACAAGACAAAACAAAACAAAACAAACAAACATGATGTATAATTCTCAACATTTGAGTACACTTCATATTGGAAGAAGGAAATGAGAATAGACTTTCATTTGAGAATATGATTTTGAACGTAAAACCTTTTGAAATTAACTGAAAAACAAAGATCCGAATTCGCACGAGAAGAAACCGATTAAAAAAAAAGTGTTAAAAGTTGCAGGTTTGGAACCTTTAATCCTTGGATTTGGAGCCCACAGCCTTATCCGTTACACCACGACCCTTTTACATTTTTGAGTAGAATATTTAAATGCAATATAAAACGTGTATCTCCATTTTTTACACATATATATCTATAGGATCATTTAGATGTACAAGTATAGCTATCAATTGTAGAGCCGCGGGAAGCATTTCAAAATCAGGGGACCAAACCACAGGCAATCGTATAGTAAGGAGGTGGGGAGGGATGGTTACTAGATTGCCTGTGGACCAAACCTTGAATTTCAGGTCGTGGCATAATTAAAAATGTGTCCATGGTCGGCAAAAATACAAAAAAAGTCGGATGGATGGGGGAGAGGGGGGAGGTGACAATAGTGGTAGGTACATTTTTTCCAAACAGCGCAGTACCGTATGCGGCAGTTTTACTTTTAGGGTTCAAGCTGGTGATTTCATTGGCGGATTTAGAGGGGATAGGGGTTTGCAACCCTCCTTCGCCTTCGGTCAGAAAATTTTACCAGATAAGGTCATGTCGACCATTTTTATAGCTGCAATCCCGCTTTCCAGACCAATAGTGCAAAACATTTCTCATGGGAGACTGCAACCCTCTCCGCTCCTCCTTTTAACATTTTTTTAGATCCGCCCATGGATTTGTAATATCTGCATTGTCACAGTAGAAGATTGGTAATTATAAATGATTACTCAAGCTATTGTTCATCTAAGACTATTGTTTATTTTATGTATAGGCCTAGTTAATAAACATACGCATTAAGGACATTGACGATCTCCATCCACGCTTCCATTCGTAGATGATTCACTTTCCCCTGGCCCCCACTACCCCTCATCTTCCCAAAAAGCCTCTCCTCCCTCCTTTTGCATTCCTCCACCACCACTAGCTCCTCCTCTTGTGTCCAATTTTGAGTTCTTTTTCTAGTACTCATAATTGTTTATTCCAATAATACATTTACATATATAATTTTAAAAAAAAAGCAGACGATAATGTTTATTTATATGTTTATTTATGTTTACAATACTTTTCTTACCTTTAAGACAAAAGAGTTCCGGGAATTCCCTGGATATTCCACTTCTCAAAATAGCACGAGCAAATTCACGCGTCTCAGTTGAGAAAATTCTTAAATACTTTTATGGCGTCGTGTTTTAAGAAAATTCTCAGCTGAGAAAATTTTCAATCTCAGCTAAGAATATTCTTAAATCTTGAGACAGAATTTAGTCTGAGAATTATTTTTGTTTATGGCGGATCTAGGACCAGAGTAAAGAGATATCTCTAATTTGCAAAATAAACCACATGCCCTTATGCGATAAAATCGGATATTTTAAAAATTCAATTTCAAATTGGCAATGTGCCCATCTCCGATGAGATTTTATCAAATAAACATGGTAACGCATTATGCATATTAAGTTTGATTCAATGGTTGTAATATTTGAACCAAACCGGATTTTATCTTTAAATAAAGGGAGAAAAAGCGTACTGATCTCAAGAAGGGATGGGGGGGAGGGTTAAACTATACTAGGTTGTTTTATTGGAGGGGGATAACCTTAATACTGGGTCAGTTATAGTGTGATGGTTTTTCCGGCGGGAAGTTCTTATACTGGGTCGGTTTATCTAGGGAGAAAGTCTATGCTACAGCACCGTTATTGGCCCAGATAGCTCAATGGTTAGAGCATCTGGTTTGATTGCAGAAGGTTCCGGGTCCTAAGCCACAATTTTTCACCCTGCCTGCCTCTTATACACAATTAATTATCTTTCAGAACCTATACTGTCCTTCACTGGATCCTCCATTGATGCAGATAATCATATGGTTGAAAAACAGCAACAGAGAACATGTACTGCAGTAGATGTATAAATCTATGTACTGACTACTGACTACTGTAGCCTACATACTGTACACCATGAATATTAAAAATAGATTGTTAGTAAATACTTACTGCACTTTTTGTTAAGTTTCACAAATATTCAACTTGAATAACTCTCTTTACATGAAGAAGAAAAGTGTCAGTGTCAGGCCTCCTTGGTCATGTACAAAGTACAACTACAAATGTAACTATAATACAGTAGACAACTCGTCTTGTATACTCCTCGTGACAAAGACTAACCAGCCAGCTCAAAATATTACACAGATTAAAAAGTTTTAGGCTCAGTCACATGAAGGACCGGTGTCAATTACCTATAATGGAGGGACACTAGCTAGTACTTCTCAACTTTCAACTAAACTAAACAAATGTATCAGTAAAACTAATGGATGCCCCCCGAACGGCAGTTATACTTGTAATGCAGAAAATACTCAGTTCATATACTTGTACAAAAAAAAAATCAGTATTGGATGATCCAAGAAGCACAGCAATAATGAAGGAAATGAACGACTCATCATATATCGGAAATCATTGTATTGATTGATGACGATTGCAAATCTCAATGTATCATATGGATATTCAATTAAGTCAACTGTGGAACAACAAGTGATCACAGTATCTTAAACTAAAATGAGTAAGTTTGACCTTGATCAGTTATGAAATAAAACTTTTTATCGTGATCGTGACCTTTCAAAAATGACTTTGAGTGACCTTTGTCCAAAAGCCCTTAGCCTAAATAACATTTTGGTGAAGTATGATCAAATTCTGATGAAAGGTGTAGGGGATATAAGTACTTCGTGTTACTTTGAGTCATAGCTAATAAGTGACCTTGACCTTTCATAAATGACCTTGCGTGACCTTTGTCCAAAATCCCTAACCTAAATAATATACTGGTGAAGTATGATCAAATTCTGGTGAAAGGTATAGGAGATATGAGCTCGGATGGACAGTCGGACAATCGGAAAAAACACATGGACTCGACAGAGATTATATGTTCCTCCAAAATTTTTGTGGAGCATGAAAATGCGATTGACAACCGTAATCTAAAAGGCAATAAGGGGGAAAATGAGTGATTGTGGGATAAAAATCCCTACTTATTTAGGTCGGAAAATAGTAAGTGTAGAGGAATTATGCCCTTGCCTCCCCTCCCACTCCAACGCCTGTACCAGAACAAAATACACATTTACATTTTTGTTTCTTACTGAAAAAGTACAAATGTCAGATTTAATTTATTGTTGTTGCATGGTTTATTTGACATGAGAATTCTGTACTGAATACTACTGAATGTCTCTGATTTGACATTTTAATCAAATTGCATAATACATCTTTTCCTAGCATTGCTCTGTATCATCAACTATAGAGATTTCATGATATATTAATAAACAAGGACTTTGTTTTCGGGAATTACATTATTATGTGGACCCGATCATGGATGAAACTTAAAAACATCAACCGAAGATGGATTCAGGACCCATATGTGTCTTGCCGGTGTCCTGTTGTGCCAGTGTTTTGTCCTGTCAGTGTGCTGTCTTGTCGGTGTCCTGTGTTGCCATTGTCCTGTCTTACCAGTGTCCTGTCTTGCCGGTGCCCTGTCTTATCGGTTCAGTCTTGCCAGTGGCCTGTCTTGCCAGTGTCCTGTCTTGTCGGTGTTATCTTGCCGTGTTGCCGGTGTCCTATCTTGTTGGTGTCCGGCCTTCTCGACGTCCTGTCTTGCCAGATTCCTGTCTTGCCAGATTCCTGTCTTGCCAGATTCCTGTCTTGCCAGTGTCCTGTCTTGTTGGTGTCCTGTCTTGTTGGTGTCCTGTCTTGCCAGTGTCCTGTCTTACCAGTGTCCTGGTTGTCGGTGTCCTATCTTCTTGGTGTCCTGCCTTGCCTATGACCTGTCTTGTCAGTGTCCTGTTTTGCCAGTGTCTTGTCTTTTCGATGTCCTGTCTTGTCGGTGTTGTCTTGTCGGTGTCCTGTCTTGTCCTTGTCCTGTCTTTTCGGTGTCGTGCCCTGTCTTGTCGGTGTCCTGTCTTACCAGTGTCCTGTCTTCCGGACGAGACAGTCAAACAGAGGTCCTGTGTCACGGTAGACGTCAGCAACACGTTACAGATCCTCTCACTGCTTCAAAGATCCCTCATTGCTTCGAGTAGGTCCGTTGCAACGATCAAAATTTCTAGCATTGTATCAAGCAGATGCTATCACCGTATACATGTAAGTGCAATAATCATGGCCTCGTATGAAATTTCTAAGAAGCAAACAAGAAATTCTTTAAAAAATTGTGTTGTACCTTATTTAGTATAAGCCTGTTTTGCTCTTAAGCAGAGCAATATTCCTCAGATCGTAGTAATTTTCTGTCGTCCGGACATCCAACTTGGGTACGTTGTCGTCTTACTGGTTTGTTTTTTGTTTTTTGTTTTTGTTTTTGTTTTTTGGGGGGGGTTTGTTTTGTTTTGTTTTGTTTTTTTTTTTTTTTGTTTGTTTTTTGTTTTTTTGCTTTTGTTCAGACATCACTTGAAAACTATATAACTCAAAGGCGGATTATAGAGGGGGTGGGCCCCCTTTTTTCACAAAAGATTTACGAGACATATATAAATGATTAGGTTGAAAATACATGTACTCTAATAATATGAGTAAAACTCCAGATTTGGCACCCAACCAGGCCGAGTATTTTGGCTAATACTTAACTTTCACATGTGCCCACCCCCACACCCTTTTCGGAAGTGTTGGATCTGCCACTGCCAGCCATCACCATTTCCAGGAAATGGTAGGGACACTATACAAAAACGTCACAATAAACGTAAACGTATTCTTGATCATAAAATCAGAGACACAAACTACTTTCAAAGTAAAAATGTAACACTAAATTTTCCGCTCCGAGCTATATCTAAACAACTCCGTCCAACATAGTGCCCATGATGGTCATGGAAAAAAAATACACGAAATCAATCTCGGCTTCTCCCACTTCACCACCATATCTTAATTCCTTTTATCGTTTGTAATTTCCTCATAGAACGAAACCCTTATCGAAATTTGCAACAACCCGTCCAAATACTTTTTTAAAAGACACCTAAATATATGATATGAAACCTCGTTCTCTGTATTTCCTTAATCAAATACTACACTCAAGACTGAGAAAAGAATGTAGTTCAGTTAACGAACAATTTAGTATTCAAACGCAGGAAGAGTTCTTTTTGTAACATCCCCACTCAAGTGTAAAAAGGACTACTCACAGGGCTTTCTGCTCGTTAACCCCCCCCCCCCCTTTCAATTTTACCAATTTAGGGAGGGACCAACGAGCAGAAAGCCCTGGGGACTACTCAATCCTAGTGTCTTATTTTAAGAGGCGTATCAGAACATTTGGGACTCTTTATCATGTTATCTTAGAGTCATTAAAGAAATGATTCTATTAAAAACCATGGCTGTAACACTATTGGTGGGATTGGACAAGAACTTATAAATTGTTTATATATCCTTGGATCGTAGTTGTTGGTATTGAATCTTGCCGCTTCCCATACCTTTGCCCCGAATATATATATCTTTAACAAGTTTATCAAACAACTTTTCTTGTTGATGTTGTTTAGGAAATACTGATCTTGAAGTTTCCATATCTCTTTTGATATCGTCCGAGCACATTAAACTAAGCCCCAGGGTTTTCTTTCAGGACTTTTGTATGATTATAAATGAATATATATCACGCTCACGGCTATATATAAAATCGGGTTTTCCCTTTCTAATAATAAATGAGTCTTTCGGAAGGTCTCGACCAGTTTAATGAGACTAGAAACGATTTTACATATATTTTTACAAGCAAACAATATTTCATTGTTCATAAATAGTGAACATAAATATGAAATATAAAAGATATTTGACAACTAAGATAAAAAAAATATTTATTGCTTAATTGTCATGTGATTTTATGCAAATGATGTTTGTATACGGGCACTTGTCATTTTAATAATGCATTTTGGGTAAAATGTAATATGGCGGCACCCATATTGAAGTGGAAGCGGGTTACAAATACCACTGGGCCTTGCCCAAGGCCTCGACATGGTCATCGAGCTGTTGCGATCAAAGATCTGATGGTTGTTTTCGGTGGTGGAAATGAAGGAATCGTCGACGAACTTCATGTCTACAATACCGGTAAGTTTGTTTCGGTTGGTGAAGGCAAGAGAGATGGCCGCCATATTGTTTAACTGTCAAACTTCTGCAAGAAAGACTCAGTTGAACTATTGAGTAGTTTTTGTTCATGATTGTGAAAAACCGTTATAAAATATATACTCTAGTTTGCATGAAATCATTCAGTTCTTATATTGCACTTTTTCATTTATGTTTTACCGATTTTGTTATTGTTCCGAAAATTCAAGATGGCGACGCCCAATATAAATCATGAGAACAAACTATATCTAGAAGATTCGCAATCTGTTATCAAAATATGTGTTATAATAATAAATGTTAAACTTAAAATGAGTATTTATTATGTGCAGGGGATGGCATTTGTGAATAGGTAAGGTTTGCCAGAAAGTAAATGTAAAGTTTTTATCAAAACTGAATCTTCCATTAAAAATGGCGGCGATTTGCGCGAACGAAATAAGCCACGCCCACATACGAAAGTGACAGCTGACATCAGCTCGGTCGTTCCAAAAAAAAAAAAGTTTTTAGGTCTTTATATAAAATTGATATATTAATTATGACGAGAAAATAATATGGAAATAATAAATAATATTGGACAAGAGAGGTTTTTTTTTTTTTCAAAGGTGCTTAATTGTACATTTTCATTTGGGAATGTTTTGTCCCACTTACATAATGCTACTGTAAAAGATTTCTGTTTGGGAAAAATTTAGACAAGTTTTGGGAAAAATCGATGAAATATCCATTGGAAGGGGTCCTTATCAATAGATCTGATTTGAAGAAGAAAAAAACCAAAACAGTGAACAGGTTGGGGACAACTTCTCAGTTCAGATCATGTTTTTATATTAACAGAAATTAGTAAAATCTCTATTTTCAATAATCAGTTTAAAGTATTAATCAAATGATAAGATTTAGATTGTGGAATTCTGATTAAGATATCAGTTTGGAATGTATAGCTGCAACATTTGTGCAACTATTAACTCCCAAGTTGCTGTACCATCTATTTGTTTCAATAGAAATTGTGCAGCTATAAACCCCTAAATTGTAATTAAGTTGAAAAGGTTGGTAGCTCAGTTTCTATTGTAAGCTATATTTAAATGTATTTTTATTAGTTCACCTAGCCAAAGGCTCAAGTGAGCTATTGTGATCGCTGTTCTCCTGGTGTCAATCTGTTTGTCTGATTGTCTGTCCAGAGTCAACTTTTCATATTTTTTTCTACTTCTTGGAGGCATTTTAATCAAACTTGGTAGGGATGAAGTACAGAAGGTCTCCTACAAATGTTTACCATTATTGGACTTAACAATACTTTCATATATATTTGAATAAAATTTCCTTTCATTGAAACCATGTAATTTAAAATTTTATGTCTAACAGAAATGGTGACATTCTCTTTAGACAGGTTTGGTATAAATGCAAGAGATTAAGGAAAGAACATTTTTATACTCATTGGTTTATTTAAAAGTGTGTTGCTGTGTTTTAAATCATTACCATGATATCCATATATTTTTTTGCCGTTTCCAGCCCTGTTTGGATATCAGAAATATTGTTTTTATGCTCCCGAAACTTTCGTGGGAGCATATAGTTGCTGTCATGTCTGTCTGTCCGTCCAAGCTGATATCTCCTATACCTTTCGTCAGAATTTGATCATACTGCACCAGTGTATTATTTAGGTTAGGGCTTTTGGACAAAGGTCACTCAAGGTCATTTATGAAAGGTCATGGTCATTTATTGATTATGACTTAAAGTACCATGAAGTACTTGTATCTCCTACACCTTTCATCAGAATTTGATAATACTACACTAAAATAATATTTAAGTTAAGGGTTTTGGGACAAAAGTCACGCAAGTTCATTTCTGAAAACTCAAGGTCACTTATATTCTATGACTTAAAATACCATGAAATATATATATCTAATACACCTTTCATCAGAGTTTGATCATACTTCAGCAAAATGTTACTTAGGTTAAAGGCTTCTGGACAAATGTCACTCAAGGTCATTTCTGAAAGGTCAAGGTCATTTATTAGCTATGACTTTAAATACCATAAATTACGTATATCTCTTACACCTTTCATCAGAATTTGATCATACTTCTAGGTTAAGAGCTTTAGGACAAAGGTCACTCAAGATCATTTCTGAAAGGTCAAGGTCGCTTATTAACTACATGTATGACTTAAAATACCATGAAGTACTTATATCACTTTTCATCATAATTTGATCATACTTCACCAAAAATGTTATTTAGGTTAAGTTGATTGTTGGTTGATTGGTGTTTTACGTCGCTTTCAACAATATTTCAATTATTTCGCGACATGGAAGCAGGAGGTTACCAACCTCTTAAACATAGTGGTGCAATCGGGAATCGAACCCGGATCGTTGGCGCCGCAAGCCAAGCGCTTAACCACTACAGCAAGCCCCTATTTAGGTTAAGAGCTTTTGGACAAAGGTCACTCAAGGTCATTTCTGAAAGGTCATGTTCACGATAAAAAGTTTGATTTCATAACTAATCAAGGTCAAGCTAACTCATTTTAATTTAAGAGACTATGATCACTTGTTGTTCTGCAGTTGTTTCAATTGGATATCCATATGATACATTGAGATTTGAAATCATCATTAATACAATGATTTTCTATATACTGAGTCATTCATTTCCTTCATTATTAATGTGCTTCTTGGAGCATCCACCAGTTTTACTGATTTTTTGTATATGAATTGAGTCATCAATTTCCTGCATTATAACTGCCATTTGGGTAGCATCCATCAGTTTTACTGATACTCTTGGGTTTTGGTTTTTTTTTTTACGAATTTCAGCCACCAACCAGTGGTTTGTGCCAGCAGTGAGAGGTGACATCCCACCTGGATGTGCAGCATATGGATTTATCTGCGATGGAACTCGGATACTTGTTTTTGGTGGCATGGTTGAATATGGCAAATACTCCAATGAATTGTACGAGTTACAGGCAAGCCGATGGGAGTGGAAACGACTGAAACCAAAGTCTCCGAAGAATGGACCACCCCCCTGTCCTAGGTTGGGTAAGTGGATTGTGCAATGTGAAATCTTCAGGGGAAAACAATGTATTTACATACATCTGCTACACATAATTGTAGTGGAGTTTTTATGATATATAAATTGTGTGATATTAATATCCGTGTACCGGTATTTGGTGCATAGTATCCCTATGACATCAAAGGTATAAAGCAGTTTTATTCAAGGGAAAGCCATATCGCAGTACGTTACTGCTGCATTTTTGTTGATAGGCTTGTCGCGGTACATATATTTAGAAAATATTTATAAACATCTTCTCAAGCATGTCTTCTTATTTCATAAACAATATATTCAGTTCAAAACTTCTTGTATCGAGTTTGTTTGCAAGAATGTTCAGTAAACCAAACCCAAAGGCAAGTAGTTTGTGAAAACAGAAAATAGTTTTTTGTTTTGGGTTTTTTTTTCAGATTGGGTCCGTTATATTTTTCCCAAATTTGTCTAAATGTTTTAACAAATAGTTCCCAAATGCAAAGGTACAGGCACCTTTGAGAAAAGAAAAAACCGCTGAAATAGTAGGTTTAGTCTGGACTGCAATTTTGATAGGATTATAAATTATTAAGTGCACATACTCAGATACATGTAAATTATAATCCAGTAAGCGACATAGGCTGCCTTCCTTTATGTTTTTATAATCTTCTTCTCTGGAACTACATTGCAGATTTGGATCAAACTTTGTGTAAATGATGTACTCAAGGTCCTCTACTAAAATTGTGTTCGGGATCCAGATTCCCTCAAGGGTGGATCCAGGGCGGGACCAAAAGTGCCCAAAAGGGTACCCCTCTTCAAACATCTTCTTCTCCAGAACCAGTACATAAATGGGGAAACTAGTTGCATTTCAACAATCTATAAAGATGGGTTATTAAAAATTGTGTTCGGGGTTAAGATCCGTCAAATAGAAATTTACGCTTTTTTGACGTGTTTCTGGACTTAGTCATTTCAATGAAGAAAAGTGTCATGTTTTTCAGTTAATTGATATTGATGATTTCTTAATGACTATTTTGATCATAATTGTGGTAAGGAATATTACTGTGAAAGAATTTTGTCATTATCTCAATTTTTGGATTTTTTATGAATTTTTTAAGACTTCCAAAAAAAAAGGGGGGGGTTGGCCATTTTTCACATTTTCAACTTTTTCTACGAAACCACATGAAAGATTTTAATGAAACATGGAATACATGAAGTACTAAAAGTCCTCTATCAATGTGGTAAATTTCATCCAAATTGGTTAACAGATAATGCCACCATGTCTAAAAAGTAGGTCTCACAATGGTACATATAATACTTGGTAATTGAAATATGGAGAGTAGCGGATCAAATCCAGCTGTGGTCAAAAAATTTTTTTTTTTTTTTTACACATCTAAATAAGTTTTTAGATGTTTCTAAACACTCAACATATGAAATTAGGAATTTTACGTTTAAGACTTCCAAAAAAAAAAGGGGGGGGGGTGGCCATTTTTCACATTTTCAACTTTTTCTACAAAACTGTTTGGAACTACATTGCAGATTTGGATCAAACTTTGTGTAAATGATGTACTCAAGGTCCCCTACTAAAATTGTGTTCGGGATCCAGATTCCCTCAGGGGTGGATCCAGGGTGGGACCAAAAGTGCCCAAAAGGGTACCCCTCTTCAAACATCTTCTTCTCCAGAACCAGTACATAAATGGGGAAACTAGTTGCATTTCAACAATCTATAAAGATGGGTTATTAAAAATTGTGTTCGGGGTTAAGATCCGTCAAATAGAAATTTACGCTTTTTTGACGTGTTTCTGGACTTAGTCATTTCAATGAAGAAAAGTGTCATGTTTTTCAGTTAATTGATATTGATGATTTCTTAATGACTATTTTGATCATAATTGTGGTAAGGAATATTACTGTGAAAGAATTTTGTCATTATCTCAATTTTTGGATTTTTTATGAATTTTTTAAGACTTCCAAGAAAAAGGGGGGGTTGGCCATTTTTCACATTTTCAACTTTTTCTACGAAACCACATAAAAGATGTTAATGAAACATGGAATATATGAAGTACTAAAAGTCCTCTATCAATGTGGTAAATTTCATCCAAATTGGTTAACAGATAATGCCACCATTTTTCACATTTTCAACTTTTTCTACAAAACTGTTTGAAGGATTTTAATAAATCTTGATAGAAATAAGTCACTCTTTAAATTCTGTTGTTTTCGTCCAGACCTCTTTACAGGTGGCACCACCATAGTCAAAAGTAGGTCACAAAAGAGTTCCCTCCTTTAACAATATTCTTTTTCATACGGGCTGTATACAGAGACAAACAGAATGCATTGAAATGATCTAGAGAGATGAGTGAAGACGTATTGTCATTTTGGTTCCCTTCCAAAATCAAATTTTAGATTTTTTTTTCGACATTTCTTTGAACTTGGTGATTCAATGCAGAAAAAAAAGTGTCATATTTCCTAGTAAACTGATAATGATGATTTCTTATGGACTATTGTGATCATAATTATGGTAAGGATTGTTACTTTGAAAGAATTTTGTCAATATCTCAATTTTTGGATTTTCTATGAATTTTTTAAGACTTCCAAATGAGGGTGTATAGGAACAATTGAATCACATTTTTCACTTCTGCTGTTATACCACATGAAAGATTTTAATGAAACAAGGAATACATGAAGTACTAAAGGTCCTCTATCAATTTGGTAAATTTTTATCCAAATTGGTTAACAGATAATGCCACCATGTCTAAAAAGCAGTTCTCACAATGGTACATATACCACTTGGTAATTGAAATATGGAGAAATTTTTTTTTTCATTTCTTTACACATCTAAATAAGTTTTTAGATGTTTCTCAACACTCAACATATGAAAGTAGGCAATTTTAAGTTAGATCTGGACAATATTTGAAACAATTGTTGTTCATGACCCAGACTTGAAATCAGTCAACAAAAGGCCCCACTTAAAGAAAATGACTAACTTGTTGCCCTGAATGACTTCTTGCAGAGACAAAGGAAATGCTTAATATCAAAATCACGTGAATGGATGTGCAAAAAAGTGTTGTTTTTTATTCATAAAATTTGACATATTTTCAACATCTGTGTTGACTTAGTCACATTAATGCAAAAATAAATGAATTCTTCCTTCATGCATGACTGATCATCTAGGTACTCAGGTGAGCGATATAGGCCCACTTGGGCCTCTTGTTTACCATGTAAGATAAGCACTAGATGTGACATTATACTATTGATTATAGTTATTGTTGATGTGAGGTATGTTTAATGCAGGTCACAGTTTCACGTTACTTGGAAGCAAAGCATATTTATTTGGAGGTCTGGCTAATGATAGTGAAGATCCAAAGAACAATATACCAAGGTAAATAGTTGTAACATCTGGTTGCATGTGAGTATAATATGAAGTTTTAATACAGTGCAAGCCGCTTAATTGAATAAGCTATTTGTCAGGACTTTATTATTCAAATAAACGAATATTCAATTACACGGCGTGACGAACGAATGCAGTTTCAAAGACCAGAAGATCAACAGATTGTGGAAGAATTGCATACGTGTATAACTTTAGCAGTATCTGTAATGGAATCATTGTACATGTATAGATACACTAGAGTTACCTCTCTTAGATCCTCTTCTTGTTTGCTTGAGCTACATGAAAGTCAATAGACTACATTTTCGATAATTTTGCAACTGTGTATTTAAGTACAGTGACCAAATGTTATTAAATAGTTACATTACACCTGCCCATCTGACCGTAAAGATAAATCCGCTGTCTATTGAAACACATGTAATTGTATCTCAGTCATGTGGCCACGGTGATTAAAGACACAAGACGGGTTAAACAATTTATTTTAAAAAAGGCAAATTAAAAGGCATATTCAAGCGAGTAAAATTTCAATTTTCAATCTGATAGAACAGGCGGAAATCATCGCTTTACTTTTCCTTAAGGATTCGTCAAAGTATGGTTATTGCATCTTTACGTTCGCCGTGCATTACTGGTGCCGTTTCTTCAGCCTCCACGTCATCACTGGTGTACGGTCAGGTCTCATCTTCAGGGAAAATGGCGCATATTTTCTCCTCAGTCCGGGCAGCTTAGCTCCCCAGGTTGCCATCGTTTGTGATGAAGGCATCAAGCGTCTAGCTATCAACACCTCTGTCAGTTTCGGTTGCGTCGTTGTCTGACGAGACAAAGCCAACCTTTCGGAAGCAGTTGGCTATAGTTGTGGGCTTGACGGTGCGCCAGGCCTTACTGAGTAAGTGGACGGCATCTAGTAGGGTCAGTCGTCACGCATTGCCGTTGGCTAACAGCGTCATCTTGTCGATGTTTTCAGTGATCTTGCGCACGATATGGCTTCGGCAGTTGGTAATGAATTAATCCTTTCATCCCTACCGCTACAGCCTATTCGACATTTAACATGTGATTTGGTCAACAGCTTTTACCTGGATAGGTGTGAAACCATTTATCTCTAAATGATAGGTCGCTCGCACCGTCGTAAACAACATGACCTTGGGCGTGATACGGTGAAGTTTTAACAAAGGTATGCTTGTTAGGATAATCGCGCTGTTCAAATAAACGAAGTTGCATCTTTATTCTAGTGTAATACGTGGCGGATTTTCAATAGATTTAATAGAGAACGGTTTTGAATTTCGGCATCTTATTCAATAAAACGAAATATTCAATAATGCGACATTTAATTAAGTGGCGGGCACTGTAGATTGATCTAGTTTAACAAATTAAGAGTTTTAGTAGTATTACATTTTACCAGATCTTATATAATTAAGATATTTACTTTTAAAGAATAAATATAAGGGTCTTAAACCCAACAAAAACAAAAATACCTGTCATCCACTAATCCTTTTTCAGGTACTTAAATGACCTTTATGTACTTGAAATGAAGCCTAACTCCACATCGATGTCATGGGATTTCCCTGCAACTATAGGCCAGCCTCCGCCCCCTCGTGAATCCCATTCTTGCGTAGGTTATATGGAGAAGAATGGACAAAATCCTCGTCTGATCATATATGGAGGAATGAGTGGATGTCGTCTCGGAGATCTTTGGCAGATGGATATAGGTAAAGTCAACATTGTTACATGTAGTTCAGGTGTTTAATGTTGTAAATGTGCAGAATTCCCTTAAACGCAGTGAGAATTCAAGTATAGATTTTACCCAGATCAGTTCCTTGTATCATGAAATCACTGTTATTTGTAGAATTCTTCTTAATTTACATGCTACTGTCAGTGGCGGTTCCAGAATTTCTGGAAAAGGGGGAGGGGGACATGTGTATCAGCCAAATTACTCAGCCATTTTTGGTGCCAAATCTGGATTTTTACTTGTAAATATGTGGTGAAAAGGGGGGGGGGGGGGGGCTGGACCCCTGGGCACAAATTAGGCACTGACTGTGATCAATGGAGAAATTACAGATTGCCTGAACCATATTTGTACAGTAGGACTGTACATGTACTTTACATCAAGTTTACTGAATTAAGATAGTTAAAATGTAATATCTGCTAAAGAACTTACCATTGCCATGCAAACTGTATAATTAATCTATCTGACCTGACTACTGGAGTAAAAATCCTGAAAAAACATGATCATAGAATAAAAACAGTATATTGGGTAGATGCCTCTCTCTACTGTAATCATTTCTCACACACACACACACACAAAAAGGTTTTACTGAACACCATTATAACTCTCTTCATCTGTTCCCATAGTGAGGGTACTTGGCAGTAGGTTATATTGTATATACTTTTAGTTTACAGTTTTTCGCTAGATTCAGTTCAACCTCTTTATTGGGCAGAGATTCCTCAACAAATCTTCAATCACCAACAAATATGTGTTCATATATATAACTATGTTCTATCATTGACACTTTGCAGACACATACACTTGGACGAAGCCAGTTATTCAAGGAATTCCCCCTCTCCCAAGGAGTTTACATTCTGCTAATATCATTGGTAACCGGATGTTTGTATTTGGTGGATGGGTGCCATTGGTGATGGATGATGTCAAGGTGGCTACTCATGAGAAGGAGTGGAAGTGTACAAATACATTGGCTTCACTGAATCTAGGTAATCATATGTTTGTGTCACTGAATATAAGTAAGTTCATGTTCGTATCACAGGACGTAGGTAAGTTCATGCTCATATCACGGGATCTAAGTAAGTTCATGCTCGTATCACAGGACGTAGGTAAGTTCATGCTCTTAACACAGGATCTAGGTAAGTTCATGCTTGTATCACAGGATCTAGGTAAGTTCATGCTCGTATCACAGAATCTAAGTAAGTTCATGCTTGTATCACAGGATCTAGGTAAGTTCATGCTTGTTTCAGAGGATCTAAGTAAGTTCATGCTCATATCACAGGATCTAGGTAAGTTCATGCTCGTATCACAAGATCTAGGTAAGTTCATACTTGTCATTGAATCTAGGAGAGTTCATGCTGGGTCCACTTTAGGTCATTTGGGATTGAAAGGTCAAAAGCATGCCCATTATAATTTTACAGTAATATCATATATAATATATATATACATGCATATAGCAGTTGGAAGTGAATTATATTTCTGTATTTGTACTACACGGATTATGATTTGTTTGATTCTTGTTTTACATCACACCAGTATTATTGCACTTATATGGTGACAGCATCTGTCTGTAAAGTGTAATGCACAGAATATTAGACTTATGTAAAGGACCCACATTAAGCAGATAGGAATACTGTACGTGCTACGTCTACCAAGACACAGGACCTCAGATTTTACAGCCTCATCCGAAAGATGGAACACCAACGAGCCAACAGTGGGATTGGAACCCAGGACCTCTCAGTCATGTGCCAAGCACCTCACTGATTAAGCTACACAGGCTAACAAGGGCGATAGTAAACATCTTTGTACTAACTAGGGTATTATTGCTATATTTATACTTGTGGGATTTATAGGATATTTTTGCTATTGATTTTCAGATACAATGATGTGGGAATCTTTAGCAATGGAGGTGTTTGAAGATGCTTTACCCCGTGCACGCGCTGGACACTGTTGTGTTTCCATACATACTCGCCTGTATACCTGGAGTGGACGTGATGGATACAGAAAGGCTTGGAATAATCAGGCAAGTGACTCTGTCATTATATTGTAATTTAGTTTACTAGGGCATTTGAACTGTCTTGGATATGATAGACTGACTAGGCAGAAAGGGGTTTCTGCAGCCACAGCCACGTACACAGCCACAGCCAAGTATATAACACATGTAGCTTGAACGCCTCATTACCGGTATTTCTGTTTCCTCATTTGTCAGTAAACACAGTGTGATATAAATGTAAAGTATAGAAAGTATGTATTGTGTATAAAATTTAAAAATTAAAGTAAGATTTTGCAAAGTTGATGTTCGGTGTTTGACTTATTTTGTTTATTTCAGGTCTGCTTTAAAGATCTTTGGTTCCTTGAAACTGGTGAGTGAAAATTTTGTTTTGGAGTCTGTCATAAAATGCCTTTAGTAAGTGGCTTGCCATATGAATGTTTGATCCATTGTTTGGAAATTTTTCCCAGGATTTGTTACGACCGTGGGTAATTCTGTTTTATAAACATATTCTTTTGGAAAGTTTTTAAGATGATAGATATTCTTTCAAAGGCTTGTAATTGAATTAAAAATTGTAAACTTTTCTCAAGAATAACAGAGAAATGATTCCTCTTGTATTTGTACCATGCTACATGTGATTTGTCTATTCCAGAGAAGCCACCTGCTCCCACTCGTGTGCAGTTAGTACGTGCTAGTACAAACACTCTAGAGGTGTGCTGGGGCTCTGTACCAACAGCTGATGCGTATCTCCTTCAACTACAAAAATATGATTTGCCTCCTTCCCAATCCATGACCCCCACTGCTGTTCCTCAGACCAACCCACTCACAAAGGCCTTACCCTCGACTCCTCAACCAACCATCGTCAGACCTCCAGCACAAGGTGAGATAGCATAAATTCTCTTATTCTCTTAATATTCTCTCGCTTAGTCTCAGACTTAATCTGAGTTGCCTACTCACTATATAAATGTAATTTGGAACATACAGCTTCTTTGCCAGATTTTACAGTTTGATAGAAAATTATACATTATTGAATTATACTACATTCTGCTTCTGAATTGTGATATTATATTACATGTATTATATTTGAATATATGTATTAGTGAGCTAGCACTCTGCATATTGAAAAGTATGTTTACCATTTCATGTAAATATATTGATATAAAACTATTACATTTATAATATCCTTTTCTTGGAAAAATATCTACTATACTATTACTACTTTTTCTTCTTGTAATTTCTCATACCTTCTTGTTACATATAAGAATAATTGGTATTTTGTGCATGTAAGATTTCATACTGTGATTGACCTTTATCCACTACTGTTCAGGAATTACACAGTTAAGAGCTGGTACTGGGGTACTCTCCTCTGTTACTATGGCAACACCCCAAACAATCAGAGGTGAATCTGCATGCCAATTGTATCTAGGCTTTTATAAATCTGCATGTTGTACAGCTTTAATCATTATGTAGACATTATTTAGTATCTATATTCAGATACATGATTAGTCAGGTTTTGTCTTGTATCAATGGTAGAGTATTTATTGATGTAAACTTGCTTTTTTTTTTTTTTTTTTTTTAATTTTTAACTCTCCAGGTCAGACTTGTAACTTAAAAGCTCTTCTTTACCAAAATGATTTTCAAGATGTTTTTTACCCATGTAAAACTTAAAATTGCTAACCAGTATTGTTCATTTTGAAACAATATATTGATGATTTCATTGACACAGTTTTATTCTCATCAGATAGATTTTGAGAGTTTTTGGTTAACAGTCTGGCAATGATTATCATCAATCACCGATTAATCATCAATATAGGTGAACCTCTGCTCTTTATCTGTTACAATATAAATGATAGTTCAAGTTAAAGATGTTTTCGACCTGTGATAAAATTAATTAGAATGAAATACTGAAAAAAAACGTCCAGCTTTTCAAGTGATTGTTATAGACATGTATGCATTACCTTTCCCATGTGCCATGTTTTTGTTTTTTCTTTGATTGTTGTCCATTATAAAGCCCCTTCCCAATGTCAAATCTCCTCTATGTTTCCCCAAAATTTACCCTAAAATTCCCAAATTGACGCATGAAAAAAGGGTAAAATGTTTTGAATAAAATCCAGAAAGCTTTTGTATGAAACGTTTTTTTCCTGTGCATGCTTTGTCGTAAACAAACCATGAGACATAAAGAAAATGTCATGAAACAAAAGTGTAATTTACCCCCAAAAAATGAATGTTTTACATCGTTTATTTTTCCAAAAACAAAAAGCACAGGTACCTTTGAAAAAAAAAAAACAAATCTAAAAATCGCTGGATAAATGACAGTTATAACTTGATCATTATTCATATACATACAGCTTTTTTACTCCCCTATCTTCTCCTCCTCTCGTTTTCTTGATTATTAGAATGTTACATTTTTGAGGAGAGTGTTTTTGGTCGGAATTGCATAGCAATTCCAGACCCTAGTTGTTACAATAAGCTGTGGAGAATGCAGAAAATACCTCCTCGTGTATAAATAGTGCGTCGATATTTAGAAAAAGCGTGATTAGATTTACTTTCAGTACTTATAATTCATATTGTACGAGTCAATACAAGATAAGTTTGATCAAATGAGAAAATAGATGTGCCGTTATTCCATCGATTTAGACGAGTTATATTCATGCGCTGGAGGACATGCAGTCTTTCCGAATACTCGACGGAAAGTCCCGAAAAAGTACGATTGACATTATTGTGTGGCTGTTCCGTAATTTAAGAAGTACACTACTAGTCCGTACTAGTATCCGTTGTATTATAATTAATAAAACTATCGCTTCTTTTTATAGCAGTGGAATTCGAAGTACTCTACAGTCTTCTCGTCACAACGATAAACAAACGTCTCGGTAGTTGTTGATATGTATTGCTACTAAAAATAGCCAGTTATTTATAGATCTCCACGTGTAAACGTGGTTTTCCCCAAATGTACATGTACAACGGGAGACTGTCCAGATTGTTAATTTCACACTACTGTCAATATCAAAAGTGATGAGAGAATGAGATAACTATATAGTACGAGACGGAGATGTACAGGGGTGTACATGGGCAGAGCCGTTGTTTATATGAAAACGAGCACCTGTGCGCAGACCGTGTTTTTGTCAATACTGATCCTAAACACTACACGCTTGGTTTGTGATCTCTTGGTGGTTCACGACTTTATTACATTTGATGTACTTGACCATGCAATTCCGACCTTGAGGACTTTCAAGTCCTTTCATTTTATATTCTTCCTTTAATTTTCCCTAAGGTTACCCATTTCAGAGTCGAATATTATGTATAGGATCGATGGAATGTTTCTTTAAAATTCCCTGTTACTGATTGACTATATTCAGTTTTGCATTTAATTCTTTCCATAAAGATGAACAAAATCACTCAAGAAAATGGTTTGCAAATCTTTTCGATGCTCAAAACATCCTGAAAATATTAATTGAAATAAGACTTGATTTTGATTATCATCATAACAATGGGTTATTTTTCTTCAAATCAGGTCAGTTATAAGGACCCTTCCCAATGGAAATTTCATTGATTTTTCCCGTTAGGACAGCTCTAGTTTAAAGAATAATTTAAAGCATATGCATGTGTATTGTTATTATAATGTTTGCCAATTGCAGAAATTATGGATGAAAGGAAGTCTTGCTTTGAAATGCTTGTATTTATTTAGACATATGACCATTCTTTGTTACAGTAATCAGCATTTTTTTTTAAGAGTGTACTTGCTGTTTAGTATTTTTTTGTTGTGAAAAATGCATATCTCATTCTTTTTACACACTAAACAATATAAAACATTATTAATAATATTACAAATGTTGCTGAAAGTTTTGACTTTTTCTTATTACTCCCTTTTCTTTTCTTTTTTCTTATTTGCTTTTCTTTTTTTTTCTTTACATTTCTTAAGGCTTAGAACTGTTCTGATATTTTTCCATTCAAAAAAAAAAAATCCAGTCTTCATGTATTATTTGTTTTGATGGAACATAATTCTTGAATTTATTATTCATGAAAACTTGCTTTCTTCTTGGTATTCATACTATGTGACCAATGGTGCATTCTATTCCAGTGACAGCAGTGGCTGCTCGACAGAAGACACCAATTACGGTGACACCAGGTGGTGCCACCATACGTGTCGCATCACCACAGGTGGTAACAGTACCACAAATACAGCAACAAATCCAGAAAACAGTGGCAACCACTAATGTAAGTTTTGTATATGAAACTAACGATGCATTTGATTCATTGGAAATTTGAAGTTTTTCGTCCATATTTATTTGGAAACATGTATTGATACAAACACATGTGTATCAATCCTCATATCATGACTTAAAATATCATGATGGACCAGCCTTAATATATATGTGTGTGTGTGTGTATATATATATATATATATATATATATATATATATATATATATATATATATATATAGATATGGATCATTACTGGATTACATTTAAATCTGTTCAAAATCTCTTAATAGGCACTTTCTGATATTTGTCTTTTACGATATGATAATAAAGAGAACAACAACAATTTCAGAGCATTCATGTAGATTGTGGGATTAAAAAAATTTAAAAATACTTGTCAATCCATGTCAAATTGTTGAAAAAATTATCAGTGAAATCCTACAGTGTGATTTGATTTCATTTTAGTCTGGTGGACAAATGACAGGAATAGCTGCCTTGGCTGCGGCTGCAGCAGCCACTCAGAAAATCCCTGGCACACAAGTCCCTGCTAATGTGACCTCTGGTATCAAAGTGGTCACCCCAACTATTGTTACTCCTACTGGGGTCAAGGTCACTCCTGTTGGAAACAGATTACAAAGTGAGTAGGCATAGTTTTGACCTTGTTAATATACATCACTGTATTGAGGTTTTAGAATATGTTTTATTTCTATGAGGAAAGAGGTAGACCAGGCAGGGTTTCTAGTAGGCCAAAATCACTCAATTTATTATAATGTCTGAAATGTATATTGTGCATATAGAGTTTTAATGCAGTGTTTTGTTCTTGTACTCAACAAATAAAATTTTAGTGAATGACTGGGCAGTGGACATCAAGTAAAGACTCAATTACTTACTAATTTTACTTATTTGGTATATACATTTTGAAAAATTAGATTCGACAGTTTCCTTCATTAAGACTCTTCTCGCCTCTTTTATGAGTATTATCGTATCCAAAAATTTCAGCATCTAACATATCTCCTGCCACACAAACTATTCGAGTGGCAACACCTGGATCCACCATACTCAAAACAGCTGGAGCAGGAGTGCAGCAGACGGTGGGAGGTAAACAGATCATCACTGTACATAAAGCTGGAGGAGCTGGAAATACTTCTTCTGGACAACCACAGATCGTCACCCTCGTTAAAACTAACCAAGGAATGCAAGTAGCCACTGTAAGTCCTATAAATCAATGTACACATAGATTTGGCATCATTGTGTTAATGGACCAAATGTATATACCATATTTACTCAAATATAATAGGCACCTTTTTTAGCCAATTTGACTCATCATTTTTTCACTGCGTATTATACATAGGGTTAAGCTTCAGTGGCAGATTCAGAGGGATGAGTGTGTCCATTAAAGTATCTAAAGCCGTCAATGAAACCTGCAAGGCGTGAGATATGTCTATTGTCTGTATACTGTCTGCTTCCGGTAGTAAATGACCAAGGCGATAACAGGAGTCATGTGTACAGTGTGCCATTCAATGAACACAATAGAATACTTAAACTGTGTTATTTAGCAGCAGTTTCTGATTATGTATGGGTGATACAATGATTTAGCCTTAATTGGTTAATTGATAGTTACGCAACAGGTGCAACTACTTGAATGTAACGGCACGAGCATCGACTCATCATAATTGTGATAATGTCAAGGTCATTCTGTTACATATGTACTTTGTTCGAAATATTCTGATTGGTTGGTTTTGAACGTTCTGATTTGCAAGTTTTTGCAAAAGGATCTCACTTTTTCTGTAGGGTCTTGGAAACTAAGTATTTCGTGATGATTGAATGTATTTAGAGGAAAATGAATCTAAAATGGTATTCAGTAAGAAAAGAGTCATTTGTTTATTTTTTTGCAAATTTGTATATATCTGTATTTTTTTGTTTTCTATTAGACAAAGGGACCATTGCCCCAAGGAGCTACCATTGTCAAACTGGTAACCACACAGGCAGGTGGTGTTGGTAAACAAACAGCCATCTTGTCGTCAAGTCAGCCTGGCCAGACACCATCCAACATTCTTGGTATCAGCAGTGTACAACCACAGGTATACATTACATTTCTGTTATCTCGCTTTGGCAAGGTATCTCGTGTGATCTCATTGTATACTATTCTGATAAAAAAAGGTAAATCTGTGCTCTGTAAAGCGTGTGTGGTTCTATGGCTGAAGTTTGGGATACAAGTCACTCTCTGCATTCCTGTTTCCTTCCAAAGTTTCATTCAAATGAGATTCTGCGTGATAGGATCTTACTATTTTGGATACCTGAATGATACCTAACTGATTTGGGTTTTACCCTATCAGTCCCTTGATTGCTTTGTCTGGCATCATTTAATCTCATTCATTGTCTTAGATGGTTTCCTTTAAGTCCCTAATTGCTTTTGGTCGCTCCTTAGCACAAAATTTAATGCTTAGGTGTTTAATATCATGTCAGGACTGACTATATAATGATATCACTTTTTTCTTTGGTATAATATGAATCTTGTTGAGTGAAATTACATTTGTGAACAGGATTATTGTCCTGGTACAGGAAAATATGTATGATGAAGTGGTTTGTATATTGTCAGACGACTATACTATAATACTTAAAGGATGATTAATTCTGGAAAGAATATTGTAATTTGTATATATGCATAAAGTTAGTAATATTGAGAATATATTCATATATTTTAAAACAGTCATCAGCAACACGAACAATAATAAAGACGATTCCTTCCTCCATGCTGTCAATGGCTAAAGCAGGAACTGTCACCGGCACAACACAGGCACGTGCCAAAACCATCGTCATAGCAGCCCCCAAGGGAAGTACTGGAGCGCTACAAGGAACACCTCATAAAATTATCACATCAGTTCCAAAGATTGCCGGCCAGGGTAATACTCAATTCATAGTTGTCAGTCCACAAAGCAGTATGGCCAATGCTCAAGGTGTCTCCACAATTACTTCAGGTAGGCATCTGTAATGTTCATCTATTTACTAACATTGCGTTCAACTTTATTTGGATCTCAAAGTTCAAAAATAATATTAATGCTTAGAAATGTGTATCCTGGTGTTAAGGCCTAAGTTGGAACAGAAGGTTGTAGATCTGAATTCCATTCATGGCGCATAACATCCTGGGACCCTGTAAAGTTGAGTCTAGCAGTAAGACCTGGTTTATCAACTTTGCCCTTTTTGAGACTGTCATACATAATAAATATAGAACATATATACCTTTCAATTTTGTGCACCAGATGTTTTCCATTGTACATATATTGTGCTGCCACTATGTGTAGTTCCCATTTTAACGATATATCTAGTTAGTCTATTCACATCTTGATGCCACATATCAAATTTCAGTGTAATATACAGTATATACTCGCATATAAGTTGGTTTTTGGGGAGTAAAAAATCGTGGTCGAAAAGCGCTACCGACTTATATGCAAGATACTGACAGAGAGAAAAAAATCCGACCTTGGACTGAAGCCAAACTTTCCCGTTTATTATCAGATAATGAAGACATTAGACATGATAGATAACGTAGGTGAAATTCCTGGTCCATACTACTTTAAAATACGATTCTATGACAATATTATGTATATTTTGTGACAAACAGATTCTGTACTAAAAAGTCGTAATATATCGCTTATTTGTTGTCTGTCTCTGCTAAAGGTAAAACAAATCCGCTACAGTGCGTGTACAGGTTTAGTGAGCCGTGACGTGATGGCCATTAATTAAATAACGGTCCGACACTAGAAGTATGTTAATGATACCGGTAGGTTTGTCGGTGTGGTAAAAGAGTCTTTGTCGGTTATCATTCACCGATTCATAGTAGGGTTTCACTGCGTTAAACAGTTAATTACTTAATAGTTAAATAAACAAGCAATGAAGCCACGATCGTTTTCACGGCCACAAAAAAAAAAAAAAAAAAAATAGCCGTTTTCACGGCTACCAAATTATTCGAAAAGTAGTCACTTAAGCTATGAAGTAACATCAGGGAGATCGTTTTATCATCTTTCATATGTCACGTATTAAATGCCCCTCTATTGTATATGCCAATTAAATTCCCGTAGTATGATTACGCACGATCATCAGAGTGGAAAAATTCTCCTAAACCTTTGTATACATTTCTATGAATGAACGTCTGTTAACATGTACAGGCTTTGTTTACTCAACCGACTTACATGCGGGTCAACAGAAAATCCCAGAATTTGAGCTCCAAAACGTACCAACCCCCCACCCCGATTTATATGCGAGTATATATGGTATTTGTATTACAAGTCTTTCTTGGAATTTGCAATTTACACATGCTTATAAAATTCTTAAGAATATAAATGATTGTATTTTCCAATGTGACTCAGTGATTATGATTATTTAGAATATTTTATATCTTTGTCATCCAGGGGGTAAGCCCATCCAGGTGACGACTCTCCCAACCTCTGGTGTAAACATAGGGGGAACAACTCATCAAATTGTCACAGCATCTCAACTAGCCAAAGGCAACATCAGCGTTCAAGGTAAGATGGTTAGAGCTAGCGCCTTGCCTACTTGTAGGAGAGATAACTCTTATTCTCATATTTGTGATATGTGTTACTACTTCTTAGTACTAGGGCCGTCATTGATGGGAATATCTGTATCAAATATCATTGTATTGAAACATTATTGATGAAAATATTATCTGATAGGAAAAAAATAATTATTTGAATATTTGTTTATTTGAATAGCTTTTCTTGAGATTTGGGATTTCAACACAAATAGTTTATCTGTGTGTGTATGCTTTGTCACATGCATAAGCCATATTTTTTCGAAAGTACCACACTACACTACAGGAAATGAAAACTGAACAGAAAAATTCTGATAAATGGACCATGTAATATATGAAATGTATTGCTTCTTAGAAAATGAATCATTATCGTATGGAAGCATTTTGAATCAATGATATATTGCTATTGAATCCATCATTGTCAGCCAAACTTCATGCTTTTGATATTTAGAATATGAAAAATTGGTAACTCCTCATTTTACAGTGTGGATGGGAAGGTTTGATGGAAAATCTTGATGAAAGTGGTTACATGTTTCAAATACATATACCTCCGTTTGTACTTTAAGTTTTTTCACCTCTTTTTCCTCTCCTCCCACTAAAATATTCCCAAATCCTCCAAGTATGCACAAGTATAAATACTATTATCTCTGGTAGTTTCTTTCATGTTCTGATTGAGATTTTGTTTCATATTGATATCAAAGGTATGTCTCTCCTCTTAAAAAGTAATAACATTATCACAATGAAACATCTTTTATATTATCATGATTTATATCTGTATCAGGTCAAGGAGGCACTATTGTGAAAACCATAACGGCTTCTCCAGCAGCTGTCCAGCAACTAGCCGTCACATCTGCTGCAACTTCTCTCTTATTCAGCACAGTAGCTACGACGCCATCAACCCCAACTATCTCTCTCATTACTCAACCATCCATCTCTCAAGCTCCGGTTACCATGACAACTCAGCCAGTAGCTACCACTCAAGCTAAACCTGTGCAGATAACAATTACACCATCTGGTCTTGCCCAGCAGGTAGGCTCCGGTGCTGCCAAGGTAGTGACTCAGGTAATTACGCAACAAGCTTCAGGGACCAGTGGTGCTGGAGATGCCGGGGGCGATATACCTCCCTGCACAGATGGCCACAATTGTCCAGGGGATGAAGTAGTGAAAGCAGTTTGCACAGATGGTCATAATTGCCCTGGTGATGAACCAACTCAAACAGCAGTGTGTACAGACGGTCACAATTGCCCAGGTGATGAACCAACTCAAACAGCAGTTTGCACAGATGGTCATAATTGCCCTGGTGATGAACCGACTCAAACAGCAGTGTGTACAGATGGTCACAATTGCCCAGGTGATGAACCAACTCAAACAGCAGTGTGTACAGATGGTCATAATTGCCCTGGTGATGAACCGACTCAAACAGCAGTGTGTACAGATGGTCACAATTGCCCAGGTGATGAACCAACTCAAACAGCAGTGTGTACAGATGGTCATAATTGCCCTGGTGATGATAATAATAGTGCTACTAGTGGTGGAGTCTGCACAGATGGCCACAATTGCCCAGGTGATGGCCAAGATGAAGTTGATGGAGTTCTTCCCAAATCTAGTTCCTGCCCTGATGGGCACAATTGTCCAGGTGATGAAAATAATTCAGCACCACAGAATACCTGTACTGATGGTCACAATTGTCCAGGTGATGAAAATAATTCTGCAACACAAAATACCTGTACTGATGGGCACAATTGTCCAGGTGATGAAAATAATTCTGCAACTCAAAATACCTGTACTGATGGGCACAATTGTCCAGGCGATGAAAATAATTCAGCAACTCAGAGTTCCCTTCCTGATGGGCAGAATTGTCCAGGGGATGAAGCTGCAAATGAAGCACAAAGCACTGAAAGTGCTGCAGATCCTGCCACTATTGTACATGACATAGCACCACCTGTGGTACAATCTGATCTCCCTCTTGATTCACAAGCTGCGGTGTCTGTTTCTGAGCAACTTCCAGCAAATTTAATGCAGGACTCGGATGCTATGGATACAACAACAACCCCTGCTGATTTGTTACCTGATGGTCTAGGTCAAGTTGCTACACAACCTTTGGTAGCTTCAGCAACACCATCTATTCCACAGTCAACCACTTTAGATGCGAGTGGTCTGTTACAACCGAAAGAAGAGCCGATGGATACAGCACCGGCTACCTCCACTTTATCCTCTTCAGGTGGTGCCACTGCTGTTGCTCAAATTTTGGGGTCTATGGCAACACAACCGGTCGATAACACAGCAGCAGCACAAGACTCTGGTAAGTATTTACAACTGAAAGTAAAAGTAGGAATGTATTTCATAGGGAGTGCTTTATTCCCAGATGAACATACCAAGAAAGAATAAGATACAGTTTTTTTCTAAATGCCTAGTCAAGTTAAGTGTATGTCAAATAGGAAATGCTTTTTCTGGAATAGAATAATCCAAATAAATGTAAATTACACTTGAGATTATCAAAAAGAAATTGATATCTTGAAGCTTTTTTTTTTTTTTTTTTTTTTTGTGATGCTGCTCTTACGCGGATTTTTGGGTTTTTTTTTCTGTTTTCTTTTTTTCAGATTACTACATTATTAACAGTGCATTTCCGTGGTGACTTCTTTCATATGGCTGAAATTTAGATTCTGTTATCTTTTCCTTCATAAATAAAGTCTTTGAATTTCAGACCCCTTGGCTACATTAGCCTCTGCAGCTATTTCAACAGCAGGTTCGATAACTGCTGTCAAGCAAGAACCTGGAATCATGGCAGCTAATGGTATTAAACTAGAAACTGATCTCAAACAAGAAGTTTCGCGACTTCCCACGACTCCTGTCAAAAAAGACGCACATCAGTGGTATGATGTAGGAATCATCAAGGGGACGTCATGTGTTGTGTCTCATTACTACCTGACATCAGATACATCAAATGCCACAGGAGACGTAAGGATTAAATCTTATTATTTAACTGATTAAGTTGAAATTTCTGAGGCTCAAATATTCTAAAGTACAGTTCTAAAACGTTGATATGAAGAAGAAATACATGTTACAATCATGTAAGAATCAAATCTTATCATTATACAGGTTGGTTGGTTGGTTGATTGGTGTTTTACGTCGCTTTCAACAATATTTCAGTTATATCGCGACATTGAAGCAGGAGGTTACCAACCTCTTAAACATAGTGGCGCAACCCGGGAATCGAACCCGGATCGTCGGCGCCGCAAGCCAAGCGCTTAACCACTACACCACGCCTGCCCCTATATCATTATACATAAATAAAAATGATAATTGTGTTTAGATGATACACTGAAGTTAAACTTTCTGAAGCATCAGTCTCAAATAAGTACAGTTCTAAAACGTTGATATGAAGAAGTTACAAATGTTATATTGCATACTGTTTCTCACTAAAATGATGAATAAAATGATGGATATCAATTAGATGAGGAAATATTCATATATTTATGCTAAATCGTAATAAACTATGTGAAGTAAGGAAGGACAGACTTTAACAAGCTGTTCTTGCCTTCAGGACATTGATGTGGTCAATGTAATACAAGACATGAATACTCTACAGAAACAAGAGCTGTTGCCTGGCACCGCCTACAAATTCCGCGTGGCAGGAATCAACGCTTGTGGACGGGGAACCTTCAGCGAAATCTCCGCCTTCAAAACGTGTCTGCCTGGTTACCCGGGAGCACCCTCTGCCATTAAGATTAGCAAGGTGCGTAACCCAACTTCATCAGATAAAGTACGTAGTAGCTTCCTAAAGTTAGTATTTTCTTTTTTATTTATAACATTCACGATGGAGGGTTTGACCTAAAGTGTTATTACAACCTGTTGTTTAATTAGTGTTGTTTGGCTGTTACACTTTCTATATAGTATTATTACACCCCTTTTGTTTGATGTTGTGTGGCTGTGACACTTTCAAGGCAGTGTTATCACATCCCTGTTGTTTGACATTGTGTGGCTGTGACACTTTCTAGACAGTGTTATCACATCCCTGTTGTTTGACATTGTGTGGCTGTGACACTTTCTAGGCAGTGTTATCACATCCCTGTTGTTTGACATTGTGTGGCTATGACACTTTCTAGGCAGTGTTATCACATCCCTGTTGTTTACATTGTGTGGCTGTGACACTTTCTAGACAGTGTTATAACACCCCTCTTGTTTTACATTGTGTGGCTGTGACACTTTCAAGGCAGTGTTATCATGTTCCTGTGGTTTGACATTGTGTGGCTGTGACACTTTCTAGACAGTGTTATAACACCCCTGTTGTTTGATGCTGTGTGGCTGTGAAACTTTCTAGACAGTGTTATCACATCCCTGATGTTTGATGCTGTGTGGCTGTGACACTTTCTAGACAGTGTTATAACACCTCTGTTGTTTGACATTGTGTGGCTGTGACACTTTCTAGACAGTGTTATCACATCCCTGTTGTTTGATGCTGTGTGGCTGTGACACTTCCTATGTACTGTGTTCGTACAGATTCACCCTTTGTATAGTGTTAAGATGTCTTTTGTATTATCAACATGTTTTGGATATTATCAACATGTTTTCATTATTATCAGCATATTTTGGTTATTATCACCATGTTTTGGTTATTAGCATTTTTGGTCATCAACATATTTTGGTTATTATCAGCATATTTTGGTTGTTATCAGCATGTTTTGGTTGTTGATGGTGGATGTTGCTAGCCAAACAGGAGATAATCACATCATATCGCCTCTGATTTCCAGGGGCCCATGAATGTCCACTGTGGTAAATTGCAGTGATTGCTTTAGTGACATAGAACATTTTGGGTTTTTTTTCATCATGTGTTCATTCCAGAATACATGAGTATGTTTGCTTTAAATTCCCTTGACATGATGCCGATATATTAACTTTCTTTGATTCAATCTCCGAAAAGTAAAGAAAATTTCAAAGACAAATTGATCATACGCACACCTTACCAAGCAATATACAGTCATACTTCTTTATTCAAGAGGTGATATTATCAATTACATTCAAAGGGTTGGAGTAGTTTGTAATTTCTTTCTTTTTTTCTTTTTTTTTTTTAACATTGTTAATTGCCCTGCAGAAATTGGACAACAAATGAAATCAGTTTTAACTTGTACAGTATATTTGTTCCAGTAAAGAGTGATCATGTCAAGGAATTATTCCTCTCACATTTTGATGATTCACATATAGCATATCACTCTTATGGAAATAGTTCATCATTAAACATGGATGAAGAAAAATTTTATCCTTTACTCTTTTTCCATTTTAAAATTGCTGTAGAATTTTTTATATGAGTTTTTGCAATGTGTAAATTTTAAAATCCTACAACCCGCCATTCTGTATTTTTTGTATCAAAGTCCTAAAATGGCAGTGAAATTGTGTGTATGCGTAACCCCTTTCTAATGAGTCATTTAACCAGCAGACATGGATTTTACTTGGAGATTTTGTTATTTTTTGTTTCTACTTGATAAAGGCCAAGTGACCGAAAAATTAAGGACATTGAGTGTTTCTTGTTACTCATTTAGAAATAGATAGCTCAATCAGTAGCATGCTTGGTCAGAGAAGTCTAAGAGGTCCAGGGTTTGAAACCCACCAGTTTTCACCAATGTCCTTTTTATGAATCTGGATCAATAGAAATGCAAATTGAAACATAACAAACCAAAATGAGAAGAAAACTGTCAAAATGAAGCAGAACAAACCAAAATGAGAGGAAAAGTTCATAAAGGATTCACTCATGATTACATATGCTTGTTTTATGTATTCATTTTTTCTTAACTTATTAGTCTTGATTTAGACCCAAAAATGTCACATTTACATCTGCTGTAGTGCTTATAATGTTCACTTCTTTGTTTAGAGCACCGAGGGAGCACATTTATCCTGGGAACCACCTCAAAACACAGCTGGTAAGATCACAGAATATTCTGTCTATCTAGCTGTGCGCAATGCAGCATCACAGGCTGACCAGAAGCCAGGGACTCCAGCTCAGCTGGCCTTTGTGCGTGTGTTTTGTGGACCCACTCCCACCTGTACGGTCACCACAGCTAGTCTGGCCTCTGCTCACATAGATTACACCACCAAACCAGCCATTATCTTCAGAATTGCAGCTAGAAATGAGAAAGGATATGGCCCAGCAACTCAAGTCAGGTGGCTCCAAGGTAAAGCACTGCTAAAAAGCCACAGAAAAAAAGATGTGACTTTCATAAAATTCTCTCTCAGTTTATCTTCAAGAATGGCAATTTAGAAACTGACAAATAAATGTTTACACTTTTTGCAATGCATCCACATCTCTTTTTGATAGGTGAAAATGAAATGAAATGTCTTAAAGAAAATTTGTTTATTGGAAGCTATATAATTTTTAAATACATTAAGTAAAAAATTAATATGAATTATTCATTTTAACATAAATGGTAAGTTTCATAAAATATAAATTCTTTGCATACTTTCATACCTACATGGAAAGATAGATACTGTAACATTGACAAATTATGAATTTTTTTGCAGATGCAGCTCAGAGTCCATCAGCGCAAAAGATGACAGTAAAAAGAACGATACAGGGTGGAGCCACCCAAGTTGCAGGGGCTCCCGTCACAAAAAAAGTCAAGGCAGATGAAACGCAGTAGTTTTACCGTTTATATGTATTTACAATTGTTAAGTTTTACTTTTTGGCAATATTGTTTCTTATGATGAGGCATTATGAATGATTTGCAGCTAGGTTCATTGTTAGTTTGAAATGCTACAAACCAAAAAGGCTAGAAAATGATAGAAAGCATTGTTCAGGATTATGCAGGTCTTCTGGTAATTAATAGAATTTGTAACTGACTTTCTAAGCACCAAAAATGAGTGCGGTAGTACCAGGAAGTCTTTACAAAATTGTTGAAAAGGAAACAAAAATAAGAAAGCATCCATATCTTTCTTACACTTAAATTTGGAGGAGGGGTGTGTTTCGATTTGTCATTCAAAACTTTCTTTCATTAAAAGTTTACATTTTTTTACCCTCCGTAATATTTCATACTTATGTAATGGGGTATGTTCTTCGTCTGATAATTTATATGTGTATTATATACATATTGAAATTAAGTGTATCCAGATATCTTGTCTGTATAGAGTAATCATGAATCACAAATTTCGATATTTTTGTTATTTGTTTATGAAATGAAAGTAGATTCTATTAACATCATGGTATCAACAGCAACAACGTCTATTGGATGAATAAGGTGATAAATGTTAGGATGAGGTTGAAATATGCAAAGTCAAAAAGCCATATTACACTTTCATGGCCAAATGGTTTTGAGCAAGCATCATCCTTAGAACTTTGGCAATAGATTGATTAAACTGACCATTTGAAAACTGTCTTGTAAGAGAATCAAGAGTAATGTTTGGTTATATTGGCATAAAATGACAAGAAAATGATGTCACAACAATACTTTGACTTGAAAATACAATAGGATATTGTTATATTATTGGTATGTTATATGATACATACAGAGTACCATGATGTTTACACATACAATAAATGATTAGATCTGAATTTTTGCTAAAATGTTGTGATGATAGAGACATTTCCCTTCATTACAATGGCATATCAAATATAGGTCTTTTCTTATCTCATTAAAGTCCTATTAATTCAATTAAGAAAACAAATGAAGGAGATTATGCACTTGTCCAGGTTCCAGAATCTCTACTTTCTTTCTCATGTTATATTGTATGTTTCTATTTTCTCTTGAAGGTTATGATGTAATACTTAGAAATCTATTATTGCTAAGCTTTAGTTGAAAACTGCATTTGTGTGTATAAGTTTTTCTTTTCCAGAACTTCTCATTTGGTCTATATGCACAAAGGTGCCGTGTCAGTAAATAATTAAAAAGTGGTAGAATTTTCAAGAGAATTTAGAGTATTATTTACCTTTACTTTAAGTTGGAATACATGTAAGCAGTTAATTTTATCTTTCAAAGTTAATGAGTAGAATATCTGGTTTTAATAGAACCTATAGTTCTAATAGAATGTCTGGTTCTGATAGAATGACCGTTTCTGACCATTTTCTTGTACTTGACCTTCTCTTGGTACTCTTTAGATTGTTTAAATACCTGTTGAATTTAAAGTATCATTGCAGTGTTATTATCTTGATGCTTACAGTGTGTAAAAGGCAGTGTATAAAAGGCAGTAAAAAAGACTTTAATTTTGTTGTTCAGAATGTCCAAGGTCTTTTTCAATCAATTCAAGTACTGCACACCACGTTTTTACTTCTGTATATTATATTTGCCTACATAAGATTTTTGAGCGTTTTTGTTAATGACTGTAAGACATTGTTTTCATTGTAATATTTTCATTTGATTTGTACAGTGTCACTTGCCATAGTATATGATTGTTTGTCGTATCATCAGAACTAGATTATGAATACATTTCAATAAATATTTTACAAAGTGGCAGATAGTCATATTTTGCTCAAGGATCTTCGTGCCTAAGTGGACTTCAGTGCTTTGCTGGAGCTGGCTGTAGTCTTTTAAGATCTATGAAGTCGGAGTTCAGTCCCAAGTTAGAGTACGTTGGGGTCAGTCATCTTATAGAACATTTTGGAAGGTATCCCAATGGTTGGGATTCAGCAATAAAAGATGCAAACATAAGATTCTCTACATTAGTGAGTTATCATACCCAAGAGAGCATAGGCCTTGCTGATCAGCTTCCATGTTCAGGTTTTCGCTTTACTGGCTACAAACAAACTAAAACAATGTACCCCTATTATGTCTCTAGTATTTTGACGTTCTTGGGTGAAAATAACAACGATTACTATATTATTATAGTTGGCCAAAAACCAGTCAAGCTAAAGCTATCCCCAATCGTTTCGCTGGCAATAAATAATAGTTCATAATTGCTACTAGTTAAAGACTGTTAAACACAGTAAATCTAAAGTCTTGTTTTATCAAGTATATGTGATCTAGATGTGCACTAAGGATTTTGGTTCTGTTGTTTCAAGATAGAAAACAATGTCAAGGTCAAAACAGTAAAAAAAAAATTTGATATACATGTATAATGAAAGGTCTTGTCACAAGGAAAACGCACATGAAATATTTATGTCCTATCTCTTACTATTCACAAGTTCTGACCAAGATTAAAGGTTTTTTTTAAGTGGGTCAAGGTAAAAACTTTTGGTACCAAATGAAAGGTCTTGGCACAAGGAATACAAATATTAAAGACCAGTCTCTAACGGTTTTAAAGTTATGATCCAGGTTGAAGTTTTTATCTAAAACCAACACGGGGTATGATGAGGGCCCCAGATGTTTATTTCTTTATCACATGTCAAGGTCGCAACAGATAATACAAACATGGTTTCCTGATAATACATGTACCTCCAGTCTCATTAATCCGAATGAAATTTGGATATATACTTAATCATAAGAAAAAGATGCCTATTGATTTTTAAATCAAAAGGGTCAAAGTCATACCAACTAAAAGTGAAAGTATGGGGAAACTAAAATCAAAGAGAAAAACCATTAGAAGTAACACAGGCTGTAGCAAGCGTAAACATACCATGACATGAAGATATATTTTTCTTGCATTCTCTAGTTATAATAAAAGCCAGTGTGGCCTACTGGATAAGGTGCTCGGCTTGTGACCAAGAGGTCCCAGTTTCGACTTTCGCCCTAGACTCCCTAGTGTTCTGTCTTTCAAATGAGACATTAAAAACCGAGGTCCCATGTCACGGTAAACGTGGCACGCAAAAGATCCCTCACTGCTTCGGGGCGGTCCATTGCAAAGGTCTAAATTTGTATGCAATGCATCAGGCAGGTGTCGTCACCATATAAGTGAAATAATCGTGGAGTAACGTAAAACAATAATCAATCAATCTAGTTATGATAAATGTATATTGTTGATCAAGTTTGGTTCTGGTTGGCCTAATCTAACGGAAATATTCCTCTAACTATATCATGTTGCCAACTTTTTTGTGCGGCACAAATATTTAAATGGAAGTTGGAAAGTGTCTTCATTATGATAGGCTGCAGATCAAACAATTAGTTTAATTTGCTGAAACAAACAGACGACACATATTACTGAAGCAACATTTTCAGATACTCGATTCTTATTTCTAAACTAATGAATCCACTATACTGCCGTCAAAATTCCATTATCTAATCTTTCGTTAGTTTTCTCCCTTCCTTTATTTGTTTTTTGTCATAGCATAAAATGTGAAGTAAAATCAGATTGTTTCTTGTACTATTTATTTGTCTCTTCCTGATAGACACAACACTTAACATAAAAATAAGAAAATGCTGGGAAAATAACATTAAGTTTAATGTTAATCAAAATAAAATTACAATTAGAATAAAATTATGAGACATCACAAAGATCATATTCTGAGTAACATGAAGACATTTGTAGAACACACTGAAGTAAAACTTCAATCACTGTAAGCAAGTTTTCTCGTGAAAAAATAGTGCAATATTAAAATAGGATATTGACTTAATTTGTTCCTTTGGAGCAAGAATTTTAGCAACCAACAAATTTTCTAAATAAAGAATTTGGAATTATATATGGAGCTGTTAATATTTTTTCTATAAAATGAGTTTCTTTATGGTTTTACCTTGCGTCATGGGGATACAATAAGCCTCTAGGCAGTACACAGAAATTTCAACGTATGCAGCAATCCCATCCACTTCAGTGAGGGGATCTTTGATCTAATGTCTACTGTGACACAGGGCTTCAGTTTTTGCTGTCTCACCTAACATGACACCTATAAATATACCTCTCTCCCCAAGCCAAGTGCACTAACAAATTACCTATACTGGCATTATAAACATTTATGTCCATAGATTTTAGATCTTATTATTTTATATACATAAATACATATATATCAACATAAATTGGATTGAAACATACAAACATCTTAGTTATTTAATAACTTTGCAACAATTATATATAATATACATAGTCATAAACGACTTATTGCACATGCACCAAAAACCGTATCGCCAATATTACTATATTTTATAAACCAAATATTTCATAGCTGGACCCAAAGAAATATTAAGTCAGGGCAGGGGTGGATCCCACTCTAGTTTTGATTGAGTCTGGGTTCCAAAGAGAGATATTAAGTCACGGCAGGGGTGCATCCCTCTCAAGTTATGATCGAGTCTGAATTCCAAAGAAAGATACTGAGTCAGGGCAGGGGTGGATCCGATTCTAGTCTGATTGAGTCTGAGTTCCAAAGAGAGAGATTAAATCAGGGCAGGGGGTGGATCCCACTTCAGTCATGATCAAGTCTGAGTTCCCACTGTGAATCTTGAGTCGGTCACCACAATGAATCTTCAAAGTTATTACCAAACTGACTCTTGTTGAGTCACACACTTGGCTTTGAATGAGTTAGTTCTATCATTGAGTATTGTTCAAATCAGTTCCCGCCAAAATCTTTTATATAAGTTGTTTGAGACAGTTCTTGAATCAGGATAATGTGTACAACTCGGCTCCCACTTGCAGTCTTGAATGAATCAAACTCAACAAAGAGTCTTGACTGAAACAGTCCCCACTCAGAGTTCTGATTGACTCAGTATTCACAACATGTCGGTTCAAAATGAAGCCTCATTATGTCTCTGAGTTTGCATTTTCATTCTTATCCGAGGCAGAACTTGCTCTAAGTTTGAAAAATATCATCAATTCCATTTCCCTAAGTTGGCGTGCCATCACACTAGGATCAAAATGAAGACAATTCATGAAACATTCCGTAGATGACCTAGGGGATTATCTCAGTGTTTATGGTAGACAATATTGCAACTTTCATGAAATATTTCATGAGGAAAAGAGCTATATGAGTCATAAAACTTCTGAAAATCATTGAGGAATTTTATGAAAACTGACCCTTTTCTCTTCTTAGAACTTCATATGACCACAGTTTTCAGAAATGAAATCTCAAAATATTGGATCCAAACAAATATGGTGCATACTGGGTCATGTGACTAATTCAACAATGAGAATATTAGACTATCGCATGTTCCTGAAGTCATTTAAATAAAATTATGAGTGTATGCTAATAACAGCTGGTATATAAAAATAACAAGGTATAAATTAATGTAAACATAGTAACAAAAACACTTCTCTTGCACATCCACAACAATATCAAAATACTCTACTATCTCACAGGAGGTATTTCATTTTGGATATTTTGCAGACTACTAATTTTTTTGTCCTCAGACGAGAGTTCATGGGTAGAAAAATGGTTTTTGCCATGCTTGAGTATAATTTTGTGTAGGATACACATATTTAACACATGTACGAATATTAAATGCATTTAGATACCTAATTTGCATCTGAAGTATGAAAATGGAAATCTCAACAAATTTTGTACAAAAACAACATTAATGGTAACTTAGATAAACAATTTAGTTGACCTCATTATCAAGATGGTCAATGTCAGTGGTTGGCTGCAATTTAAAACACTGTTGGTGGTTGACTAAATTATATAACATTGTCTGCATAATGTAAGAATGTTGGTTATTGGCTGCATTATAAAACAATGTCAGTGATTGACTGCACCTTTAGACAATCAAGTCACTGTCAGTGATGAACAACATTTTTGGCTGCATTTTTAAATAACAGTCTCAATGATTGGCTGGAATGTTTAACTATTGATTGGTATAACAAAACAAGAAATATCATCCCAAGATGCAATTTCTCCCATTTTCTTCTTCCATCCATTTCCTGTGAACTGTCCACGTGCGGAGGATACAAGCTCTTGTGCTGCAGAAATATACCTGAAAAAAAAAGACATAAACAAGCTGTGTTTGTGAAACACTAATGCAGCCAGTGGCAACAAATTCCAAGAAGTTATTTTCAGTGTGAATGTCATTGTCAAGGTCATCGACCTTGGTGTCATTTGAAAGGGCTTAATTAGTTGAGTACGCATGTCAAATATGATGTCCCTATCCCTCACCATTCAAAAGTTATGGCCAAGGTTAAAGTTGACAACAGACATACATACAAACAGGACAAAAACAATATGCCCCTGATCGTGTTCCAGAGGCAAAAGGTCATTGACCTTGGTGTCACTTGAAAGGGCTTCATAAATTGAGTACGCATGTGAAATATGAAGTCTCTATCCATCACGGTTCAAAAGTTATGGCCAAGGTTAAAGTTGACAGACAAAAAAACAGACAGGACAAAAAGAATATGCCCCTGATCTATCGATCCGGAGGCATAAAACATCATCATTGCATGAGAAATACTGGTGTTATTGATCATAATGAAATATATTGAAAAGTTCCGATCGTAGCCTTAAACATTACCATAAGAACTAAAATAAGGTGCAGTTAGGAGGTTTTAAAAGATATTTGGGAGAAACTGATGTATTTTTTAATATGCTATACACACGCATTGCTGTTGACCCACAAGAATGGGATCTCTCTCAAGGAGGCACTCATACAGGGACATTATTGATAAAATTTGATATGCTCTTGTAGAACAAGCTTACAGTCAGTGTTGCATGCAATACTCGTCCCTTGCCACAACCTGTACCTTCGAAGTGACTAATGCCTTATTAGCAACATGAAACAGTTATGTGAAGCTTTTGCATAATTTAACAAGAAATGACATTGAATTCTATGAAGTTTATATCAAGTTCTAGTAAAACTGACTGCAAAAATATACCGGTAGCATCGTTTTATTCATATCTGGCATCACTATTTATAGTCATCATTTGGAAACTGAAACGGTGATGAATCACTATTTTCAGTGATAAGTCTACAACTGAACTATGCTAGTGTCTATCTTTAGTTACAGTGACCCTTGAAGTCGACCTTTTGACCCCAAAATCTATTCAACTTTAGACCTATATATAAGCTAGCACTGTATGAAATTTAAAACAAATCAATTATTCTTAACTGAAGTTAATATCTGGCAAAAAATCAATCCCACCCGAGACCTTTACATGAGCTAGCCTTATATGAAGTTTGAAAGAAATCATCCATTCCTAACTTAATTATCATTTGGAAACCGAAATACAATGATAAATGTCTATTTTTAGTATCAGTGACCCTCAGAGTTGACCTTTTGACCCAAAATCAATCCTACATTAGATCTTTATATAAGCTAATACTGTATGAAGTTTGAATCAAATTGGTCATTCCTCACTGAAGTTATTGTCTGGAAACCATTCGGACAACAACAAACATTAAAGTCCACTCCATTTCACTGGCAAGGGACTACAATTATTAGTTACAGGCATCTCTTACAAAATATATCGAATGGGGGCAAATCTGGCTTAGAAATACCAAAGGTTCATTAATGGTCATAATGCCTTTCTGACCACAAAAATTTCCAATTAAAGTAAGGATCTATGGAAATCTGAGAAGGCTCTAATTAATACCAAATAGATCCTTTTATTTAATTTTAACAAAACTTACAAATATATGCATATTAACAGTCTGAACGATTAGCTACAAAATCTGGACATGAATTTATCTCTTGCTCCCGATCAATACATCTTGTTTTTGTAGCTAGCCACCCGAGGTATAAACACTACATGTACAGGAATTACAAGACTGCAGTTCTCTACAGGAATTGTAGCTAGCCACCCGAGGTATAAACACTACATGTACAGGAATTACAAGACTGCAGTTCTCTACAGGAATTGTAGCTAGTCACCCGAGGTATAAACACTACATGTACAGGAATTACAAGACTGCAGTTCTCTACAGAAACTGTAGCTAGCCACCCGAGGTATTGCTACATGTACAGGAATTACAAGACTGCAGTTCTCTACAGGAAGTGTAGCTAGCCACCCGAGGTATAAACACTACATGAACAGGAATTACAAGACTGCAGTTCTCTACAGAAACTGTAGCTAGCCATCCGAGGTATTGCTACATGTACAGGAATTACAAGACTGCAGTTCTCTACAGGAATTGTAGCTAGCCACCCGAGGTATAAACACTACATGTACAGGAATTACAAGACTGCAGTTCTCTACAGGAATTGTAGCTAGCCACCCGAGGTATAAACACTACATGTACAGGAATTACAAGACTGCAGTTCTCTACAGGAAGTGTAGCTAGCCACCCGAGGTATTGCTACATGTACAGGAATTACAAGACTGCAGTTCTCTAAAGGAACTGTAGTTAGCCACCCGAGGTATTACTACATGTACAGGAATAACAAAACTGCAGTTTTCTACAGGAAGTGTAGCTAGCCACCCGAGGTATTGCTACATGTACAGGAATTACAAGACTGCAGTTCTCTACAGGAACTGTAGCTAGCCACCCGAGGTATTACTACATGTACAGGAATTACAAGACTGCAGTTCTCTACAGGAACTGTAGCTAGCCACCCGAGGTATTGCTACATGTACAGGAATTACAAGACTGCAGTTCTCTACAGGAACTGTAGCTAGCCACCCGAGGTATTGCTACATGTACAGGAATTACAAGACTGCAGTTCTCTACAGGAACTGTAGCTAGCCACCCGAGGTATTGCTACATGTACAGGAATTACAAGACTGCAGTTCTCTACAGGAACTGTAGCTAGCCACCCGAGGTATTACTACATGTACAGGAATTACAAGACTGCAGTTCTCTACAGGAACTGTAGCTAGCCACCCGAGGTATTGCTACATGTACAGGAATTACAAGACTGCAGTTCTCTACAGGAAGTGTAGCTAGCCACCCGAGGTATTGCTACATGTACAGGAATTACAAGACTGCAGTTCTCTACAGGAACTGTAGCTAGCCACCCGAGGTATTACTACATGTACAGGAATTACAAGACTGCAGTTCTCTACAGGAACTGTAGCTAGCCACCCGAGGTATTACTACATGTACAGGAATTACAAGACTGCAGTTCTCTACAGGAACTGTAGCTAGCCACCCGAGGTATTGCTACATGTACAGGAATTATAAGACTGCAGTTCTCTACAGGAATTGTAGCTAGCCACCCCGAGGTATTACTAGAAGTACAGGAATTAAAAGTTCTCTATAGAGATGACATCATTTCTAGTGCCACCTTAACATATCGGGCCTGCTATTGAGCACCTTTGCTGGGCACCATTTTACAAGATGCAAAGCAAGTAATTGGTATGTACTTGTAGCTTTCTGGTTCTCCAAGCATAAGGAAAAAACACTACAAGTTATACTACTGTGTTTAAGCAATTACCTTTGATTCCACATATCATAATAGCAAATCAATTCAGAATTATTTTACTTAAGTCTAGCTGCAATAATAACTAGTAAAAGTGGATAAATGACAGAGAATAGGATAAAATAAAATAAAAACCTATACTGATTCACGTTAAACTTTGAATACGAAAAATTTGAGTTCCATTCAAGTCAATTTACTTCAATTACAAGAAACTGCTAAAGGTGGTATGGCCAACCTGCAAAGCAAACTCAAACAAGGTCAAGGTCAAAGATATAGCCAAAATTAAAGTGTCTTAAAAGTAGGTCAAAGTCCGATGTCAAGGTCTCTAGGTCAAAAGTCATGGCATACTGGTAATGTCAAAGCTCTGGTCATAAGGAACCTATGTGTGAAGTATTATATATATACTCCTCTTAGTTGCCGAGACTTTGCTTCAACCAGAAACTTTAACCGAATTGTTGACGGACAGATAGACGGACAGACAGACAGACATCGTCAATCTATAGACTAGAATTGCTTTCCTCTCCAGTGAAAAACAAAATAAAGTTATCAATAACACAATAAATAAAGATTTTACTATGTAAAGTTCCATATATATTGTTGACCCAGTACATGCTTTAAATTTTGACATCTTCCAATACACAAAGGTAGCTAAAATTCAACTTGCTCAGCATAGTCTCTGTTAAAATTCATTTAAACTATGAGCATACCTTTTAGCATTGGATGATTTGTACAGATCTAGGATATTGGAAACAGATTTGACTGCGTCAGTTTCCTTCATCACATCCCATAATCCATCAGTAGCCATAATTAATACATCATCTTCTCCGAGATCATTCCTTAAGTCAAACACCTGTACCTGTAATTACACATGTAACAAGTACACATACATATTGATGCTTGTAGTTCACTGACCAATATTTACTAATACTTTTACCATGGGATGCTTTAACTAATTGATTGATTGATTATTGTTTTACGTCATCCATGATTGTTTCACGTATAAAATGATGCAATCTGCTTGATGCATTGCATAGACATATTTCCTTTGCAGACGGATCCATCTGAAGCAGTGAGGGATCTTTTACATGCCATGCCTACCATGACACTGGACCTCAGTTTTCACTGTCTCATCAAAACAAGAGGCCCAAGTGGGCCTATATCGCTCACCTGAGTACCTATATTATCAGTCATGCATGAAGGAAAAATTCATTTATTTTTGCATTAATGTGACCAAGTCAACACAGATGTTGAAAATATGTCAAATTTTATTTCAGGCTAGAATAAAAAACAACACTTTTTTGCACATCCATTCAGGTGATTTTGATATTAAGCATTTCCTTTGTCTCTGCAAGAAGTCATTCAGGGCAACAAGTTAGTCATTTTCTTTAGGTGGGGCCTTTTGTTGACTGATTTCAAGTCTGGGTCATGAACAACAATTGTTTCAAATATTGTCCAGATCTAACTTAAAATTGCCTAATTTCATATGTTGAGAGTTGAGAAACATCTAAAAACTTATTTAGATGTGTAAAGAAATGAAAAAAAAAATTTGACCACAGCTGGATTTGAACTGCTACTCTCCATATTTCAATTACCAAGTGGTATATGTACTATTGTGAGAACTGCTTTTTAGACATGGTGGCATTATCTGTTAACCAATTTGGATGAAATTTACCAAATTGATAGAGGACTTTTAGTACTTCATGTATTCCATGTTTCATTAAAATCTTTCATGTGGTATAACAGCAGAAGTGAAAAATGTGATTGAATTGTTCCTATACACCCTCATTTGGAAGTCTTAAAAAATTCATAGAAAATCCAAAAATTGCGATATTGACAAAATTCTTTCAAAGTAACAATCCTTACCATAATTATGATCACAATAGTCCATAAGAAATCATCATTATCAATTAACTAGGAAATAAGACACTTTTTTCTGCATTGAATCACCAAGTCCAAAGAAATGTCGAAAAAAATTCTAAAATTTGATTTTGGAAGGGAACCAAAATGACAATACATCTTCACTCATCCCTCTAGATCATTTCTATGCATTCTGTTTGTCTCTGTATACAGCCCGTATGAAAAAGAATATTGTTAAACAAGGGAACTCTTTTGTGACCTACTCTTGACTATGGTGGCGCCACCTGTAAAGAGGTCTGGACGAAAACAACAGAATTTGAAGAGGATCATAAGTGACTTATTTCTACCAAGATTTATTAAAATCCTTCAAACAGTTTTGTAGAAAAAGTTGAAAATGTGAAAAATGGCCAACCCCCCCCCCCCTTTTTTTTTTGGAAGTCTTAAACGTAAAATTCCTAATTTCATATGTTGAGTGGTGAGAAACATCTAAAAACTTATTTAGATGTGTAAAAAAAAAAAAAAATTTTTTTGACCACAGCTGGATTTGAACCGCTACTCTCCATATTTCAATTACCAAGTGGTATATGTACCATTGTGAGACCTACTTTTAGACATGGTGGCATTATCTGTTAACCAATCTGGATGATTCGCACAAAAAACAAAACCTTTGAAAAGGACTATGAGTACTTGCATCCTACCCAGTTTTATCACAATCCTTCAAGTTGTTCTGTAGATCAAGTTGAAGATATGAAAAATTGTCCCCCCCCTTTTCTTGGAAGTCTTAAAAAATTCATAAAAAATTCAAAAATCGAGATATTGAAAAAATTCCTTCACACCAGCATTCCTTACCATAGAAATGATTAAATGAAACCAAATGAATGCATCAATGTTTACTAAAAGAAAATAATAACTCTTTAAATGCATTAAAATAACAAAGTCCAAAATAAAAATGAAAAAACGTCAAAAATTTGATTTCAGAATGGAACCAAAAATAACAACACTTCTTCACACATCCCTCTAGATCATTCCTATGCATTCGGTTAGTCTCTGTATGCCCCCGGTCTGAAGAAGAAGTTTGTCAAAGTAGGGTACCCTCTTTGATCTACTTTTGCCTGTGGTGGCGCCACCTATTGATGGATCCTGACAAAGATGACCACATTTGTCGGGGACCTTGAGTACTTGATGCATGCCAAGTTTCATTGAATTCCAGCTAGTGGTTCTGAAGAAAAAGTTCAAACTGTGAAATGTTTACACCAATTGTCCCACCCCCCTTTTTCTTGAAAGTCTTAGAAAATTCATAAAAAATCCAAAAAATGAAATATTGAAAAAATTTCTTCGCAGTAGTATTTCTCATCATAAAAATGATCAAATTAAACCAAATTAATGCATCAATGTTTACTAAAAGACAAAAATACTTCTTTTCTGCATTAAAATTACAAAGTCCAAAAAAACGTAAAAAAAAACGTCAAAAATTATTTATCGGATTTCAACGATATGAACAAACTTTAGACATACATCCTTCTAGATCACTCAGATGCCATTAGTTTTATAGTCCATACACTGGTTCTGGAGAAGAAGATTTTCAAAGAGGGGTACCCTCTGAGATCTATTTTTAGCAATGGTGGCGCCACCTATTGAGGGATTTATATGAAATGAACAAACTTGGTAGAGGACCCCTAGTACTTCATCCACACCAAGTTTCATGCAAATCCTTTAAGCGGTTCTGAAGAAGAAGTTGAAAATGTGAAAAGTTTACGGATGGACGACGGACGACAGACGACGGACGGACGACGGACGAAGAGTGATGCCAATAGCTCACTTGAGCCTTTGGCTCAGGTGAGCTAAAAACAGAACACCAGTGTGCCAACGGTGGGAATCAAACCCAGGACCTTTCCTCCACATGCCCAACACTGCATCCTCTGGGCCACACCAGATTACCTTGGGATGCACTGGACAATATAATGCACTTGTATGAGTACATATGCAATACACACATTTATATACATGTAGTGATACACAAAATTTTCAAAAATATAAAATGAGGTTGACATAACTTTTGAAGGGGATATAAAGCAATATCTTTTATACCCATCAAACTATAGATATGATTAATGCGAGGAAAACAGGTGAAGCTCATCACTTTCATCAGACATATAAGTTACCCATAATAATATTCAGAAATGACAAGGTTCGCTATTCCTCTAGATAGGCCTAAATGTGAAGATCTTTCAAAAACAATTCAATTTGCTCGTCAGATGATACTTCCATTATACACTATATCCGATTATGCAGCTATTCTGTAAATTGGACATATTCTTAGGAAACCAAATCTCATCCAAGACCTCTGAATGTCATTCAGTATCTTGACAAAATCTTCACAAATTTTCTACATATTCTTAAATTTGGCTAAGAGTGCATGCAAGTCCCAGTAAGTACTTGAGAACAAACAAGTTCCACTACAATGAAACTAGACTTGGCTTGCAATCTATCTCATTTGAGTAAGACAGATTCAAATTTCAGTACGGTAGGCTATTTTGAACCTCTATGCAAATCTAGCATGTCTCAAACAGAAGTTAACTGATGTCAATGTCTGAAATTTATGAACGATTTGATAGTAATACAACATGTATAGAAACAAAAACATACATAAAATTTCTTTCATCATTTTCAGAAAAAATTAGTAAGTTTGAATACGGGGTCAGTGATTCCGGTCCTTGGAGCAGAAGTACTGTGTGTACACTAAAATAAATGTAACTAGAAAACTGACAAAGTCAGAAGGGCCCCGAAGGATGTCTGTCATCATGACCTTGACCTTAATTTGGTACCAGGAGAAAGGTCTTGTGATAAGGAATGCAGAAGCCAAATATGGAAGCCCTACTTCCAATGGTTCAATAGTTATGGTCAATGATAAAGTTTTTCAAATGCAGGTCAAAGGTCACCAACACAGCCACATGATGACAAATTTTGGTACCAATAGAAAGGTCTTGTCATAAGGAACACACTTGCCAAATATGAAAGCTCTACCTGTAACAGTGTATTAGATATGGCCAATGTTATAATTTTTGCTGATGGACAGACAGACAAGCAGGCAGACAGATGGACAGACAGAGTGATTACTATAGGGCACCTGCTTATGAAGCAGGGCCAAATTTATGTGCCTTTATTTATAAATTCCTACCTTATATATTGTTTATCATACAATGTAGCAGAAAATTCAAACATAAAGATTTTTATTTCATACATTTAATGAATTTTACAAAAGACTTTGAGATCTTACAAGCGAGTAATCCAAAGGCTTGCCTTACCTCAGGGATGGGCGAAAGAAATGGCTTGATGTAGATGTCAGAGTCATAGACACGAAGATCAAAGTCTCCAAACCCACGAGATACTCCAATAGTTTGCATCAATCGAGACTACAAATACAGATTTCTGATATAAAGTACCTTTCTTAACATTTTTACATCTTTTTGATCATCAAATAATAGCTACCATTTCTTAATGATTAATATTTTCTAGCTTAATTTGTGCATTCAGAAATATAAAGCATCTAGTTATAGAAAACATGCCATTTTCTTGATAAAGTCTTGAAATTATTGAAATCTCTACAATCCCCAACAACCCTTAGCATTCTCCTGGAGCCCTTCCAATCCTCAGGTAACCCTACAATCTCCCTGGCAACCCTTCATTACCACTATCATACACCCCTACAATCTCCCTGGCAACCCTTCGTTACCACTCTCCTACAACCCTACAATCTCCCTGGCAACCCTTCGTTACCACTCTCCTACAACCCTACAATCTCCCTGGCAACCCTTCATTACCACTCTTCTACACTCCTACAATCTCCCTGGCAACCCTTTATTACCACTCTTCTACAACCCTAAAATCTCCCTGGCAACCCTTTATTACGACTCTACAACCCTACAATCTCCTTGGCAACCCTTTATTACCACTCTACAACCCTACAATCTCCCTGGCAACCCTTTATTACCACTCTCCTACAACCCTACAATATCCCTGGCAACCCTTTATTACCACTTTCCTACAACCCTACAATCTCCCTGGCAACCCTTCATTACCACTATCCTACAACCCTACAATCTCTCTGGCAACCCTTCATTACCACTATCCTACAACCCTACAATCTCCCTGGCAACCCTTCGTTACCACTCTCCTACAACCCTACAATCCCTCTGGCTACCCTTCGTTACCACTCTCCTACAACCCTACAATCTCCCTGGCAACCCTTCATTACCACTCTCCTACAACCCTACAATCTCCCTGGCAACCCTTCGTTACCACTCTCCTACAACCCTACAATCTCCCTGGCAACCCTTCATTACCACTCTCCTACAACCCTACAATCTCCCTGGCAACCCTTTATTACCACTCTCCTACAACCCTAAAATCTCCCTGGCAACCCTTTATTACGACTCTACAACCCTACAATCTCCTTGGCAACCCTTTATTACCACTCTACAACCCTACAATCTCCCTGGCAACCCTTTATTACCACTCTCCTACAACCCTACAATATCCCTGGCAACCCTTTATTACCACTTTCCTACAACCCTACAATCTCCCTGGCAACCCTTCATTACAACTATCCTACAACCCTACAATCTCCCTGGCAACCCTTCATTACCACTATCCTACAACCCTACAATCTCTCTGGCAACCCTTCATTACCACTATCCTACAACCCTACAATCTCCCTGGCAACCCTTCGTTACCACTCTCCTACAACCCTACAATCTCCCTGGCAACCCTTCATTACAACTATCCTACAACCCTACAATCCCTCTGGCTACCCTTCGTTACCACTATCCTACAACCCTACAATCTCCCTGGCAACCCTTCATTACCACTCTCCTACAACCCTACAATCTCCCTGGCAACCCTTCGTTACCACTCTCCTACAACCCTACAATCTCCCTGGCAACCCTTCATTACCACTCTACAACCCTACAATCTCCCTGGCAACCCTTCATTACAACTCTCCTACAACCCTACAATCTCCCTAGCAATCCTTTATTACCACTATCCTACAACCCTACAATCCCTCTGGCAACCCTTCATTACCACTCTACAACCCTACAATCTCCCTGGCAACCATTCATTACCACTCTCCTACAACCCTACAATCCCCCTGGCAACCCTTCGTTACCACTATCCTACAACCCTACAATCTCCCTGGCAACCATTCATTACTACTCTCCTACAACCCTACAATCTCCCTGGCAACCATTCATTACCACTATCCTACAACCCTACAATCTCCCTGGCAACCCTTCGTTACCACTCTCCTACAACCCTACAATCCCTCTGGCAACCCTTCATTACCACTCTACAACCCTACAATCTCCCTGGCTACCCTTCGTTACCACTATCCTACAACCCTACAATCTCCCTGGCAACCCTTCATTACCACTCTCCTACAACCCTACAATCCCCCTGGCAACCCTTCATTACCACTCTACAACCCTACAATCTCCCTGGCAACCCTTCGTTACCACTCTCCTACAACTCTACAATCTCCTTGGCAACCCTTTATTACCACTCTACAACCCTACAATCTCCCTGGCAACCCTTTGTTACCACTATCCTACAACCCTACAATCTCCCTGGCAACCCTTCGTTACCACTCTCCTACAACCCTACAATCTCCCTGGCAACCCTTCGTTACCACTCTCCTACAACCCTACAATCTCCTTGGCAACCCTTTATTACCACTCTCCTACAACCCTACAATCTCCTTGGCAACCCTTTATTACCACTCTCCTACAACCCTACAATCTCCTTGGCAACCCTTTATTACCACTCTCCTACAACCCTACAATCTCCCTGGCAACCCTTCATTACCACCTTACCATCCTTTAGCAATCTTTACCATTCTCAAGCATCAATCATCACTCTCTACCATCCTACAGGACCACTACATCCTCTCCGCACCTTACCATTCTCTAGCAATCTTTACCATTTTAAGGAACTTCTATAGTTATTCAACACCTCTTACCCTCCTTTCACCTCTCTGGCAATGTTGAATATTTCATTATCAAAACGTATATTATTCATTGTTTATCTATATTGTTCTTTGTTTATTCATATTGTTCTTTATCCATATCACTCATTGTTTATTTACTTGATCATTTGTTCATTTATCTACATTATCTGCTTTATTTATTTTTCATTATCTTTTTTTATCAGCCTATCATTTCATTATCCATTTTGTTGATTTTATGTTTATTGTGTCATGACCTTTGGTTACCTATATTGTTTTATCACATCACTAACTATATATCCACTCCTGGCAATCACCGTATATTTTCATTATCTACATTGTTGATGTTATGTACAATGGTTTCACAACCCTTTTGTACCGATATCATTTTATTACATGTATATCACTCACTTTATATCCACTCCTGGAGATCACTGGTACTTTCATATCCTCTTTTTCAGCTGTTTTACAGGACCTGCAAAGAATTGATTCAAATAACACAAAACCATAATAATTTTCCAATAATATTAAACTTCTTTAACAGTTATCAAGTTATGTCCATGTAGCTGTTAGGGTAGTTTGTTTCTGTCATTTGATGCAATGATACCACCTTTTCTTTAATTTATAAAAGAATATAACATTTGTAAAAGAATATATATAACATTTGGAGGATTTTTAATTGTTATATTTATAATGTTATAAACCTATTGTATCAGTTGTAATGGTGTGTATCCTAAGAAATCACATGATACAAAGTGTCTCATGATACAAGGGTAATGAAAGGATATATATCACAGAATATATCATGACAACTTCATGACATAATTAATGTGGCTTCAATTGCAATGTATTCTAAACAGGAACAATTGAAATCAGGATTATTTTCCAACCCTTTTACTATGGGGCTCATAAATAAATGTATGAAGCTGAAGTAAGAATATATGACAAAATACGAATGAAATGATGGTTAAAGGCATAATATAACAAAACTGTAAAGAGAAATATATTTTACGGCAAAGAATTATTCTATGTATCCACTCTTCCACAGTTTTAAAAGAATGTGACATTCAGATGATTTCAAACTGCTTTATTTATGATGTCATAAACAAATGTATCATTTTGCTGGAGTTCTGTCAGACCTCAGATGACATCATCACAATGAAAAATTGTGAATCATGGGAAGGAGAATTGCAATCGCAAATGACGTATCAATGCATTGTATCACCAACCTTTATTTGGTACATTACATATCAATTCATTGTATCACCGACCTTACGATACCTCATATAAAAATGCGTAAGAGAATGATTACTTTCCTTATTCAATTATCAGATATATATCTCCCCAATTTTCTTTTGTGGGGGGTATAATTATAACTCTTAGAAGGGTCAATTAACCTTCAGATGGTACATTCGGCTGGGTTAAATGTACACACCAATATTACAATATAACAGTTCTTACCATCCAGACGTGTGGTGCTCAATAAAGTGTGACAGTTATTACCATCCAGACATGTGTGGTGCCCGATAAAGTGTAACAGTTCTTACCATCCGCACATGTGTGGTGCCCTATAAAGTGTGACAGTTCTTACCATCCGGACATGTGTGGTGCCCAATACAGTGTGACAGTTCTTACCATCCAGACATGTGTGGTGCCCAATGCAGTGTGACAGTTCTTACCATCTGGACATGTGTGGTGCCCAATAAAGTGTGACAGTTCTTACCATCCAGACTTGTGTGGTGCCCAATATAGTGTGACAGTTCTTACCATCCAGACATGTGTGGTGCCCCATAAAGTGTGACAGTTCTCACCATCCAGACTTGTGTGGTACCTGTTAAAATGTGACAGTTCTTACCATCCAGACGTATGGTGCCCAATATAGTGTGACAGTTCTAACCATCCGGACATGTGTGGTGCCCGATATAGTGTGACAGTTCTTACCATCCAGACATGTGTGGTGCCCGATACAGTATCTTCTTGCCAATGTCAGCCTTCGTGACTCGTTTCACATACTCGTTACATGTAAACTCATCATGAAGTAATTCTGGTTTAGCACAACCCTGAAAATACATTGTAGCCATGTCAACATATATCTTAGCAACCAAATTAATATGGAAACATACTTATATAATAAATTCTTAGAACAAGCAGGATACTGCATGTACATGCATACTCATAAAGTAATACACATGTCCGAATGAAATCAATACATTAGAAACACACTTATATGGCATTTTAATTTTGTTTCAAATTTGTTAAATGCTCAACAAAATATGCAAATTAACAGAATTCAAATTAATATACTTATTCCAGGGTAAAAAGGAGTAAGTGTGTCTACACTCAGTTATATCCACCATAGCCAGCTGATACTATTCAATACATATGATCTGGTAATTCATTTTAATCTTATTCATTTAAATCTCAATGATATAAAAAGCATTGCAAAATATTGATATACACTTAAATTGTAAGGCTATGTTATATACATTTGAAAAGCCTCTTTACAAAACCCCAAATGGACACAGCTCTTAAATCAATCATGAACACAGAATATCAAACTTTATGATTCCTTGAGATTTATAATATATAAACATAAAACTTTGCCTACAAGGGAATGAATCCTTCCTCTCTCTGAATATGGAGTCATGTCTTTTGACATTGCCAGAGGTTTCCCTTTGTGGCAAATCACAGCTCTGCAGTCTCCGGCATTGGCAACAAATAATTTGCCAAGAATGAACAAGGCAACTATCACGGCACAACCTCCTCGAATTGAGTATGTACTCCTCTCTAATGAAATCTGCTCATCCTGAATTCAACAGCAATATGAACCTTAGCATTATATATATACTTGGTACATGTAGCTTTCATATACATGTAAAACAAAATAATGGTACATCTTCTAATATTCAAATTTCAAGGAAAAATAGAAATAACTTTGGAGTTACCTGGAATTTGTTTTCAATGTTATAAGGAGCTTTAGTATATTTGAACAAATACAAAAAAAAGTTGCATCTATTTAATCAAAAGTTAAAAATATTTGTTTTGAGTAAACAAGAATCCACTGTATGTAGATTAGTTCATCGTGCTTAAACTTTTCACAACAGCAGTCACCTCCCTTGATATTACAGATTTGCAGATCATACTACTGACTTTTGGAATCATTTAAGTCCAATTATGGTCAAAATATTAAAATTATTTCCATATCTTCTATATACATCAAACAACTGTAATTATAATAATATTTAGACTAATAATTTTATAACCTCTCATCATTTCATTTTAATTTTTATCACTCAAACATGCAGGTCATGTGAAATGTTTTTATAAACACACTCACCATAGCGACAAAGGCACTTTCTAGAGCTCCAACAATCAGCTGATCTGTTGCTATGGCATCCATGTTTCCAAACCTACCCTCTGCAGAGGCTGCATTATTTTCACTGTGTCGAACAGAGAGGTTCCGTTTTTCCTGTTTCTCTGTTTCTGCTAAATATTTTGCTTGGAGGGCATCAATAATATTTTCAAGTTTCTCCTATTAAAAAGTGTCAGAAACTTATAAGTAACAGTTACAATATATAGAATAAGTGTCTTATTTTGTGTTTTCATGCAGGAATAAATTACAATGTCTGATGCATTTATGATTCCTGCATGAAATCACAAAATAAGACACTTATTCTATATATATGCACTTTTAACGCCAAAATATCATACTGGAAACTACCATTTCCCATTTATAAACCGCATCATTAAATCAAATCGAAGGGAAGTTATAAATTGAAAGAAATAGCTGGTGTCCCATGACAACGTAACGTTTATCCAGAATGACATACTTTCGTAGAATGTCAAGCACTTTAGCACAAATTTCCACTTTAATGACGTCACGCAAGATTGGAAATGTCGAATATTTCATTATGATGTCATTAGCATAACAATCAAAAATCTGCCAAACTTCACTTTCTGTGCTGAAAACTGGATCAAATATGGGGCGTTATGACGTCACCAATCAATGTAATTTATACAGAAATAAAATACATAGGTCTTGAAAGCTTTATCTCAGGCAATTACAATGGTTGTGTATATATATATATAATTAATGACTAGAGTAAACAATTACTGTTATAAATGCATGATTAAATATTTAATAAATAATGGTGGGGTTTTTCTTTGAAAAATCACAAACACAAAAACTCTTGTCCATTGTTGCTTAACTCATAAAAAATAAAATTTACCAAGTCCAAGGTCCGTAACTCTTCCAAAAATAGCAAAATCATGACCAAATTACTTCTTGATCTGTAACTCATTGATACAAAGCTATATACCAAAGTTCAAGTCAATAACTTCAATTGTTGCAAACAAAGTCCAAAAAACCAAAGTGTTTCAACGGAGAGACAGTAAGATGGACTGGAAACCAGTATAGTCCCCTCTTGTTTTCCCATTGAGGGACTAACTAACTATCTGTACCTCACAGATCTCCTGTAACATTTCATATGGCAAAGACAGGAGTGACATGTCATAAAGGTGACCTCTTTCCAGTAGACATCACTTTATATCGCCTACCTAGTGTCATGCAGCTATGTCATCTTCCTGATACATGTCATATAAACAGCACCTACCAGATGTCATATGGGAATGGCACCCTTCTCATAAATGTCATAAGTTTAGCACCTCCTTGACATCACATGATAAGAGCATCCTACGATGTTATGACCGATTAAATGACACAATTGTTTTCATAAAATTACATGCTGCAACTGGTAAGGTGTCCTTCATGACATGTCGTGTAGGTGAAATCACTGTATGAAATAGCATCAAGTAAATGCTATCAAAGTATGACCTACCTAAATGTTGACTTCATGTATATGATGGTAGCCAGTGTTGAGGTGTTAAGGAAACCAGAATATCCCAAGAAATCCACATATTGGTTAATACCATGTCAATTCATCTATATGGTTGAAGCACCAGTCTGGTGTTGCATGCAATACCTACTTTACATTACTGAACATGGCTGTAGGAACAAGGAGGGGGGGGGGGGGGCACAGAGGGCATGTGCTTTCGATAATTTTGCAAAGTATGTATGTAAATCCAATGAACATCATCTTAAACCTCATCAAAGTTACTTTAATAAAATGCAAATGCAGAGCAATACCAATTTGGTTATTTGCATCATATTTTATATAATCTACCTTAAGCGAGAAGAATTCTTTTACTCTCTCCTCTAAGAACAACTGACCTCCAGTAGATACATGACCGTCTCACTTACACAAACCAAGGATTAAAACACACTTGGACTCAAGAGAAAGGTCACTGAAAGTTCAAGGACAATGCTTTAAGTAGCCAACTGGGCCACAAAGATAACATTTTTGGATACAACACTCCATGACTACACCTAACTTGTCCATTCTACATGACAACAACGTTTGTGCTTGGCGCAACTCTTACCTTTATGTGTTTATGAAGAAGTTTGGAAGCCATCAATGCTGCATCAGGGCCAGCATGGCCATCAAACAAAGCATAGCATGTCACAGACAGCTGCGACTTCTGAAAGGCATAAAACAAAAACATAATTAAGTGAATTAAAAAATTCTGATAAACAGTTACAAATTAGTTAAATTAAGGTAAGATAAGAAGCATTGATCACTACTTCACAAACCAATATATCATTATATATAGAAGTAGTACTTTATGAATTAGGATGGAAAAATCATTATAAGTTAGTAGTTTGTGAGGAAGAGGGCCTTATTTATATTAACAAGAGGCCAAAATGAGCCTTCATCCTACAGCTGAGCTAAGCCTTGGTTTTGTCACAATATAGACAGCATACAAATTCTATTAAGCAATTTGATCCTTCAAAATACACCAAAATAAAAAAAATTCAAAACTTCCTCATACATATTTCTTATACTCTCTAAAGCATTTAGTTATAACATCTTAAGAGGGTCCTTTAAATAAATTATCTGCCACGAGGATACTTTGAACCTACCCATGGAAGACTATGATCACATTATCCCTACCAAGTTTCATCAAAATCCTTTTAGTGGTTTTAGAGAATTCTATTATAAGTATTTAGCAATAAATTACATCAACCCATCCCTCTTTCTATTAAAGAATTTAAAATAATTTTAAAAGAATCAAGGTTTTAAGTACAAACCAATCCATTGGTTGCCATTTCTGAGAGATTGAGATTTTTGCTTTGTGATACATCCTCTTCACTTCTGGATGATTTCAGTCCGGGAGGATTTGTTTTGAGGTAGTAATGGCATGCTGCAGCTTGATCTTCATTAAATTGACTTTTACCACCATTGATACACCTGTAAACAAAATCATTGATACACCTGTAAACAAAATCATTGATAAATCTTTAAACAAAATCATTGATACACCTGTACAGTGATACACCTGTAAACAAAATCACTGATACACCTATAAACAAATTCATTGCTACCCCTGTATACAATAAATAGTAGAACATATATACATTATAATTTTGTGCACCATATGCACATTTCAACAACTTATATCTCTTTAGTGATGCTTGTGGCCAAATGATTGGTATTCTAGTGATATATAAATATTTCAGTAGCAGAGTTAAAACCAAAGTGGCCTAAAAAGTGAACCAAAGAATCAATCTAAGGACAGAGCTATGCATGAGGGAGATACTCCTTAGTTTTAGAGTGATTTACAAAATTTTCATGACTGAAAATTTTAAGTATATATTTCAGTTTTTCACATCAGCCTGTAAAGCTATCATTGATACACCTGTAAACAAAGCTGATATACTTGTACATGTATCTGTAAACAAATCATTGATATACCTAACAATGATTACAATACCAGTTAACAAACAACTGATATACATGTACCTATTAATCAATCATTGATACATCTTTAAAGAAATCACTCATACACTTGACACTGACATTAGCCAGTATAGCTCAGTGATTGAGGTGCTTGGCTTGTGACCAAAAGGTCTCAGTCTTTCAGATAAGACAGTAAAAACCAAGGTACTGCGGAACTGTAGGCATGGCATGTAAAAGATCCCTCACTGCTTCGGGTGGGTACGTTACAAAGGTATAAATTTCTATGCAATTCTATCAGGCAGATGCCGTCATCATATACATGAAATAATCGTTGATTGACATAAAACAAACAAGAGGCCCAAGTGGGCCTATATCGCTCACATGAGTACCTAGATTATCAGTCATGCATGAAGGAAGAATTCATTTATTTTTGCATTAATGTGACTAAGTCAACACAGATGTTGAAAATATGTCAAATTTTATTTCAGGCTAGAATAAAAAACAACACTTTTTTGCACATCCATTAAGGTGATTTTGATATTAAGCATTTCCTTTGTCTCTGCAAGAAGTCATTCAGGGCAACAAGTTAGTCATTTTCTTTAGGTGGGGCCTTTTGTTGACTGATTTCAAGTCTGGGTCATGAACAACAATTGTTTCAAATATTGTCCAGATCTAACTTAAAATTGCCTAATTTCATATGTTGAGTGTTGAGAAACATCTAAAAACTTATTTAGATGTGTAAAGAAATGAAAAAAAAATTTTGACCACAGCTGGATTTGAACCGCTACTCTCCATATTTCAATTACCAAGTGGTATATGTACTATTGTGAGAACTGCTTTTTAGACATGGTGGCATTATCTGTTAACCAATTTGGATGAAATTTACCAAATTGATAGAGGACTTTTAGTACTTCATGTATTCCATGTTTCATTAAAATCTTTCATGTGGTATAACAGCAGAAGTGAAAAATGTGATTGAATTGTTCCTATACACCCTCATTTGGAAGTCTTAAAAAATTCATAGAAAATCCAAAAATTGAGATATTGACAAAATTCTTTCAAAGTAACAATCCTTACCATAATTATGATCACAATAGTCCATAAGAAATCATCATTATCAATTAACTAGGAAATATGACACTTTTTTCTGCATTGAATCACCAAGTCCAAAGAAATGTCGAAAAAAATTCTAAAATTTGATTTTGGAAGGGAACCAAAATGACAATACATCTTCACTCATCCCTCTAGATCATTTCTATGCATTCTCTTTGTCTTTGTATACAGCCCGTATGAAAAAGAATATTGTTAAACGAGGGAACTCTTTTGTGACCTACTCTTGACTATGGTGGCGCCACCTGTAAAGAGATCTGGACGAAAACAACAGAATTTGAAGAGGATCATAAGTGACTTATTTCTACCAAGATTTATTAAAATCCTTCAAACAGTTTTGTAGAAAAAGTTGAAAATGTGAAAAATGGCCAAACCCCCCCCCTTTTTTTTGGAAGTCTTAAACGTAAAATTCCTAATTTCATATGTTGAGTGTTGAGAAACATCTAAAAACTTATTTAGATGTGTAAAAAAAAAAAAAGGTTTTTTTGACCACAGCTGGATTTGAACCGCTACTCTCCATATTTCAATTACCAAGTGGTATATGTCACATTGTGAGACCTAGTTTTAGACATGGTGGCATTATCTGTTAACCAATTTGGATGATCCGCACAAAAAACAAAACCTTTGAAAAGGACTATGAGTACTTGCATCCTACCCAGTTTTATCACAATCCTTCAAGTTGTTCTGTAGAACAAGTTGAAGATATGAAAAATTGTCCCCCCCCCCCCCCTTTTCTTGGAAGTCTTAAAAAATTCATAAAAAATTCAAAAATCAAGATATTGAAAAAATTCCTTCGCACCAGCATTCCTTACCATAGAAATGATTAAATGAAACCAAATGAATGCAACAATGTTTACTAAAAGAAAATAATAACTCTTTAATGCATTAAAATAACAAAGTCCAAAATAAAAATGAAAAAACGTCAAAAATTTGATTTCGGAATGGAACCAAAAATATCAACACTTCTTCCCATATGCCTCTAAATCATTCCTATGCAGTCGGTTTGTCGCTGTATGCACCCGATCTGAATAAGAAGTTTGTCAAAGGAGGGTACCCTCTGTGACCTACTTTTGTCTGTGGTGGTGCCACCTGTTCATGGATCCTGACAAAGATGACCACATTTGTCGGGGACCTTGAGTATTTGATGCATGCCAAGTTTCATTGAATTCCAGCCAGTGGTTCCGAAGAAAAAGTTCAAACTGTGAAATGTTTACACCAATTATCCCACCCCCCTTTTTCTTGAAAGTCTTAAAAATTCATAAAAAATCCAAAACATAAAATATTGAAAAATTTTCTTCGCAGTAGTATTTCTTACCATCAAAATGATCAAATTAAACCAAATTAATGCATCAATGTTTACTAAAAGAAAAAAATACCTCTTTTCTGCATTAAAACTATCAAGTACAAAAAAACGTCAAAAAAACGTCAAAAATTTGATTTCGGTACGGAACCAAAAATAACAACACTTCTTCACACATCCCTCTAGATCATTCCTTTGGCTCAGGTGAGCTAAAAATCAATCAATCTTATTGATTTACTTTTAAACAAACAATTTGTAATAAAAGAAGAATAACTTATGGAAATGTTTAACTTAATTGAGCCTGAAACATAATCATCAAAATTAAGAGTACAACACTGTTTTAAATAAAGATAAACTTAGATGTGTTCGTGAACCTCTTCATCTCATAGTCATTTATCTTTCATATGTAAGTCAAGATTAGTGCACAATCCTTGACCTCTGGCATTTGAAACGTCTCAGTAGTGGAGCATGTATACAGAATATGGAATTTATCACTTAAGACAGACAATAACAAGAGGCCCAAGTAGGCCTATATCGCTCACCTGAGTACCTTGATTATCAGTCATGCAGGAAGGAAGAAGTTATTTATTTTTGCATTACTGTGACTAAGTCAACACAAATGTTGAAAATATATCAAATTTTATTTCAGACCAGAATAAAAAACAACACTTTTTTGCACATCCACTCAGGTGATTTTGATATTAAACGGACACTGTCCCTCGGCATATAATATGGGTTTTAGAAATATGTACTGTATTTAACTCTCTATATAGGTCAGTTAGATATTTATTAGAAAGCATACGAAAAAACTTTTTAAAAAATACACATATTAATCGAGTTACGGCCGTCAATATATCGCTTTTATTTTCTCGTAATCCATGCCTTTTTAATGGTATGCATGACATGTCAATCATGTGACCGCACCAAAACAATGATGGAGAGCGAGGTAAGAGCACGCTGTTTAGCGTTTTGACAACAGAGTCTGTTAAATGTTTCTTTCTTCCTCTTTTTCTTGGCCCTTGCATCGAAAACTCCTCGAAATACATGGCGTCTTTTGTTTATATCAAACTGCGCATGTGCAAATGGGCGGATTTGAATTCCATAAAAGGACAATTACAACGGGAAAAATAATTCTTATAAATTCCTTTTAAATTACCGCATCTTTGTTGATTTTAAGTTTAAAATTTTATATTTAACGGAAACTCTATAACTTTATCAAGCCTAGAAAAATAGCGTATTCCCTAATTCCCTAGCTGAACATGTTTACCACTGAGCTGCATGCTCCACTCACTAAACATGTCAACCACTGAGCCACATGTTCCACTAGTTTAACATGTTAGCCACTGAGCCACATGCTTCATCAGCTTAACATGTTAACCACTGAGCCACATGCTTCACTAGCTTATCTTGTTAAACATTTAGCTGCATGCTTCACTAATTTAATATGTTAACCACTGAGTTGCATGTTCTAATAGTTTAACGTTAACTAAATGAGCTGCATGCTCCACTTACTTAGCTTGTTAACCAATGAGCTGCATATTAACTCATCATAAAAATGACACTTACTCTGCATAGCCAGCATTCAGTGGCAATGATGTCACATCCTGTGGGGACACGACAGGACGAGTACTGAAATCCCTCGACACTTGAATTTTGTCTTGATCTAACTTTAGAAACTCTGGACGGCTGTACTCATACTTTGGTTGCTTGACATCATTGTTGATAGATAATGAAGACGATTTGGAGACCTTATCTAAAGCATCGTCCAATTTGGATTTAAACGATTTCCACATGATATAAGCATGACATTATCTGAAAAGGAATCGGAAAATATACTCAGTTATGTTGATATCATGGCTAAGTATATACATCCATGGTTAACAAAATTCTATATTAATCAAAATACTGAAAATGTGTTTGTTTAATTACTGTTTTATGTCACAACGAAATTATTGTTCTTAAATGGTGACAGCATCTGTTTGATGCATTACATAAATTCATAAAAATTTGTACTTATACAACAACACCTACATTGTAAAACCCCCATCTGAGGTTAAACCAGGTGCTTTGGAGAAGTAACTGTCTACTGTTTAGTCAGCAATGCCCACCAAAATAGCTCAAAATATACAGGTGAGACAAAACAATCTCAGTACTGCATACATGAGATGAAAGTGTCAAAGCCACAGAACATCAGAATTTGTGATATAATAACATTTAATGAGTCAAACCCTCCCAACTGCCATTACATATAAATCATAATTATGCATATGTCATCATATAATATGAAAGATACAATCACAGGTATAAAATCATAAAATTGTAACTGTTGTTTTCAAAGTTTTCTGGTTGAATGAAAAATTCATTTTAAAGAAAATTCTATTCATTATCACATGATAGTTTCATATTGTATTCTCATTGAAATACTGACCTGGACAAATACAAATGTCACCGTTTGCTTATTCTATACATGCGCGGATACAGAGGGCGGGTTAGGGGGGTCTGGACCCCCCCTGGAATCCGAAAAATTTACCAAAAAAAGATAATATTTGGGCATTTTTGGGGTTGGACCCCCCCCTCGTCTAAGAGAAAAATTTACTTTTTTTGGTTGGACCCCCTCTGACAAAAATTTCTAGATCCGCGCATGCTATATAAGGATTTTTTGCATAAGTGAATTACAATAATTGTACAGTATAATACCCAGTGAACCTTTGAACGATTGTCACTACCAGATATAACCATTTAAGAATGGATTACCAGGCGTTTGCCACTTACTACCTAATTATTACTACCTTACTATTTTAATTTTTGAAATGTATATATTTCCAGAGAGAGTACAAGGGTACTGACTTATAAAACTTAAAGGGTAGATGAACATCAGACAGTATTGTGGACATATCATTACTCCAGATAACCCCCCCCCCCCCAAATGTAAAAGGTCAGATCTACTGCTTACTGTTCATCCATACAACATACAAATATACATATATATTATAGCATATGTATTACACGGATACACATATGTAGACTACATTGGAATATTGGCTTACGTAGCCCAGTCACAGGAGCGAGAGGGTTTGGGGTTCAAATTGTACTCTGGCTATCAAACTTTCATCCTACATGTCACAGAAATCCCACCTAACCTGCTTACTGTTTCCCTTTTCATTCCTTACCAATTTCAAGGGTAAAATCACATGAATAAAACTGGATCTCCCACCTTTTAAAAAGGATCCTGTATGCAGGACTTTCATTAATATCCCAGCAGTAGTTTAAGAGAAAAAGACCAAAATTGTAAAGATAATTGACAAATTTTGATGCAAGATGAAAGGTGAATGGAGCCACTACAAAGTGCTTTCAATTCAGGTGAGAAATAAGCAGAAGAACATGAATGTCAAATGTTTACATTGTTTTCAACTAAACCTGACAAAAAAGGGGGGATCGGGGAGGGTTCTTATAAATCTGTAACCATTGTCAAATGAATACCTAAACATATACTTTTAAAATTGTTTATTTCCCTTGATGAATCTACTCGAAAAAATCAAAACTATATTCTAGATTTGCATGATTAAGTATTTTATACTAACTGAACATAACCCCCACTCCCCACCTTATTTTCTTATGAACTGAAAACTGCTCTTAAGGTTTATTTTTCACAAATTACTGCTACACCTTATCAACAAGGAAACTGTAAACTGTTTCTTGTTTGTACCTTCCTAAATCTAGTTCTCCAAGTAACCCCTCGATCTCCAGATATACAAGAACGCCTATAATTAGTCATACTGAATGTATTAAGAATGGTACTGGGGGTATTTGGAAGTGTGGCAAAAGAGAGAGGGCTAAACCTTAAATTTCGTATAGTTTCGTAACATGATAAACAAGAGCAACGCCTAGCGTGGCATAATACGCCCGTCGCTTAATTCGGACAGGATCAATTCGCATTTGGCATGATTTTCATGAAAAACATCTGACGTTTACTGAAGTTAATTGCGTTTCATAGCACTTTATCATAGGAATAAGTCCAAGGGCAATAACTTCTGCAGAAATGGTCCTATCCAACCCATCTTGGAACTTGACCTGCAAAAAACAACTTGAAATTTTTTAGAACTAGTCCCCCTCTAACACCTCCCCCCCCCCTCTCCTAAAATTATAAATTTCTCAAAAATGAAAAAAAAAGATATCAATACCTGTAAAATATGTGGAAGTTGGTACATTTTACTTGTTTCATGGTAAATTTCATAATGTTTTTACAAAAATTAGATTTTTAATGAATTTTCAAAACAAAATCTTGAAATTTATGTGCCAGGGCCATAAATCCGTCAAAAGTAAGTCAATCGTAACAAAACTCGAACTGGTACTGACGCTGCTTGGAATAAAGCTGTATACCAAATTTCAACTCAATATCTTGAAAGACGGCCAAAAAAAGTCTGGAAAACATGACCTAGGACATATGGTCACCCCCCTACTAAAATTATAAATTTCTCAAAAATGAAGAAAAAGATATCAAAACCCGTAAGATATGTGATAGTTGGTACATTTTACTTGTTTCATGGTAAATTTCATAACGTTTTGTCAAAAAGTAGATTTTAAATGAATTTCTGAAAAAAATGTTGAAAATTTTAAGTCCAAGGACCATAACTCTGTCAAAAGTAGGTCAACCTTAACGAAACTCGAACTGGTGCTGACGCCGCTTGAAATAAAGCTATATACTAAATTTCATCGCAATATCTTGAAAGACGTCCAAAAAAAGTCCGGAAAACATGACCCCGGACAGACGGACGGACACACGGACGGCACGACGGACGCGCGAACGGACGGACAGCGCCATAACATAATACGTCCCGTCTATTGGACGGGCGTATAAAAAAACTGGTTCAATGATAGGCAAAGAATTAAAGCCCCCCCCCCCCCCCCCCCCCCCCCCAATGTAAGTCTTTTTGGTAAATTTTCCGACCAAAGGTGGGGTTGCAAACCCTAAATCCGCAAATGCTGATAATGATATTCTTCTAGCAATTTCTATTTATATCCTTCAACTTCTATCAATTAATATCCATCCCCCTAGAACTGCATGTAGAAGGTGTAAACGAAACAATTTCAACCTGGCAGATTAATACTTACGACAATGGCGACATGTATGCTATAAAACATCACAATGAACAAACGACATGCATGTTCGATCGTATCATACCTGTAGCTTCTGCCTCACAATTCCCGGTATCAGTACTGCAGTATACTGGTGATGTCCACAGCGAGGGGAGGAAGTCATGTACGTTATCAAATACAAACAAATGATTACCGTAAAGCTTGTAATGATATATTGTATATTTACCGTAAAACTGAATTACACTTTATGCATGTATATATATAATAACCAGTGATTGGTTTAGAGGAAAGCGGAAGCACCTCCCAAGCTTGTCGTTTCAAGAAATGAAAATAATATGATCTCAGATGAGCGCCCCTCTCATTTCTTTATAAATTCTGGATCCGCGGCGGATGCATACACATATTGATCTAAGATTTCAAAAACATCACATTGTCAAACGCACGCGATGAAGTACAGGGAAGGAAATTGTTAACGTCGTAATAATTATCATAGATGGAATACCATTTACATTTATTGATAAGATTTACTTACTAAATACTTATGTTATACATATATTTCTCAGAAACCGTACCCACGTATATATTCTTTGCATTTCATTTCACCGCAGGACATCCTTCCTAAGAATAAGGAGACTCCAAGTGTCATTACTATCTATCAAAATTAGAAAGAAAGTATGGTTGTAGAGAAAGTTTGTGCTATAAACTAACTTTTTTTTGGGGGGGGGGGGGGTTACATTTGGATACTTGGAGATGAAGAAGTAAAAGATTTTACTTTAAAATTCAATAAATCAAGGCGGTAAAAATGTACTTGATCATGTCTGTTATATCGTATCTAATCACTTCTGCCATCTATTTGTTAGATAACTGTGTCTTTTAACAAATTTTATAATGAGCACATGACTGGACTCGTTAGGGCTAGGTATGCTAACAAGTCGATGGCTTTCTGGCAGGTGAACATATTGTTTTATGACAACCGGAGTCGACAAAAGATCCGACAAGTCAACATGAGTTTTTGACAAGTCGATCAAATATCTGGGAAGTCAGCGTTACGATCCTTATACAAGTCGACAAAATTGTCTGACAGGTGAATGCCAAAAATGACCATGAGTTACTTCAGATTAAAAGTTGAGGACAATTTAGAGAACGAACATATCAAAGGAAGACCAAATTACAAATATCGTTCAAATCTTTACGTTGAACCTAGGTGACAAATTTCCAAGAATTGTAATATAGTGTATTTAAAAACGTACCAGACGCATTCGAAAAGTAATTGAATTAATTATTCAAAGAACACCATACTATGTCACATCACGATATTCCTACGAAACAGTATTCCTATGAAACGATATTCCTATGAAACAGTATTCTATAAACATGTTAAATGCCTATACTTAACCCATGTGACTTAATTAAAAATATATTATATCCGAAACAACGAGGAAGGAAAATGGCTGCCTCAGACGACTTCAAGGAACGTAATAGATAGTTTATTGGTCAAAAGCAATACAGCTTATAGACATAACAATACATGTAATAATACAACTTAAAATCTATAATACATGATCAGAAAAAAGACAGTCTGTTAATCATACATAGATTAACTTAAATAATTCTAAACAGCGTCTAATCATACATACATAAACAATTCTATACTATTTGTTTTCGTATATCAAAAGCATACTTGATATATTTACCAAGCGAACAGAGTTCTTTTACATTTTGCGTTAAAAGTAATTGTATTAGTTTATAGACAGTATAGTATTGTGTTTTTATAAGCTTTGTGATATTTATCAAAAGTGATCACACGATAAAAAGACACGATTGCAAAACAGGGCATTGATTAACGCCTTTGGATATCGATAATTTGTCTAAGTACGGTTATTGGGATCCATACTCTATCATTGACAGCAAATTTGAAGCCCGTTTAACTAATAATGATATTTAAGATTTTAGTAGCATAAATTTATCTGATGTTTTCGAAAGGACTAAATCAATCTGGCATTCACATATAGCCACCGTGATCTTAGTCAAATAAAGAAGTCTCTTTGCAGTTATATTGGTGTAGTTTTGTTGAAAAAAAAAAAAAACAAAACAAGACAGAAAAACGAGAAATACGGCCTTACGCGCTCGGGGTCCGGCGCCATAAACTGAGAATATATACTTAAGTCAAAAATTCATTTTAATTTATTCCATTATCAAACGTTCAAATAAATTTTAATGCAGAATGGTTTAATTATATTTATCAGTAGAATAAAACTAAATAAAATCCCAGTCATTAATTCATTTATTGAACAGAAGAATATAGATTTTTGACTTAAGTATATTCTCAGTTTATGGCGCCGGACCCGGATTAAGCCTGTAGTAAGGAGTAAACATGAATTAACTCCTTCTGAACCAGGTATATAGCTAAAAACTAGAAAAGCGGATAGACGTGGATGTAGCTGCACGCTGTATTCCGAACTTCAAAGACATTGTCGCTCAAGCGTCGGTATTGAAATCAAATTTTGTCACCTGTATATTCTCTAAAGAAAAATGATCAATGAAAGCCAACAAGTCAGTCACCCCACTGGATTTGTAAAACTGCACGATTATTTCCCTGCAAAGAAATTTGCAACAGTGACGAATGTTTGCAGTAAAATTACATGGAATCAATATCCCCCAATCACATTGAGATGTTTGAACTTGACCTTGTTAAATTACATATTTTAAAAATGAGTGGTCTGGTCCGATATGTGAAAAGTACCCTTTTCCAGTGTATGTAAAGTATCCCGAGATAGACGTCCACGGCATGGATCAAGAGTGAAAACTGTTTAGAATTTATAGATCTGAGTACCACGTGGGAATGAAACAGTTGTTTGTAAATACAATATACAGCGTACAAAGAGTCATTCCTTCTCTGACCCGCACTGTATATCGAGCAAATTGAAAATAAACAATTAAGGAATCGAGAAAATTGAAAATAAACAATTAAGGAACGACCATCGGCATAATGATATGTCACTCCTGTGTCTTGCATTCACATAGTTACCGTGGTCTTAGTGAAATGAAGAAGTCTCTTTGCATTTTCATTGGTGTAATTTTATTAATATAGGCATCCATGGAGGCAAAATATAACACAGGAAAGCAGGAAACAGAGTGAGAACTAAAATGTTTAAATAAAAGGATGTAATTCTTAATACCGGAAGTTGTATACACATGCGATATTTGTAGACTTCAATTAATTCACTTTAATTCAATGGGTAAATTTTATCATAACAAGTGAAAACAAGAAAGGATAATTATGCATAAGAGGAAATCACAAAATTACGGATCATGAATTCCATGTCTATATATTCATATGTAAGGTACTCTTTACACTACTGGCAAGTGTTTTATTTTTACAAAGATAGTTTATTTCTCGATTAATTGAAAAAAAGCATTCTGAGGTTATTGCTAAGCAAATCGTGTCCCCTGGACCCCTACCAGTCCAAGCAACGCCAATAACAGCTACGCGAAAGATGCACTTTCAATCTTCAGTACAGATCGATGTCGTGACCTTGATCTATGACCTCATAATCAATAGGCTTCTTCGCTGCTTTATGACTAAGTGTGCATTTAATCTCGGATTTCGTCTTTTGTGATCAAACCCACACACATGTAAATTCGTATTCAAATTGGATTTGAATCGGATGCGTGACATTCGATTTATAACCCAGAAACCTGAATTTTACTACATATTCATTTGTGACCTTGACTTTTGACCTCACGATTGATTTACATCTCTTCTTCCCATAACTAAGTATATAGTGTATGGTAGCAAGGGATTTTAGAAAAAAAAATAGAAGGCGAAGCAAGGTGTTAGAGAGGCATGAAGGCATGCTACCCCACACATTTAAAAAAAAGGGGGGGGGAGCAAGGAGGAGCGATTTCCTTGATTCTAGCAGAGACATAGACTACTTTCTATAGTCTATATGTCTCTTATTCTAGACACTTAATTGTCTTACTTAATCACTGAATCAGAATGCTCTGAAATCTTTGCTTGAAATGAATAAACAAGAATGGTGTGTATTATGCATTCCAGGTCATCACCATTAAAAACAAGTTGAGCATGACCCATGCGCTGCCCACCATCCTTCGGTTTCATAGTTTGGGAGAGAGAAAGAAAGGAAAGAGCTGGAACAGAACCCACTTATCCTAATGGATTCAAACACTTAAGTCTTATCCTTGTTATCAATCTTATAATCATTTATGTTCGTATGAATAAGTGAATATAAACTTTCGAAAGAAAAACAGGCTGACAGGACATAAACAATATGCCCCCCCCTACACGATTTATAGATCCAAGGCATAAAAACTGAAATTGAAAAATAAATTTAATAGTCAATACTAGTATATTAGATTCTTAAAGGTCTTTCACATTATAAAGAATTGGTTCAGCGTACATGAACGTCTGCATTTTGCAAATATTTAGTTGTCAGTACGTTGTATTTAGTGTCAGGGAATCCGTACGGTGGAAAAACTGTGCGTATTTTTTTTTTTTTTTGTAATATGTCCACGTACGTTGGGTCAGTTCGTTATACATGTAGTGTGAAAGGACCTTACCTAGTCTAGGACTTTTGTTGAAATAATTGTTATTTTCTTAATGACATGTACAAAAAAAAGTAGGCGGCGATAAAAGAGAATGTAGGTGGCGATAATCGCCGAGTGTTGGCTCTTAAGGAGGAACCCGATGGTACCCCAGTTTGCCATCCGTAAAACATATTTTTCACCGAATTTTCACTAGAAGTTATCATCCTCTATACATGTACATGTAACAAAATTCTTTCCCTTCATGTACACCTTCATTCAATGTTTTTCATTTGTACCAATTTTGAGTAAAATCCATTGAATGGTTTTGGAGTAATTACAATTTACAGAAGCGATGACAAGATGTTTCTGAGGTGAAAGTGTTATAACTCCTATAAAGATATATCCAAATCAAAATCAAATTTGGTATCAAGAGACACAGTGCGAATATCCGGACAACGGAGTGCGAGTATCCGGACAACGGAAACGTTGTGGTGATGTTTATACATCTTTACGTTCAAGGAACAGTATACCAACATTCAATCATATACCTTAATGTATTAAAAAATCTTTAAAATGCATTTTCATCGAATTTATGTTCGTAAAGGGTTATGAATCATAAATGCAAACTTGGCCTGAAACTCTGCTATGTACAACAGTACACTTGATTTCACGGAAGTACCTCATACTGTAGTAAAATAACCCCTCCCCCCCACCAAATCATAAATAAAAAATGAATAAAGCAAAAAAGGAAGAAAAAAAAACCCCAAAAACCAAAAAAAAAAAAAAAAAAAAAAAAAAAAAATCAAAAAACAAAAAAAAAAAACAAAAAAAAAAAAAACAAAAACAAAAACAAAAAAACAAAACAAAACAAAAAGAACAGAATTTTCATCGGTTTTCAAAAAACAGTGTATCTATGTTCAATCAGGTATCTCAAAGTTTAACTATACATATTTCCTAAAAACAGAATTTTCTTTGATTTCAATCAATATAAGTCTTCAATTCAGTAAACTGAAAAAAAGAGAAATAGATCTAATTTTAAAAAAATGATAAAAATCTAAATAAATCACATGAAATACGAACTTGATATCTAACTCTGCCATCTACCGCAGTTGACTAAATTTTATTCTGATACTTTTCAGTTTTGGAAAGCAAGAGACAGTGATCCAATGCAGAGAGACACGATGTATCATGTGAGACTATAAATAACATCTGTAGGGTCGAATAGGGAAGTAACTACCATCTATAGAGACGATCCAGCGGGAAGTAACAAGATGCATCATGGGGGACTCCAGATAACATCTGTATGAACGATCCAGCGGGAAGTAACAAGATGTATCATGGGAGACTCCAAATAACATCTGTATGGGCGATCCAGCGGGAAGTAACCAGATGTATCATGGGAGACTCCAAATAACATCTGTATGGGCGATCCAGCGGGAAGTAACAAGATGTATCATGGGAGACTCCAAATAACATCTGTATGGGCGATCCAGCGGGAAGTAACAAGATGTATCATGGGAGACTACAAATAACATCTGTATGGGCGATCCAGAGGGAAGTAACAAGATGCATCATGGGAGACTACAAATAACATCTGTATGGGCGATCCAGCAGGAAGTACATTTAACAAGATGCAACATAGGAGACTACAAATAACATCTGTATGAACGATCCAGAGGGAAGTAACACGATGTATCATGGGAGACTCCAAATAACATCTGTATGAACGATCCAGCGGGAAGTAACAAGATGTATCATGGGAGACTACAAATAACATCTGTATGAACGATCAAGCGGGAAGTAACAAGATGTATCATGGGAGACTACAAATAACATCTGTATGAACGATCCAGCGGGAAGTAACAAGATGTATCATGGGAGACTCCAAATAACATCTGTATGGGCGATCCAGCGGGAAGTAACAAGATGTATCATGGGAGACTACAAATAACATCTGTATGGGCGATCCAGAGGGAAGTAACAAGATGTATCATGGTAGACTACAAATAACATCTGTATGGGCGATCCAGAGGGAAGTAACAAGATGTATCATGGGAGACTCCAAATAACATCTGTATGGGCGATCCAGAGGGAAGTAACAAGATGTATCATGGTAGACTACAAATAACATCTGTATGGGCGATCCAGCGGGAAGTAACAAGATGTATCATGGGAGACTACAAATAACATCTGTATGGGCGATCCAGCAGGAAGTACATTTAACAAGATGCATCATAGGAGACTACAAATAACATCTGTATGAACGATCCAGAGGGAAGTAACAAGATGTATCATGGGAGACTCCAAATAACATGATGAGCGATCCAGCGAAGGGTGATATGATGCATCATGGGAAAGTACGAAAAATAGCTATGCACAGTTATCTAAAAGAAATCAGGGATGGCGTTTTCTTAAAAAATGAAAAACAACAGGAAACGTGTATTATATAACGTGATCATCTTATCAAGTAGTGCTACGTTTTGGTGGGGTTTTTTTGTATAGTAAACACTTCTTCCTCCTTTGCAACAAATGAAAAAAATATATGTGAATGTCAGTAATATCTATGATTGCAGTTGCTAAGGAAAGAAGAGGTCAACACTGCTTTCATCAAAATGTGTACATTTTTCTAGAAGAGATACGGTATATGTACACTGATAAATTGATGTTTTGAAATCCCGGTGCGATACTACCCATTTTGATCCCACGTACACGTCTGTTAGGTCAATACACTGATTCTCATTCATTATGAAGTTTAATGATTGAGTTTCCAAGTGCATCTCTAATGATTTGAGATTTTCACCCTCCTTCACCTCATCAGTGATCTACTTTGCCGTGAATTGAGCATTTTGTTGATACAATCAATATTTCTTACTGTTAGATAAAAGTACCAATGTACAGTTCTCAATGTAATTAGCAAGTGGAGAGACAAAGCAATCACTGCTCATGCCTACAGCTCCCAGACACCTGGCGTCACTGTTCATGCTTATAGCTCCCAGACACCTGGTATCTCTCTTCATGCTTACTGCTCCCACACACCTGGTATCACTCTTCATGCTGACTGCTCCCAGACACCTGGTATCACGCTTCATGCTGACTGCTCCCAGACACCTGGTATCACTCACACATGCTTACTGCTCCCAGACACCTGGTATCACTCTTCATGCTTCCTGCTCCCAGACACCTGGTATCACTCGTCATGCACTACTGCTCCCAGACACCTGGTATCACTCTTCATGCTTACAGCTCCCAGACACCTGGTGTCACTCTTCATGCTGACTGCTCCCAGACACCTGGTATCACTCTTCATGCTTACAGCTCCCAGACACCTGGTGTCACCCTTCATGCTTACTGCTCCCAGACACCTGGTATCACTCTTCATGCTGACTGCTCCCAGACACCTGGTATCACTCTCCATGCTGACTGCTCCCTGACACCTGGTATCACTCTTCATGCTTACAGCTCCCAGACACCTGGTATCACTCTTCATGCTGACTGCTCCCAAACACCTGGTATCACTCTTCATGCTTACAGCTCCCACACACCTGGTGTCTCTCTTCATGCTTACTGCTCCCAGACACCTGGTATCTCTCTTCATGCTGACTGCTCCAAAACACCTGGTATCAATCTTCATGCTTACAGCTCCCAGACACCTGATGTCACTCTCCATGCTTACCGCTCCCAAACACCTGGTATCTCTCTTCATGCTAACTGCTCCCAGACACCTGGTATCACTCACCATGCTTCCTGCTCCCAGACACCTGGTATCACTCGTCATGCACTACTGCTCCCAGACACCTGGTATCACTGTTCATGCTTACAGCTCCCAGACACCTGGTATCACTCTTCATGCTTACAGCTCCCAGACACCTGGTCACTCTCCATGCACTACTGCTCCCAGACACCTGGTATCACTCTTCATGCTGACTGCTCCCAAACACCTGGTGACCTCTTCATGCTTAAAGCTTCCAGACACCTGGTATCACTCTTCATGCTTACATCTCCCACACACCTGGTATCACTCTTCATGATGTCCAATATTGTCAATATTCTCTACTTACATTGCCATGTAGACTCTTGCTGCTCTTTTCTAAAACACTATAATGCCATATAAGGTGAAAAAGACTGATTTTCCATTGTAGTCTATTTAGCTCTGCTGAGGGCTGTTCCAATGGGTCTCTTGTTTCACGTCCACTAGAAAATTCTCCATGAAGAAATTGGTATAATAGTTTTATGAAATATTTCAACATGTAATCAAAATTCTGCTTTTTAACCATCCTTTGTAATACTGAGAAGTAACAACCACTGGTCAAGGACTCATATTCTATCCTATTTGGAATTATATGCAGTCAATCTCATAGTCTGATGTTAAATGCCACATAAATGCCATATGGTGGCAATGGATGTTAAGTGGTAGAGGAAACTCAAGTACCCAGAAACCACCAACCTTCAGCACAGTTTCCACATGCCTAGAACTGGACTTGAACCTACATTTGAAATGTGACAAGCTACAGTGAGCTTGGTCACTCATGTCCCACACATGAACTTCATGGTGAAATACATTAATCTCCTTTCAGAATTATATAACTACGAAAATGAGAAAAGAATGTGTGTAAAATTCTTTTATTGAAGTTTTTACATTTTCTACATGATTAACCCCTCTACAGGGTAAAATGAAATGATATAATGCATGAAAAAGATGAGAGTCATCTGTTGAAATGAGTCTCTCCGACGCCAGAAGTCATTCTATCACCCAGCACTAGATGTCACTAGTGTTGCTAGGCAACTTCATCAGCTGGTGTAGGAAAGAGGCTCATATCAAAAGAGGAAGAATCACTTAAGCAGAGCCCTCCAGTATGGCTTTGCTACATGTATATTTTTGGTACAACTAAAAAGTTGAATTTGAAGACTTTTTTTGTGTTTCATTGACATGGTATAAATTTGATGGACGATTTGTGATTTTACTGACATGATTTGACAAAAATACTGACACAATTTTGGACTCGTTAACAGTTAACAAATGCTGCAAAAATAATTTGCAAAAAGGACAATTAAACAATATCTTTAACAGATGGCAGAAGAAGCGGAATGGCATAGATATCTTAGTTTTCAAGACAGCTACCAAAGTTCTCCCTCTCTGTCTTTAGCTGGCACTTCAATGACTCGAGGTTTGTCGATAATTCTGGCAGTACGATTTCCTTTTTCTACAATTCCGATAATCCACGACTGGTAACCTTCCTGTTTCTCTATGTCCTTGCAGAATGCTGCAGCCTGTTCCCGTGGCAATGCCATCAATAGACCACCTAATGATACAAACAAATGTTCTCCTTCAAACATACATATATCACCAAAACACAAATACTGAAACATCCTGAAAACCGAAGCATTTATGCCGAAGGATACATGGCACAGTGATGGATATTACATAGCTCTCTATTTGCACCATATATCATTTTGTTTACTTGACGAAGGCCAAGAGAACGAAAATATGTAATAGTGAGCATTTCTGTTTTGATTTAATTTTTTTATTTTATTTAATTGCTGACTAAATGTCACAAACCAGTCACAAGTGCCATGCATTTAGTCTTTACTACAATGCTAAGACACAGGCTTAATTCTGCTTTCTTATGACCAAATAAATAAACCTAGCCATCCTTTATTTCAACATACAACACTTCTTGTCATAATTTTTAAAGTCTTACCGGTACATCATAGAACTTAGAACATATCAATGCACCCTTGTCAATGTATCTCTCCAGCTATTGCATTCAAACGGAGTAAACTATCACACACATTATAACAGGAAAACGGTGAATCACACCCGACCATTATAATCAGGTTTCTTAATCATAAGTTAAGAAAGAATACCTCAGTGTCTTCAACATGTTTTTGCACTGTAAGTTTGTATGGATCATTCATATTTTGATATCATTTACAGTTTTATCCCTTCAGAAGATGAATTCATATTTCATGGATTCTATTACTTTTGACTCTCTTATTTAGAAGACCATATTTGGTTATAAATACCGTAACTCGAATTTGGAATACATGTAGAATTGTCTCAATATAACAAATGCATGCTCGTCCAATTTGATTTTTCAAATAAACTTGACTTGAAATACTTATGCCATAAAACATTTGGGTTGAAAACAACCTGACATACCAGTGGCAAATTATCAAAAAATGAAATATAATGAAAAACTTCAAAACAAACATCAATATATCAAAATATGTAGAATAATACATGTAACTGCATCTTTCACAGAATTTTTATCAATCCAGAGTAACCACAAAATATCTAATTCTACTAACAATTAAAATGTGCCAAAAGTAAAGCCTACCTGATGTCTCTGCAGAATGACCCTGAAGCAATCCAAACATATTGCCACATGCTTTACTGATAGAGGCCATCTTAGCAATGATAGGGAGGTTGTGGATGACAAAGCTGACTTCGTTTTTCTGTACCTTGGCTAGGTTCTTGGCATGGCCTAACAACCCAAAACCTGTGACATCTGTTGCTCCATGTGCATTGTATTTGTGCATTAAACGAGAAGCTGAAATAAAGTATCACCATCAATCATAATTCACATGATATATATATATACAAATTTACATTACAATGTATACATGAATTTATATATTGAAGAGAAGTATACTATTAATTTATCTTTATTACTTATTATAATATATTAAACAAGAAACCGTCAAGGACGGTATGACCGGATTGCAAATGCTAAACGCAAAATGTTGACGACGGACGGACAGACAGATGGACGGACGGATTTTGCTAATTTATAGACCAGAATTGCTTTACATTAACAATACATGTATGCAAGTGGTCACCCTAAAGGCAAAAAGCGTAAAGTCAAGGTCAAGGTCACTAAATTCTTGCATTGGTTGGATAGAACATTCAAGTATCTACAACCTACCAACTTTGACATAAGTACCCTTTATGGTATGAAAGAAACCAAGCTAAACGCAAATGCTCAAAGCAAAATGTTGACGCCGTGCAGACGAATGGACAGACGGATTTTGCCAATTCATAGACCAGAATTGCTTTGCAATCCGGTCAAAAATCAACCAATCAACAATTTATTCACCTTCCGGTACTAGCACCAATTAGAGCTATACTAGTGTACTAATAGTTATGGAAGACGTATATGTATATATACAAATGTGATGTATCAAATTTGGTATTGTAGGGTATTAATACACTTCACTAAATCACAATGACATTTTTCTAATTAATGCAGTTCCCTCAATCACTATGGTATTGTACCAATTCATGAAATGAAGAAGACCTTTTCCTGTACATGTATTAAGAAAACTTTCCAAAAGAGATAGGCTGAAGATCAACTAGCTAAATAAGAGTATGATTACTGACAACAAACTAAAATGATTTAGATCAATAACATCAGTTACTATACATGTATTTTTTATCTTGATATTGAAGGAGAAAATTTAATGAAAAACTGCTTGGAATGGAAGAAGAAATGAAATGTCAGTAAAAAAGAAGCTTTAAATGTCAGTAGAAAAGAAGCTTTAACAAAACTTCTATACAACTGTGGGCTCCTGAATTTTATTGTATGCACCTAAACATTTGAGAAGTATGGGCAAACATGGATCTGAAGATGAATACTACTAATCTTCAATCACATTTTCCTAAAGTTTAATGTCCTTTTCGGTCTAACCATAGACAATATTACATTTCAGTAAAATGTCTAAAACCTTACCAGTTCTATTTAGTCTGGCCATACTAAACATGGCACGTTGATAAGCCTTTCTCACATCATCTTCTGTTACAACCAATTTAACTCGATTCCACCTGTCTGGCTGATCTAACCATTGGTAGGCATTAACGGCTACCTGAGTTCCAAGAGGTTTCGTAAGCACTAACACGTCACCAACAACAGCATTGTCCGGCCTGAAATAGACTTAATCCATCACATGGTGTACATACTGACATACCAACAATGTCCGGCCTGAAATAGATCTAATCCATTACATGGTGTACATGCTGACATACCAGCATTGTCTGGCCTGAAAAAGAGTTAATCCATTACATAAAGTACATGCTGAAATACCAGCATTGTCCGGTCTGAAATAGATCTAATCCATTACATGGTGTACATGCTGACATACCAGCATTGTCTGGCCTGAAACAGACTTATCCTATTACATGGTGTACATGCTGACATACCAGCATTGTCCGGCCTGAAAAAGAGTTAATCCATTACATGGTGTACATACTGACATACCAACATTGTCCAGCCTGAAATAGATCTAATCCATTACATGGTGTACATGCTGACATACCAGCATTGTCTGGCCTGAAATAGACTTATCCTATTACATGGTGTACATGCTGAAATACCAGCATTGTCCGGTCTGAAATAGATCTAATCCATTACATGGTGTACATGCTGACATACCAGCATTGTCCGGTCTGGTGTATTACTGGGTATTGACATACTGGTACCAGCATTATTTCATGGATATGGTGGTAGCCAGAAGTGAAGGAAAAAGAAGTATCCTTGGAAATCTAAAGACTTTTAGCAGAAGCTCCTACATGACCCAACCAGGGTTCAGATTTTGACTTATCAGAAGTGAGAGGTGACGGTGAGTAAGGCACTGAGGCCCATTCAATCCATGGTCCTTTTCTGAATAATACATGTGACCAAAATCTTTTACATAATATATTCGTAATGTAATTAGTGATATATTATTGTTATCACAATATAGGACAAAAAGCATACACAAGACAGCTGACGTAACCCGAGAAAACAAAAACATCCCCTTTCCTGGCTCAAAATGTGGAAAGGGAAAAATACAACTGAAAATGTACAAAGAGACCACATACATGCAACACACAGAACTCTATCTAACTTTCTGAAAAACAAATGAGGTTACTTGCAAGTCCACTGGTCTTGACTTTGTTTGAATCATTCCTTACATACTATTGTTTATTGTTATACTTACATTATGAACTCATTAGGTTGACAAACTGTGGTTGCTACACCTCCAATGGTCATCCAGGGATTAATGACAGTCTGACCACCGGTCACTGAACTTCCTGCTTCTTCTGCTAAATCCTGCAATTTATGCAATAAAGTACATTAACTGCAATTTATGCATTAAAATATCTTAGAATAATTAAAATAATTGATATATAGACACAAACACAATCAATTCATTACAGAAATTTATAACATATAACTGTTCAAAAACTTTCAGTGAAAAATTTTTAACATACATTTTAAGAAACTGAACAGCACAGTTCTTTTGATAAATTACTAATTACTTGATAATTTACTGAACACACTGTACTTTATAGAGAACACAATAGAAAATTAGAAACTGTATGGAATTAATGAGAGTTCGAAACAAACCACAATTTACCTATGTAACATATCACACACATTAACCAACTATCAATATACTGTACATGTACGATGAACAGAGATGTTAGCTCATATAATGAAAACCTAACTTCCATCGATGGATGGTCCTATAATGTATGTTTGTCTATGTAGTATACAATGATACATGTATGATTTATCGAAATGAAAATGAGTCTCAATCATATAGAGGCTACCGCCACAAGCATAATTAAAACTCAGAATTTAGTGACCATGACCTTTATCTGTGGGAACTACATCAAAGTCAGTGGTAGCTTAATCATATGTAAAATAGCTTTTCAAATCATGGACATGGTCATGATTCCTTGATCTCCAAAAGAATAATCAGTGTAAAGTTCTAAATCCCTAATGAAAATGAACACAGTCATGTGTAACATTTGTGCAAAATACGATCAAAACTCAAATACCATCGTAGTGCTGTGTTATGGGCAACTTGACATTTTAGGAACTAAATTAAAAATGATCTTGACCAGACAATGAACAAAACTAAGCAGAAATCTCAAACATTGGTAACTATTTAAGGCATTATCCTGGTGCATGTATGATTACAGAGAAATGATCTCTCATGCAATCATGCTAAGCAGCGTAATCTTTACAGTTCACAAAAGTCACATACCTTAAATCCTCGCATCATCATAGGTACAACAATATCCCGTTCTTTCTCAGACATCTTATTGCTGACAGCCAATAACATAAGCATGTTATCGCAATCTGTTACTCCCATAGCATAAAGGTCACTTAACACATTTGCACACGCTATTTTCCCCTGAAACATGCACATAGAGAAACGAAACTTCATAACAACTACTACATGTGTAAATAGCATTGGTAAAACAAGATTCCGGTGTAATTCTATATAGTGAAATCTGACATCTTGACAGTGTAGCAGGTGTTGGGGGAATGCTTTATACTCCTCCATACCTAATAAAAAATTTTGAAAAGTTTTTGAATATGTCAGTTATTTTCAATGACTTTAAAAAATTGTTTTAGTCTATACAGAGACAATTACAGAATTTTGTCAGTCCGAATGAAATTTTGTTTGTCAAAACCCTCAGATTGACACTTTTCAACATCAATGCCACAAGATCCCATCTCTGATGATCAGGGAAAGCCGGTGTGGCCCAATGGATGAGGTGCTTGGCTTGTGACCGAGAAGTCCCAGTTCAACTCCCGCTGCAGGCACACCAGTGTTCTGCCTTTCAGCTGATACAGTAAAAACCGAGGACCCGTGTCACTGCTTCGGGTGGGTCTGATGCAAAGGTCTAAATTTCTATGCAATGCATCAGGCAGATGCCGTCACCATATATGTGAAATAACCATGGAGTGACATAAAATATTAATCAATCAATCTGATTCAAGGATCAGTGCTTTGCCCTTTGTTCTCTTCATCTACAATGTATGTTGAACTGTCTCTTATAATCTTGTTAATGCTTAGTTTGCTTCAAGAAAGCTTTAAATATAACAAAGGCATCAAAAGGCAAGGCACTGCCTCAAACTTCAGTCAAAAAATTTCACCTCAAGGAATCTCTGCCAATGACAGAATGAGCATCCATTTCTCAATACATTTTTGTAAGTCATCATTTCCCATGGACTTCCTTTCAATCGTGTAGACATGATCTACATGTACCTTCATACCAAATGCATAAAACAACAAAAGCATTCTTTTCAAAAACTCTTACTTTCTATAAGCATAACAATTGATCTCTTCAGTATTAACATTCTGTACGATTCATAGCCACAGCAGGGTATATCATATTCCATGGATCAAAATGTGTTTGTCAATGAAGGAATGCTCATCTCACCTGCTTATTTCTTTCAAAAATGAACCTCACAAGTCTTATCAGACAGAGCAGAGGACAAAATCATCCCTTTATGTCATGTTGTTTCACAAGCGATCCAAAATAATACCTTTATGGACAATTAAAACTAAATTAGGATATCCTGTAATAATTCTAACATATACTCAAGATGGCCTACCTGCATGTAAGGGTCATCCACCAATGGATAGAAAAAATCGGTGGTCTGAACTAGGGAGAGTCCACCATGTCTCAAGGGGGTCACTGATGCATCCATACCAATGCCTCAAACAGAAGAGAACATTTAATTTAACATCACAAATTAATATCACTACAAAAACAAACTAAGGAGTGTATACTTCATTATCATTATAACACAGCTGATTTTCATTTGGTTGCAAGAAAGGAAAACAGATATGAATAATCTTCATAACACAGAAAACAAGAATACCGGTACACAAACATGAAATAAATATTTGACAATTATTCCCTTGGGGCACTGACTAGGGACATTTAGTAGTTACTTTAAATAGACCTTTTTCCAATTTTAAATGATATTAAGGAATTAATGTAGGACAACCTACTTCTAATGCTTTGATAGTGAAATTACAGTAATAATGATGCAAATCTTCATGCAAGTCGCAAAATCTCATCTGCCTCTTCAACATCATGTAAAACTGAAGAAAGGTCTCTTGGTGTGATTAACTTTAAAGATGAATATTGCAAACTTCAGGTTAAGTTGAACTTGTTGTAAAAGTCCAAATAAGTATACCAAGGTTTTATCAACATCCAAGTCAAACTCAACCACCTAAGTTCTTTTTTCTCTTTTTTTTTTTTAAGGTATTACCCTGTAACAAACAGGGTCATTGGCCAAGTATCACTGAGGTAAAGCATTTGTAAAGTTGGCTAAGAGTTCTTGGGTAAAGTCCCATGCAGTCTACCTAAACAAACACATAACTTCATGTGCATTACTGTATATATTACAATATATTAATGATTTTCTTGACTTTATCTCACAATGAATATTTCTGAATTTAAATGTACTACTAGCATACCCAATCACTACTGTCACAATACAATACGATGTAAATAGACATACTAGTGTCACTAACTAAGAAACTGCATCACCTAATGACTTTCACAGTTAAAATTGTCAATACCAAAAAGGAGGGGACTCTGGATCTACCCCTGCATGTATTTTTTATGTAAATTTGAGCTGTAAAACTTTTGATGGATTAAATTAATATCTATTTGACATTTCATTTAAATGTTTTCTGTTTTATGACCAAGTATATACAGTGCAATAAAATTTAATAAAATGAGTAGAATCAATTTTATAATTTAATTTCAAGTTGATATAGACCTATTATCAAATTTTATAAATAAAATTCAATCACAATAAAAATACATCATTATCAATTTTATTTTATATAAGACTGGGTGAAAAGTAAAGGTGTTCTGAAAATTTGAATTTCAAAATCAAAAATTATAAACATTTATTTTCAAAATTGGATTGATAAAATATATCCCTCTTTTTTCCCCTTTACTTCAATAGTTCCGACTTTTGTCACGTGATCTACCTCCGCTACAGGTTTGTCATTCCGCCATTTGCCATGCATGAGAAACGAAAGGGACTCCGTCATACACAAAGCATTTTATTTTAAGCACTATGTGGCAACCAAATAATACAAATGTTTATTAATCCAAATGTCATACTTTCTTAATTAAAATGAAATAAAATACAAAATAGTGACAAAAGAACCCATCACTCTTGTGTAAATTTTCGGAAGCGAGACACCGGGGACCGAAAACTCGATTCCTAAATTCGATATAAAATGATGAAAAAATAAAATTACCAATGCGGGGCGCGGCAGCCATATACTGGAAATGCGACTGCTCCGTGTCCTGGGCATTGCTGTCCTGTTGGAGTCCCTCAAGAAGCTTGTCTAGAGCCTCTTGGGGGACCTTACACCCTCATCCCTTTAGGTCAGCAAATTTTGTGAGTCGGAAACTGGGTTCCAACTCATGTGCCACAGGATCAAACGGACGCCGCAACGGGATAATCTCCAAGTTCTCCATAATGTCAGCGGTTAAATCACCTGCAATAAATACGAACAAATTTTATGACATATTTAAATGAAGTGCAAAGGGTATAAAAGTATTTATTTTCATCGATTGTTCGAAGCGTACTTACTCCGCTTTGAAGAAAAATATGGCGACCTCCCCACGCTATACAGAACCCGGATGACCGCTATGAATACTTCCTACGGAAAATGACGGAATATACCGAACTATTATATGGGGAGTACTCATTTGATTTTGGAGAAATGTTTAATTGAATTTTTATTTTTGCGATTTTAACGTTGACATAATGCGCCATACGCATAGTTTTATGTGAATTCATTCATAATAGAAATGTTAATAATAATTTTGATACACTACACATAGGGTAAATCAAAGCATATCTAAAGAGAGAAAAAGAAAGGGGGGGGGGGGTTGGGTTGAGGTGCTATATTATGAAATTTCAGTCAGGGAAGAAAATTAGAAGCCGAACCACAGGGAAAGGGGGGGGGGTTACTTCTTATAAGTTATATACGGACGTGCAGCTGGAATGGGATATTATTTTAAGTCCACCTGATAAATTAATGGGTATCATTTTCCGTCAGATATAGATATATCAATTGGTATCTCAAGTTGCTAATTACAATTAAAATATTATGACTTGTCGGAATGGGTTTGCTTTTGCATAGGGTCGGTATATGAATGGATATGTTTTTACACTTGCTCATATGAATGTGTAGGGTGCCAGCGACTCCAGCTGCACGTCCGTACCCGAAATCATAGCAAGTTAACCCCCCCCCCCCCTTTCACCCTCCACGTGAGTCGAACGATTCTCGAAACGGATTTTTCCAACTGCAGTACGAATTGTCTCTCTCTGTCTGCTCCAAACAGTGCTGCACAGTCACGACGCTGCCAAAGTACTTCATCGTCTCTTTGGTTTATAAAGACTTCTGAAGTACGCAGGCCGCTGCAGAACAGAACCGTTTTAGAATTTTTAAGTGGATGCGGAACTTCAGAGATGGATGGGTAGATGGATGGATGAATGGGTCTATGAGTTGATGGTTTTGTCTAGGAAATGGGTGACTTTAAACGATCACTAATGAACCTTTTGGGGATAGAATTTCCCGTATATCAGAGTAAATCTGATATACGTCCAGTTTGTTTGAGAGGGGTTGCGTGGGATGCACCCCTCCCCTCTATTTTCAAAATTTACAAATGTTTGGTATTATTTTTACATTTACAAAGCCATGGTTACCATTCTTGCGGTCAGACCATGTCATATTTTTATAAAATGGCTTCTACAAGAGGCTATATTTTCTGTTGATCGACGTGCATTCAAATATATTCGACATAGTCATGTATACATTGTACATTAAATTTTGAAAGAATTACGAAATGGAGAATAGTTTTATGTAAACCGTTTATTTAATGCTATTATCACCTTGTTATTCAAGAAAACGTATGAGCTTCAGGGGCCGTGATCTTAAGTCGGCCACTGTCACCCCACCCCTTTCCTTCGGCCCCCATAACCCCCACCCTTCTCCCCCCCCCCCCCCGGGCCCGTAACCTCGCTCACCCTTGCATCAAATCCCTGATTTTGTCCCGTATAGTAGGATTCGTTAGACATTACTTTCGGAAAAGGTCCCGTGTCACGGTAGGCGTGGCGCGTAAAAGGTCCCTTGTCACGGTATGCGTGGCACGTAAAAGGTCCCTTGTCACGGTAGGCGTGGCACGTAAAAGGTCCCTTGTCACGGTAGGCGTGGCACGTAAAAGGTCCCTTGGCGCGGTAGGCGTGGCACGTAAAAGGTCCCTTGTCACGGTAGGCATGGCACGTAAAAGGTCCCGTGTCACGGTAGGCGTGGCGCGTAAAAGGTCCCTTGTCACGGTATGCGTGGCACGTAAAAGGTCCCTTGTCACGGTAGGCGTGGCACTTAAAAGGTCCCTTGTCACGGTAGGCGTGGTACGTAAAAGGTCCCTTGTCACGGCAGGCGTGGCACGTAAAAGGTCCCTTGTCACGGTATTCGTGGCACGTAAAAGGTCCCTTGTCACGGTAGGCGTGGCACGTAAAAGGTCATTTGTCACGGTAGGCGTGGCAAGTAAAAGGTCCTTTGTCACGGTAGGCGTGGCACGTAAAAGGTCCCTTGTCACGGTAGGCGTGGCACGTAAAAATCCCCTACTTCGTTGTTCCGTTTCAAAGGTATAAATTTCTATGCAATGCATCAGACAGATACCGTCGCCATATACGTGAAATAACCATAGACTTGGAGTGACATAAACAATAATCAATCAATCAATTTAGATATATAGACGATCGAACTTGCACACTTTTCTTCGAGTGCCATCAATTGTATTTCTTGAACGATGAATTCTGCCGACGGGTCTTTGTTGATTTAATCGCCATAGAAGCTTATGGGACTGTGTCGAGATACATCTGTAGCAACAATGTGAGATACATTATAAAGCTGAAGGTGAAAAAGGGGGTCAAGTGGGGTGAGTGTACTTTGGTTGCTTACCTTCGTCGGACATCACTGCGCTAAGTATAGAGGATATCTGGACTGGATATCCACTACGGAGATCGATTTCGGATGTTTTCACTTCCAGACCCTTACAATGGTAAGGATCGAGTCACTACGTGGTGAACTTCTTATGGAACGTCATAACAGCAGTAAAGGGATAGTTTTGTATCAAGATAGTGTAACAGTGGCTGATCCAGTAAAGGGAAAGGGGGAGGGGGTAGCGATAACAAATAGACATGAAGAAAACAGTATACTCCCATGTAGTTTACAGTTTGGGTGAAATAGTTTTCAGTTTATCATTTATAATTTGTTGTGTTTATATCGCTACCACCCACCTTCGCAAATCCACCACTGTTCTCTATCATTTGTTAATGATTTTGATACTTTGCCATGTAATTTTGGAAATAGCTAAATATTTTGTACTCTTATCATGGAAGATAAATATGAGGAGGTAGGCTATTGTTGGATTCGTTCAACGGAATCCGTTCCGTTCAAATGAGATATGTATGTGCTTGTGACCTTGATTTGATAAGATATTAATCTTCCAATATATGAGGCAATTTTCATAAAACGCTAATATCAATATATAGTAAAACAAAGATAGTTGCATAAAAATACAATCCCCCCTCTCTTTAAGAGGAAAAAAACACCACACACACACTCGACGGGTTCAAGTTTACTATAGGGGTACCAGGATAAACCAGACACGATCTTTATACACATTATTCGTCAATTAGCATTTTACACACAATCATACCGTTTTTGGCGCCAGTTTAATTAATCGTTTTGGGTGCTACAGGACTCAGATGCGCAAAAATTTCGCTGTTAGACAACACTCTAACAGTGTATGTTTATGAACTAATCTGACCCTGCAGAGTGAATCAAACATTACGGTCTTTTTTTAGCAACAAGGTGAAGGCACATTGCTAACGACACAAATTCAGATTATTTCTCTAGTTAAGTATGTATGCATTATAAATATATGTGCATATTCTATTTGATTTAGTATGAAGACCAATGTCGCATAAAATCATAATGATTATATATAAATAAGATTTTTAATTGGAGGATAAATGCAAAACATAAATGTATATCGCTAATCTACTTCAAGGTTCAAGGTCGTTGACCTTGGAGTCAATTAAATATATTTCATTATTAGCACTTATATTTTAGAGTGAGGTTTCTCTCCGAAACGATAATCTTGATGAAAGAACAACACAACAGTGACTACCATGCTAGTGTTAATGGTAGACGAACAAACAACAGTGACTAGAATGTTAATATTAATAGCAGACGAATTAACACACTAAAGGTCTTAGTGAGGCAAATAATATATCATATAAAAGAACGACCGCGTATTAACCTCTATGGCCTCCCATAGTTTACCCTTTGAACATTGTAATCCACGATACGATTATCATTATTTAACATTTCGTTATTATGGACTTGTATATAATCTCGGTATGCAACAACAGGTATGATATATATACATATATATATAAATATATATATACATATACATATATATATATATATATATATATATATATATATATATATATATATATATATATATATGTGTGTGTGTGTGTGTGTGTGTGTGTGTGTGTGTGTGTGTGTGTGAGGGTGTGTGTGTGTGTGTGTGTGTGTGATTCGGTATCATAGGTCGTGGGTTTCGGTTCCCGTTGTGGTAACGAATATACGCGAAAGTTAGGATACCTTGATAACTGTAGGGTCTTTGTGCTTTATATGTTTGTCTAATTTGTCTTTATTTCTATGGGTATTTCTTCGGATGATCCAAGGTCCATGGTACTCCCAGGTGTTTCACCGATTCTATTTGTGCTTGATATAATATAGGGAGTTCCAGCGATAGGTGAGCTCGTTGTGGTCTTAATTGTTAGGAGGGAAAATAAAAAGTGGTGAGGTAGGCCTGCATTATATTCGTTAGGGCATATAAACCTGTTAACTATACCAATGGGGTTTGCCGTCATTTGCTGCAGTCCTATTTCAAAAGCAGGAAATAAAACGTTTCCCACAACAAGAGACCCAATTGGGCCTATATCGCTCACCTGAGTACCTAGATTATCAGTCATGCAGGAAGGAAGAAGTAATTTATTTTTGCATTACTGTGACTAAGTCAACACAAATGTTGAAATTATGTCAAATTTTATTTCAGACCAGTATAAAAAACAAGACTTTTTTGCACATCCATTCAGGTGATTTTGATATTAAGCATTTGCTTTGTCTCTGCAAGATGTCATTCAGGGCAACAAGTTAGTCATTTTCTTTAGGTGGGGTCTTTTGTTGACTAATTTCAAGTCTGGGTCATGAACAACTATTTTTTCAAAATTTGTCCAGATCTAACTTAAAATGGCCTAATTTCATATGTTGAGTGTTGAGAAACATCTAAAAACTTATTTAGATGTGTAAACAAATGAAAAACAATTTTGACATCAGCTGGATTTGCACAGCTATTCTCCATATTTTAATTACCAAGTGGTATATGTATCATTGCAAGCCCTATTTTTTAAGACATGGTGGCGTTATCTGTTGACCAATTTGGATGAAATGTACAAAATTGATAGAGGACCTATAGTACTTCATGTATTCCATGTTTCATTAAAATTTTTCATGTGGTATAACAGCAGAAGTTAAAAATGTGAAAATTGTCCCTATACACCCTGATTTGGAAGTCTTAAAAAATGAATAGAAAATCCAAAAATTGAGATATTGACAAAATTCTTCCAAAACAATTATCATTATTATGATAAAAATAGTCTATAAGAAATCATCATTCTCAATTAACTAGAAAATATGACACTTATCTGCATTGAAATCACCAAGTCCAAAAAATGTGGCAAAAACTTCTAAAATTTGATTTTGAAAGGGAACCAAAATGACAATACCTCTTCACTCATCCCTCTAGATCATTTCTATGCATTATGCTTGTCTCTGTACACAGCTAGTATGAAGAAAAAGACTGTCAAAGGAGTGTACCCTTTTGTGACCTACTTTTGACTGTGGTGGCGCTACCTGTAAAGAGGTCTGGATGAAAACGACAGAATTTGAAGGGGATCATAAGTGATCTATTTCAACTAAGATTTATCAAAATCCCTCTGACAGTTTTGCAATAAAAGTTTAAAATGTGAAAAATGACACCCCCCCCCAAAGAAGAAGTTTGTCAAAGAAGGATACCCTCTCTGACCTACTTTTGCCTGTGGAGGCGCCACCTGTTGATGGATTGGGACAAAAAACAATAACATGAGTACTTTATTCCTATCAAGTTTCACAGAAATCTGTTCAGCGGTTCTTAAGAAGAAGTCGTAAATGTGAAAAGTTTACAACAGACGGATGGATGGACGGACGACAGACTGCATGCTATCACTATAGCCTTTGGCTCAGGTGAGCTAAAAATGACGTCAAGAGCAATACGTTACTATGACATCATAACTGATCACTCTAATAACACTTAAATTCCTCATAATAAAGCCTACTGACAATGTCAACTAACCGTTCTACTTGGCATCTAAACTGTAATGTAAGTTTGATGCTATCCTTTACTTTTCTGGATTTTTTTTTTCATTTTGGTCTTTCGGAGAGTGTATTCTGTCATGAGATTGGATCAGATCTTTCACTTACTGTGTTCTGACTAGTCAAGGGTATATTATACCCAATTGCATGTGTTCAGGGGTCCATATTAACATATCAATAACAAAATTGTCTCAACATTTAGCACCTTTATTTACTATTAATGCCATCGTTAAAAATTAGTTAAACATTGTAAAGATATAAAACATTTTAACAAAAAAATATTGATTCAGTAAACGTCATGATCAAGATTCTACGACAAGAGAAAGTAACTTTAAACTAAGACGGAATGGCCAGATTGCTAAGCTGCACAAAATTCTTGAAAATAAGGAAAAATACATTTACCTGGTAATATAAATAAAGGGCTTATATGATGTTTTTCTAAATGAAAAGTATCACTGTTCACTAGTAATATTATGCATAAATCTGAAACTTCATACCAAAATGCTGTCGATGAACAGACGGATAAATCGAAGTTTCTTTGCAACCCGACCAATCAATCATGAACACATTCAGGCTGAAAACAAATACAAAGTCAAGTCTGTTAGGGTAAGGTGATCATCTTTACTTTCAGTACCAATCCTGAAGCGTATTGCGATTTTAGGAGCAAACACTGGAAAAATCTGCTTCATCAGTCTAAATAGAGGACTTCCAAGATGCGCATCAGAGATTCAATTTATGTGAAATGTAGGGCATTTTATGTTTGGTATAATACAAACTTGTACAACCATGACCAACAGTCCTTATGGAAATTCTACAAAGTGATTAAAATAAGAGTTGTACTGCTGTGATTTTAATTCTGTAAGATTATGTGTTTATGAATATTAATGTAAAAACAAATGCCTTCTTCCGCTTTTGTCTACAAAAGTTTTATTTATACTATGCCGGAAATTGAATGCCTAACATTTCACGAAAGAGTATGTAAAATTCGAAGCGGATGCGTATCTTGGAAGTCCTGGTATGTCTTGAAAATGTAAAATAGAAAAGTCATAATCCTTTTAAATCCCTGAACCAACATTTTTCTTTCTTGTTGTACACAATATGTATATTTCATAAGAATAGCCTAGTTCAAGTGAGCTAGAAAAGTAAAAGGCAATATATTCTGAATAACTTCATCAACTAACATCTCGCAACAACATATCAAACTTGACACTTCATAACAGTTTACCCTCAAGTAAAAAGATCTAAAACGGTATGATTATTGACTTTGTTAATAAAGGAACAACGTTCAGTCAAAATCAATGGAATCCAAAACTCCACATAAACTCAGTCTGCTCCAATGAAAAAATAGCAACCTACAGTTTTAAAAAATACAAAATAAACAAAATAGATCTCTTGTTTTAAAAGCTCTGGGGTAATCATTCAGTAAAAATATACAGATAGTCATGAAACTTGGTCATTGCTATTCACATCAGTATATTCAAATTCAATCAAAGCTCAAGAAAAAGAAAAAATTTTTCCATCATTTTGAATGAAATAAAAATGTAAAAAGTCATAGTTAATGAAAAAAACAATAAGCGGGATTTGATGACTTTCAGTAATAAATGCAGCGTATTTTATGAAAGGGAATATGTGGCATCTTGTGGTTATTTTCACGTCGGAAATCCCAAAGGAAATGGTCGATTAAGATGGAGTTGATGACTGCATCCTTGACGTCATCACAGCCTTCTAATAACCGCTTGGTTTCTTCATAGATCAACTGAAAAATGAACAGCAGATGTATGTGTTCTTTTAAAAATACACACTAAATAATCAAGACAGTGGAAAATTCTATAAATCTAGAAATCTGTGTCACAAAAACTTTCACTTCTCAAATTTTTTAACTTGGACAATTAGGGGACAGTTTTCATAATATGACATTGAGTTTAACAGCATTGTAGTAAATTCATTTGGACAGAAACATAAATTTAACTTAAAGTAGTACACTTTCACCAATCAGACATCCATACATATAAAAACAAGAGCAACGCCTAGCGTGGCATAATACGCCCGTCGCTTAATTCGGACAGGATCAATTCGCATTTGGCATGATTTTCATGAAAAACATCTGACGTTTACTGAAGTTAATTGCATTTCATAGCATTTTATCATAGGAATAAGTCCAAGGGCAATAACTCCTGCAGAATGGTCCTATCCAACCCAGCTTGGAACTTGACCTGCAAAAAAAAACTTGAAATTTTTTAGTACTAGCCCCCTCCCCCCTCCTAAATCTATAAATTTCTCAAAAATGAAAAAAAAAAAAAGATATCAATACCTGTAAAATATGTGGAAGTTGGTACATTTTACTTGTTTCATGGTAAATTTCATAATGTTTTTACAAAAATTAGATTTTTAATGAACTTTCAAAACAAAATCTTGAAATTTCTAAGTCCAAGGGCCATAAATCCGTCAAAAGTAGGTCAATTGTAACAAAACTCAAACTGGTACTGACGCCGCTTGGAATAAAGCTATATACCAAATTTCAACTCAATATCTTGAAAGACGGCAAAAAAAGTCCGGAAAACATGACCTAGGACATATGGTTACCCCCCCCCCCCCTCCCCCCCCGTAAAATTATAAATTTCTCAAAAATGAAGAAAAAGATATTAAAACCCGTAAGATATGTGATAGTTGGTACATTTTACTTGTTTCATAATAAATTTCATAATGTTTTGACAAAAAATAGGTTTTTAATGGATTTCTGAAAAAAATCTTGAAATTTATAAGTCCAAGGACCATAACTCTGTCAAAAGTAGGTCAACCTTAACAAAACTCGAACTGGTGCTGACGCCGCTTGAAATAAAGCTATATACTAAATTTCATTGCAATATGTTGAAAGATGTCCAAAAAAAGTCCGGAAAACATGACCCCGGACAGATGGACGGACACACGGACGGCTCGACGGATGCACGGACAGCGCCATAACATAATACGTCCCATCTATTAGACGGGCGTATAATAATTCATATACATTGTATTTGAAAATGAAATCACATCTTTTAAGATTCTGATACCAATACCTAAATTCAGAGAAGATTTTGATTATTTCAATATTGCTTCTGCAATGATTTCCCTCTATTGTAGGGCTGTTCAATGATTTCCCTCTATTGTAGGGCTGTTCAACTGGGATGTTGACCTGATAATACCTAATTTCAAATCTATGCAGAGATGTAGTACAGAAAACAGGATTCAAATTTTTATTGAAAAGCTGTTGTAAAAATTGTTTGTTTACAGACATTGGAAATACACAACGTGAATTTTCATTTACGAATTTATGTATGTTTAGATAAATTTCATGGAATTTTGTAACAAAACATTCATGCCAATACTTTACAAACATTTGATGAGGTGTATATTCATGTGATTTACTGTGGAGAAATCTCATTGCAATGGCTAGATCTAGGTCCCTTTCTTCCATTGAATTTTCTTGAAGGAAAACATCATTTTGAGTAAAAGTATCTTGTATTTTCTGGTGTTCACACTTTAATTCATCATTTTATACTCAAATACATAAATTATGATTGTTTCTTTCCTCCAATGTGTTTTATGTAAGATCAAATTTATCTCATTTACATGGTGGCTATAACTGCCTGTTGCATGACCTAAAAGATTTTGACATACTGGTAGGCAATGTACCCATCCAAAGTAGTGGCAGAATTTTAACATGCCAATATAAATTGTTAATATTAGACCTTGGTTTACATGTATCTATTGCATCTGAAGGAAAGATAAGAAGTCAGATGACGAAAGATTATCTTAGAAAACATTTCAGACAGCAAGGTTTTTATGTTAGTTTTTAGATTAAAAATCCAATAAGGATACCATTAGCAGTAATAATGGCTTTATATAACATGTACATGTTTATGATGTAATGCTTCAAAGTGTTTCTTAACATTAAATTGTATCTAAATTTCAAACTTTCAAAGGATATAAAAATACTGTACCCACTATCAAATACTCACAGCTAATTGTATTCAACAACACATTAAACTCTCAAGAAGGCAAGGCTCCTTTATCAAGAAAGATAACTCTTCTATACACACAATAATTGTATACTTACTTGAGTAGCCCAGATGCTGACTCCTCGAATTTCCATTTCATAACGGTCTCCAGTAATCATCATCTTATCTGAATGTGAAATAATAAATTATTAATTCAAAAACACAAACCAATTTGCCACAAAAGCCACTGTCTTAAAGAATTGATGGTCAAATGAACAATAACAAGCAAATTCAGAAAATTGTGGTGACCCGCTTTAGGGGGTTCTATCAATAAAGGTGCAGTGATCTGTGGCATACAGTCATGGTTGTGCATGCAGACACATATGCCAAATATGAAGGCCCTACGTCTTACAGTTGAAAAGTTACATTGAAGTAGGTCAAAGGTCAAAGTCAAGGTCACATGTTAAAAAAATTCTGGAAGCAACTGAAAGGTATTGCAATTAGGGACACACATGCCAAATATGAAGGCCCTATGTCTTAAGGTTAAAAAGTTATGACCAAGGTTAAAGTTTTTGTGACAGACGGACGGTACGGTGGACGGACGGATGAACGGACGGACAGACAGACAAATGAGATTTAATGTCCCCATGCTTTCGCTTAAAGCGGGGGACAAAAATTACCATACTGATTTTGTGAAATGGACCCTTTAACAGGTATATCGGGATAAAAAGAAATTTCCACTGGATTAACATCAGATTTTGGAAAAGGGATAAAACTATGTATAAGGGAAAACCCACAATTTAAAACTATTTACTAGTACATTCAGAAAATATGCATTTATTAAATTTTGTAGTAAGAGTCAGCAAATAAACATATTCAATATCAACCCTATGGAGTTTTGCATGTAAATAATAAAGAAAACCATTATACTGACATACATTTTCAGTAATCTTAAACAACTGCCTTCCTAGTAAATTCATCAAATCATTCGGAATCATGATATCATGGTGTGATCACTTTAGTTTCTATACGTTTTATATATACCACTTTTTATAATAGAATAACTTTTTAGATAATTGGGTGGTCGTCAAATGCCCGACATCACATATTTTGACACACTTGTTCATTATGATGTCCCGTCAAACATGAATTTGATTATGACGTTACAATAGAACTACGTAATGGGTGTAGTTAAAATTGGATCTGGCGATCCCTCAATTGTTGCATGGTACAATTATTTTGAAACAGTGTTCAAATACCCATGAAAATCTTCATCAGGAAGAACAACATCCTCAGATTTTATTTGGTTGGTTGGTTGATTGGTGTTTTACGTCGCTTTCAACAATACTTCAGTTATATGGCGACATGGAAGCAGGAGGTAACTAACCTCTTAAACATACTGGCACAACCCGGGAATCGAACCCGGAACATCCCGATTTTAACTTTCAAAAGTAAAACACACAGCTATGAATATGGTCAATCATATAGTACGTCTTTAAATGCTACTCTGATGTTAAAACTTACCTTTTTTCAGAAACTCCATCAGTTCATCTGAATACTTCATTGCCCCAAAATATACAAGAGACTGTGGAATCCTGAAAAATATATTACATTATAATTAATTCCTTCTGTTTTTTGTTTATTGTTTATTTCATTTGAGGGTAAGGAATTTTTCGAATCTAACTCATTTGGTAATGTGCTTGGCTCAGGCTAATAGATTCCATTTCAAGTCCAACAGTGGCTTGTCAGAGTTATATCAGGTAAAAAGGGAGGGTCTGTGTCACAAAGATGGTGACACATAAAAAACTTCTCACTGCTTCGGATTGGTCCGCTGTTGCATAAATTAAAAGTACAATGTACTGTGTAATGCATCAAGCAGAGGCCGTCAGTATGTAAGTAAAACAATCTATGTGTGATGAGGAATAATAAACAGACAGGAATTATTCATGGGAACATTAAAAAGAATGATTTCTAAAATCTGAGAATGAATCTTTTAGAGATGAGATTGCAGAAAGCTAGGTCATGTGTCATGAAGATGATGACACAGAGAATGGTTCTCCTGTCATGATAGACATGACACATAAATAGATCCCCCACTGGCATAAGTCTATGTGCAGTGCATCAGACAGAGGCCATCACTATATAGGTAAACAAGCTGTGTTTGTGAAACACCAATGCCCCAGACGGCAACAAAGTCAATAAAAATATTTTTACTGTGAAGATCATTGTCAAAGTCAAAAGGTCATTGACCATGGTGCCATTTGAAAGGGCTTCATTAGTTGAGTATGCATGTGAAATATGAAGTCTCTATCCCTCAGGGTTCAAAAGTTATGACCAAGGTTAAAGTTGACAACAGACAAACAAACAAACAGACAGACAGGAAAATAATATGTCCCCGATCTATCGATCCGTGGGCATAAAAAATCTATGTGTGATGTAAAATAATAAAAAGAGAGGATTTTTTCAACGTTAGTATAATTTCTAAAATCTGAGAATATTTCTGCAAAATTTGTTTGAAAATTGTCTCAAATAAATGAACTGGGAAACTGGGAAATGTGTGTAGTAGTAAGCATAGAGATAACGTAAGACAGGTGATAGGTGAAAACAGGTGACCTCTATGGCAGGTTTAATAGTAGTAAGGTATACAGAGTAGATATGGCTGTTAAGACAGGTAAATGATGAATAGAGGTGACCTTGATGGCAGGTATGAATACACAGGTTTAACAGTAGTAAGGAATAAAAGGTAGATGTGGCTGTTTAGACAGGTAAATGATGAATAGAGGTGACCTTTATGGCAGGTATGAATACACAGGTTTAACAGTAGCAAGTAATATAGAGTAGATATGGCTGTTAAGACAGGTAAAAGGTGAACACAGGTGACCTTTATGGCAGGTATGAATATACAGGTTTAACCCTAGTAAGGAATATAGAGTAGATATTAGATATGGCTGTTGAGACAGGTAAAAGGTGAAGACAAGTGACCTTTTTGACAGGTTTTTCAATTAATTTGTTATCATTATCTTTACCTGTAGTCTGCAAACATAGTAATAGTGTTAATGTCATGAAATTCCCCAAAACTTTGTCCCTCAAAACATGACCAGATGTCTGCAATCAATATCTGAGCTCTCTTGTAAAAGGAAACTGAAATAAAAAAATACATGTCACAATTAAACTGAACTTCTTAGAGAAGTTTAAAATATATTTTTAGCACCCTTTAAAACCTTTACCCCTTAGGTGTATATTTGAATGATGTCATTCAGTAATGGTGATCTTGACCTATGACTCATTCAACCCAGGAATGTTTCGATGCTCCTGTGGGAATGCATTTGGTAGTACAGTACATAGTATGGTATGAGATTAATTATGTTACAGATGACCTACCTTTCTTGCCATTGTACTCTGCCTCGTCTTTGTAAGATGGGAAATCCCTCACAACTAACTGTAACAGTGACTGAGCACTCTTTTCACACTGGGAAATACATGAAGCAAAGCTCCCACCATATTTCTGGGGAAAAAAATAATACCATGAGAACATTTCACAAGCTTTTCAGATTTAAAGTGGTTGCTATTTTGTACTGGTTACCTCAATAACCTGAAACATTTATACAATGATTCACAACTTCTCACCCTTCCCATCAACCACAATTAATACCGTATTAGAGATAAAACATACTAAAAGCAAATACCACTCATTAAGTTAGAATACGGCATCTGTGGTTTTATGGCCTCTGCCTCTGTAACTGTTATCAAATCTGGTTTTATGGCCTCTGCCTCTATATCTGTTATCAAATCCAAAAATCATTAGTCTGTTTACTAGCTGATCAGTTTTCCACAGCAACAATTCAGCAAACCAGAATTAAAGAAACAAAGGACCAAGATAAATCCATTGAACATTGGTATATATATCTGACATTGTTCACTACGAAGAACAGGTACATACAAGTTTCATAGTGCATTATGAGAGGTTTTTATTTAAGACCAAAGCAGGATTACTTCACCTATATACAGTGGTAGCACATTGCATGAATGTGGACAAAACATGACCATATAGATAGATTAAGTAAAGGGTAAGAAGCAAGATTCCTCACTGCTCAATGAAGGTGCTGGGCAGCGGGGCAACAACCTCAGCTTTCACTGTAGCTGATGCCTCTTTACAGAGAAATATTTTTATAAGGATTGTTAAATACCAAGATAACAAAGGTATCTACTAACAGTGTTGAGCATCTTGCCGGCTTCCTGTAACACAGCTAGTCTCTCCTCAATCATAGGAATGTCATAATCGCTATCCGACTTCAGGATCTCCTTCAGTTTATCAAGTGATATACTGGCATAGAAATTAGAATCCGTGATTGGGATACCATCCTACAAAAATTATGAACAAGGTTAAAGTTTTTGAAATGTAGGTCAAAGGTCAAAAGGTCAAAAATTAATGTACAGACAGATGGTGTTGTCAAAAGGAATACACATGTGAAATATGAAAGCTCTATCTCTTACAATTGAAAAGTAATGTGTAATGTAAAAGTTTTTACCACAGACAAATGCACAAACAGACCAAAAACTTGATGCTCCCAAATCATTGTTTCTGACAAATGGTAAGTTCCAATGAGAACACAAAAATTTACAAATATATTACGAGAGTAAGTTTTGAAATTATATGCATTTCCAATATATATTTAAGGTAGTGTAACTGTTTTGTAGATCAGCTATTATAACAGTGAAACATTTCAAAGTAGCATGCTCTCAACTTCATGAAAATCTATTGAGCCAGAATTCTCTTACATTATACATGTTTTCACATTGTTGTCTACATAATCATTTTTGAAATTGAATAAGTCAAGGAATACTCTGGAGACAAATGGAAGGTAATACTAATATGCACAATTAATATCAAATAGGATAGGTCCAGATAAATAAAGGTAGATAAGTATGCCCTACTGACTCACTTACATGTAAGTTGAATTTTGGGCAGACCTCACAGGCATACATAATATATATGTTGTATAGTAGATGACTGATTTTCAACGGTATTGTAGTAAAATCAGAGGCATCTACATTCTAACGTTATGTATTGTGAACTAAATTATACAAAAGTTAAGCAGTAACATAATGAAGTTACATATGAGGGCTGATTGATATGTTGTAAGCCTCATATGCAAAGGTTTGAAATTTGGGGGACATATTCCATTATTTTTCAATATAATCCCCTTCAGTCTCTATACACTTTTGCCAGCGATGTTTAAGGGCCTCAAAGCCACTTTTAAAGAAGTCCATTCTTGACCGTTCAGAAAGTCCTCCATTGCATGTATGATGTCATTATGTGACTGAAAGTGGGTACCAGAAATGGCCGTTTCTAGTTTTGGAAATAGATGGAGCGAGATCAAGAAAACAAGGCAGATGCTCAATCAATTTAAAGCCACAATTGTTAATGGCAGCGATGGTAATGACAGACTTGTGAATAGGGGCATTGTTCTGGTGGAAGAACACACCTTTAATGGGTTTTCCGCGGTGCTTGAGTTTAACATTTTCTCGTAACTGCCTCAAAAGTGATGCATAGTATATGCTATTGATTGTCTGTCCCTTCTGGAGATAATCTACTATCAGAATACAATCAACATCCAAGAAACCGAGGCCATACCCTTTCCAGCTGATAGAACAGTCTTTACCTCCTTTGTGGGGTGAACCAGGGACTGCTTCCATTGCTTAGGCTGTTATCTGGCCTTTGGGGTGAAATGATGGACCCATAGTTCATCCATAGTACATGTAACACATCTCTGAAGAACGTTATGAAGACCTACCTCCAAAAGGTTCAGATTAGCACGCGACAAAGTGTGTTTGGTGTGCTTCTGATCAACTGACAGAAGTCTTGGTACCCAATGGACGAAAGCTTTCTCATTACAAGATCCTCTCTCAAATGGAAAGTACTCTTTCTTGGGAAATGCCAACAGTACTGGCTATATATCTTTCTGTAACTCGTCTGTCAGTCATAAGAATATCATGGACTTTATTTACCATTTCTGGGGTTGCAACAGCGACAGGCCTTCCAGGACGGGTGTCATACTCAAGGCTGTTCCTGCTGCCCTTAAATTCTGCCACCCATCTTTTTATTGTAGCATATGAAGTGGCATCTTTCCTCAGTGTTGCTACCATATCAGTATGGATATCCTTAGGTGCTAAACCTTTCTTAAGCAAATATTGGATCACTGTTCTTTTACCGATTTTGTCCATTTTGCAAAAGTCTCTTGCCTTGTTTACCTTAGAGTGCTACCTCATTGATATAAACTGACTAAATGACACCAGTCTTTGGGTACACGGCCTTAAATAGTCAGGGAATAGTATGGATGAAAAAACAAAATCCCTGCAAACCTCCTTCGATACAAGGCTCACGACATATCAATCAGCCCTCATAACAATTAATGAACAAAAAATAAGCAGGAAACGTAATGCATATGTGTGCTCTTTCTGTTCTAACAGTACCTTCAACATAAACAGCAGGAATGCATTGAAGCTGTGATAGATTGTAATGCTTTACGCCTCTCTTAATATCTATTTCTTTATAAATTGTACCAGCTATGGTACATGATTATGCCATTGAGTTTGACTCTGGCGCTAGAAAATGGAATCATTTTTTCTATCTTCTGTAATTCCTTAATCCAAAAGCCTTAAGGGTCATAATTTTTATTTTTGTTGGCAAAATTTTACAATTTCAACACTTCAATATTTATGGATGTTGGTAAATATGGAGGTATCCATTTTGCTTACACTTTTTCGACATTTACTGATCAGTTTTCAAGATTTCAAGAAAACATATTTAAAATCTTAAAACAGTGAATCTGACCTTGGTATTTCAATGGAATTCAGTAATGTGCTATTGATTAGATAAAGATTTAAACTTGAATTTGCAAAAAATATGTGTTTAACATAAGACAGACTTATAAGACAATAGTCATTACTTTTTATATACCTCTTGTATAAGTAATATGACCTTGATGTGACCTACAATTGCAAGCGAGCAATTTATGCTTACATCAAGGGCACGCTTTAGAGCAGCACACCAAGACCAATAACCTTGACCAAATGACCTTGATGTGACCTACAATTGCAAGCGAGCAATTTATACTTATATCAAGGGCACGTTTAGAGCAGCACACCAAGACCAATAAAATATGTGTTTAACATAAGACAGACTTATAAGACAATAGTCATTACTTTTTATATACCTCTTGTAGAAGTAAATTGACCTTGATGTGACCTACAATTGCAATCGAGCAATTTATGCTTACATCAAGGGCACGCTCTAGAGCAGCACACCAAGACCAATAACCTTGACCAAATGACCTTGATGTGACCTACAACTGCAAGCGAGCAATTTATACTTACATCAAGGGCACGGTTTAGAGCAGCACACCAAGACCAATAACCGGTATATTCCTTCTCCTTGTATCGCACCATGTACTTCTTTTTCTCATCAGCTGACCAAAACGAGAAGTTCAGTGTGTCGGCTACAAATACCCTGCAAAAGTAGTCTATCATATATGATGATTAACAGATTGCACAGACACATTTTGGATTTTTATTTGATGCTTCACTCTTTGTTTGAAGTCATAGACAGATAAGATCTTCCTATGGTGATAGAACAGAGAAGCCAAATCCTATATCATAACAGATCCATCAGAGTTCTGAGGATCAGATTAATGAGAGCCAAGATCTTCCTAGGGTGACAAAACAAAGAGGTACTGTCTTACAAGAGACCTATAAGCCACCATATCTCCTTGTCCTGAATGATAGCGTCTGGTCCACTAATTATATGACGCCATTATAATCTTGGTGGATCAGAAATTCAGAAATGAGTTCAACAAAAGTTAGACTACTCTGTGTTTAGGAAGATGAGAATTAATTGTATGATAAGACATTACTGCATTCTGAATTGCAATAAAATTCATCAAACAGTGCAAGAGAAATTTCCAACAAACTTTATATGATCTATAACTTATCCAAATATTAATTATTCTTATACTGTCCCTTGGCAGGGACATAAAAACTTAAGGCTTAAAAAAAATCTTGCTGTGATAGATATAACAACATAAGACTTTCTTTGATCTGTAAACTGAGAATACAAAACAGCCATTTTTGAGTTTTACCAGTTAAGAGCATCTTCATCCATTTTCTGAGGGTTTAGCTCGTGATCTTTCTTCCATGACTGAATGTTGAAGGAATCCTCCTTAATACATTGGTACATCTACGGCAGAATATAACAATATGTTATATACAGTAATCTAACGGCATTACTTATATTAAATATAATAATACTATAATAGCTCTATGATATATGAATATGCAAGATCATGATTACTGATTGACCATTTTGACTCATGCTTTTATACACACCATTCTTTTGTTCTTAAATGGGGCAGAAAATCTCCCCAAGTTTAAAACAATAGATTTGGTAGATGACTAACAAACAAAAGGTGAACGGAATGAGTATTTACAATCTTGTGTATTCTTTATACATATTTATCACATAAACATACATAAAGCATCAATTAACAAATGTAAGTGAAGCAATACTTTCTTATAACTATATTGATAATAATATACCTATTAGTATCTAAATAGTGTACAATAAAATATCATGTAACCCTGATGATGTACACCTAATAGTATTACATTTAAGATAGAATAAGTAGTCCTCCAAAGGGAAGTAAAATATACTAAAAGAAATAACATAAACACTCTTTGCCGCAAATTTTCGGCCTCCTGGCCTTTATCAAGCAATAGTTAGGATAGTACGGAAGAACTATGTAACATCCATCTTTACATGTCTAAAATAAACAAGCTTCTAAATACCGATAAACGTTGATGTCATAACGTCATTATTACGCGCGTAATAATGAAGTTATGACATCAACGTTTATCGGTATTTAGAAGCTTGTTTATTTTAGACATGTAAAGATGGATGTTACATAGTTCTTCCGTACTATCCTAACTATTGCTTGATAAAGGCCAGGAGGCTGAAAATTTTCGGCAAAGAGTGTTTGTGTTATTTCTTTTATTACATTTAAGGTAAATCGATACTTTTGAAATTAGCGTGTTTACCTATTGTTTTTTTGGTTGAAACTGAGAATACATCTTATAAACTTGCCAATAAACTAAAAAAAATAAAGGAATGCCCGCATATTTTAATCAAAAATATGTTTCAAGTTATGTCCCCTGAAAATTTGAGATGATGGTTTTCATTAAATACAAAGCATAGTGATAATTTGTACCTAGTTTTATTAATGCATATACTGAAACACACACTTTGACAGTTCCTTTTTATGGAAAACAATTTACTATACATTCTGAGTAGAACAATCACAAATATTTATCATAATGATAAAATTTTTTGGTAATTTAGGCCTGACAAGGTCTCTGAAAATAGCATGAAATTAACACTTTTATTATTATTTCTCGAAATCCAACGAGTTAAGGTACAATTTTTTTGCATCAATATAAAGAATTATATGTCTGATTTATAAAAAGACACATTAAAAGAGGCTTGCCCGCAAATATAGTGTGTATTTGCATCTTGAATACTTATACCCCCTTTTTGAAATATCAATTTTGTAGGGTGAATTCTCATATTTATGCAAAATTTCTTGAAATATACATGTATATAGATATAATTTCTTTACACGAATATCATAAATAATATATTAGGCTCATAAAAAGTCACATAAGAAGAAGTTTGTCTTCAACTATTGTGCTTAACTGCATCTCGAATATGCCTACCCCTATATTTGAAATACTAATTTTGGATTAATTATTTTCATTTTCATGCACTATCTTATGTGTAAAGATATCATTTCTGAATCAATATCCAGAATAATATGATAGATTTATAAAAAGTTACATTAGATGAAGCTTATTTTCAAATACTGTGTATATATATTTATGGGGAAAAAAAAAAAATATCCACCTTCACTATAAAGTTAGTTTAATGGAAGTGACATCAATCACAATTAAATTTGTCTTTTTTGCACTAAACTATTTCATGTGTCAGCTCTTTTAAATAGCAAAGAAATTTATTTGGATTAGCCTATATATATAGTGAGCATGTGTGTGTAGGTGAGGGTATGTGTGTTTATATGTAGTTATGCCAGCAATACTAGAATCTTAATTTTCAGTGATACAGGCATGGCGGAAAGTATAAGTACTGCTTACGCTTTTGGATTTCTCTTGTTTTTTTTTTTTAAGAGAATTTCTTCTCGACAAAGCAAGGATGGCCTCATAAATTTTCCCTTTACGGTACGCATCCTCACTATGTCATTTTCAGAAACCCCCCGCAGTTGTGTAAAATCAGAACCAGATGCACAATAGTATCGATTCGCCTTAAAGACATTGCAGCTTGTGGCATTTGGAAAGATAGTTTCACACTTTCATATTCAACATTCCTGTTTTCTGAAGTATCCTGCTTTACTAAGTGAAAAAAGCATCACCTTTTGAGCGACTTTCTGTACACCCTCTTGTTTTATGGACACATCTTTGCTGGTCTCTGCTATCAGACGAGCAGACTCCAATGGCAACAAAACACTACTCATGTTGACAAGAGTTCTCAAGAGTTGTCTGAAGTTATATAATGTGATATGTATTACTAAACAAGTACAAAGTACATGTAAATATAAACATAAGGTCATGCTAATGTATTAGTACATTATACATCAGCAGGCAGGTGTTGTGATCCTAATTTTAAGGAAAAATCCCTATTTCTTGGAATTTAAAGATTAAATAGTTATGACTATTTTTCTAACATTTTATTTGCAGTGTCCATGTCTGTTGATCGTTTTACCTCACACTTTGAAATGATGTCTCTCACTTCATCATGTTTTACATCTGTTTATTGATGGAAAATTATATAACCTTTACAGTGGTGACCAATTTTAATTGGTGGAGGATTAGGTGGTGGCTAGTGTTTAGTGGTGAAGCAAACCAAAGCAAACAAATTGATCCACCAATCTTTGGCAGGCATACTGCCTGGCCCTTTTAACTTGCCTTTACAAGTAATTCTGCCAAAATCTGAAATTCTCTGAGAAGAATTTAGTTGCCAGAGATTCTTTAGATCATAATTTTGTTGATTTATTTTGTTTATTCATTATAATAACGACCTATGACCTATATCACATTATATATACATTTGGTGGTTATAATTCTGCACTCAGTGTAATGAATTCCAACGGATATTGTCTGCAGCTTAGGAGTCAAATAAGGAAACTAATATCATATCCCATATAATGGGGATCACATGTTGTCAGGTAATGGATAACGGCTTCCTGATTGAGATCAAACACATTACACAGTGGAACTAATACATTGGATACTTAATAACTAAGAGCAACGCCAGACATGGCATTCCTTTGCATTGCAGCAAATCCCCAGTACTAAATTGACCTTGACCTTTGAACTTTTGACCCCAAAATCAATAGGGATCTTCCTCTCATCATACTAAAACCATATGTGAAGTATGAACCCAATAGGGCTAAAATTGTGGCTTCTAGACTATCTACAAATTTTTTTTATGATGACCTCCAGTGACCTTTTAACGATAAAATCAATAGGAATTTCCCTCTTGTTGTACTTAAGCTATATGTAAAGTATATTCCCAATAGGGCCAAACTGCAACTTCTAGAGAATTACAAGGTTTAGTTACAGACACACACACACAAACAATGACTATATTCCCCATGCAACGCTTTTGCAAGGGGATAATGATATACAATTTCAATTAAATTTAAACTCCATTTTATCCACCCGGCCTAGTTTTCATCCGGTACATTGCTGACTACTCTACTCTCTATCAATTCATCTTATCTCAACAGTTTAAATGTCCTTATAGAATTTAAATCCCAACACACATTAGTGCATGGCCCTGTGTTAAATTCATAGGGTGATACCAGTGTTTTCTTTTCAAAAAGAAACATTACATAATCAATCTAATTAAAATGCAGATCTTGTTCTCTTGTTGGAGAAATGTTTCTCCAACAAGAGAACAAGATCTGCATTTTAATTAGATTGATTCCATAATCTGCATATAATTGAACATGGACACACTTCAGAAAGGGTATATCAGATTTCACATTCTACAAATGCCTCTGCAATGGGTGCATGGTAGAACAGGTCATTCGTTTATAAGCATAAAATAAATGCTGGTGTCTATGCTAATAAAAGGTGCAGGTACAGCAATGGTGCACGAGTACTGGTATTACTAAGGCTTGGGTAGTGTTTTATCCCACTGTAACAACTCAGTGACCGAATCAGTATCAATCTCTGATTCATTTTTTTCACCAACCTCTTGCAAATATTATAGATATAGGCATAATTATAATATATGTACAATGCAGTCAAACATTCTGCATGCAACAATTTAATATATTAATTATCAGATCTAACATTATTGATGATAGCATTACTGTATAGAATTAAGGGATAAGTGTTCCTAAATTGCTGATCTACACGTGAGAGAATACAATAACACATATGTAAAATATACTCCATTTAGCATAAGCAAGCTTAGCGTTAGGCCTACTGAACAAACTGACAAGGAAGAGGGGGGGAGATGATGGAAGAAAGCTGGTAAGATCTGTATATATATCATAATCCTACAATTTACAAGCTACAGCGTTTACATATTATAGCATAATTTGATTTACATATCTCTAACGTTGGAGCGACTCACGGTTTCAATCACAGCAAACGTAACTCTTTAGTACTTTACCACACGTGTTTCAGTGTTCAGGGTAGCTGTTGCAGCAAGGAGGGAGCAATTTTTGGGAAGTTCAAGACTCTACTGTAATATAGTACGGTGTATGAAGTAACTGAATTCAAGTTATGAAAATATACACCAGTGTTGATAATTACCTCCGTACTAGTGTTCTTCAGGCTACAGTGAAAACGTAGCATAAACGTCTAACCTGCACTGATAAGCATCGAACTTTCACTTATAAACAACCTTGACCTTAGTCTATGAAGGCGGGAAATTCAATTTAGGCCGATGCTATATACACGACGGTCGTGTATATAGCCACTGCATAAAGAATTTCTATATACACGATGATCGTGCGAATAGCTAAAATCGCGGAAATATTCTATATACACGACGGTCTTGCGAAAAACAAACTAGAGCAAATATTATTCACACATTAATACAAATAATAATAAAAAATAACCATAATAAGTATATTATGAATTTTCAAGTTAATTTTTAAGACGACAACGAAGAAGAAGAAGCTAGTTGGTATTGTAAACGTCCGAGACCGAAGCTCACAAAATTATATTTAGATTTACAAGGTGGAAAGAAGAAGAGAGAAACTTGAATGAGCTTGAAGAAAGAAAGACTATACCATCCGCGTGCAACTAGCCAATATTGTCTCTATATATACATGACGATCGTGCAAATAGCCAACCAAAACGTATATAAGTCTATATACACGACGATCGTGCAAATAGCCAACAACATCGTATATGGTCTATATACTCGACGATCTTTCAAATAACCAACATCATATATGGTCTATATACACGACGATCTTGCAAATCCTCAGTAGATCTATTGCCAATAGCCTACAACAAATATGGTCTATGTATGCCCAACTAACCTCCAGGGGCAACACATTGGGACCAAGAAAGTCTCTGTGATTTTAAAATCTAGGTCTTTGATTAAATGGGATTAGAAGAATTGTTTACAGCTAGACAGACAGCAGATGATTTGACAGACAGCTGTATATTTAAAGCTCAATTGACATCAACCAATAGAACTAAAAACCAAAAGACTAGATATTTGTGATTATTTATGTTTAAAACTCATATGAGAACAGAATTTGATAATAATTAAGGTAAATTAACAAAACTTATTATAACTACATGTATTAAACTAAAAGGAAAAATGCATAATAGGAAACTGCTAATACAAACAGTATGGCTAATAGCAAAGCTAGCATGCACAGATACAGAGGGCCTCACCGGGAGTCTGGACCCCCTTGGAATCCGAAAATTTTCTCAAAAAGGGTAATATTTGGGCATTTTGGGAGTTGTTATTGCACAGTTTCAAGGGAAAGAACAAAAACTGGTAGACGATAAGTAATAAGATTAATTCATGACAGTAAACACAACATAATTATAATTTGTAGTGAATTAAGATCTCATCACTAAGTTTTTCAATTATAGCTTCTTTTTTTTAAGATTAATTGGTATACATATTCATCACAACCTATAAAATGCAGATCATATGATATATTTTAACGGTACAACATATAATAAATTGTACATACATGTATAAGGAAGAAAGAAATGAATAGATTAGTATAAAAATATACTGTTTCCTCTCCCCATTGATCCTAATTTCTTGCCCTAATTTAATAGTTTATTTTTGGCTCTTTATTTCAAAACAATGCTTATTGCTTTTCTTAAGATTTTGTTTTTCATCAGTAAACAAATTATTTTATTTGACACAAATATAATTATACAGTAAAATATCTTTTTTAGGATTAAATTACTACACAAATCTCATGTTAGACTGGCCTCTGTCACCTCTATGCTTCCCCCTTGATTCCTCTCGTTATATCAGGTATGATTAATTTTGTAGTTTTTACAATTGAAAACTTACAAAGATTGACCCTCCCCAGTAAATATTTTATATTTTCTTCCCTTTTCCTGCCCCCCTCTCCTGCCTCCTTACATCCCATTCCCTCTCACCCTGTACCCCCATCCCATCAATTTAAAAGAAAACCACATGAGCCTACATATTTCAGCATGTGACAGTAAACACAACATAATTATATGTGGGCAAGAATCATCACAACAAAAAATTTTAATTACCGGTAAAGGGTTTTTTGAGTTTTGTATGTAAATTCATCACAACCAAAATAATGCAGATCATTAAAAATAACTGTACAACAAATAATTGTACATAAAAAAAGAGGAATGACTAGAATAGTGTAAAACAATACAAATGCAGACTAGAATAGTGCAAGACAAAACTAAAAAATCTCCAGAATAAAACAAATACATAAGAACTATTAAAAAAAGAAGACAGGTGTGATTGTGAAACACAATATCCATAATGAAAGCATTCAAGCAGGCGAATTATGACCTCAAGGATTATACAATCCAAGGTCGAGTAGTGCATGAGCTCAAATGTATAATTAGAAAATATCACCAAGGTCGACGTCATAGTTCAATTCATACTAATATACAGATATCACAACATTAAAATTCATCCAGTTCTATTAATACAGGGGCATAAAAATGGCTTGCAAATTTCATTTTGTATAACAATCCAACAATATGAAGACTGTGAAGAAAAGTACATGTAATAAATGTTGTTTAATTGACTCTACTGTTTACGCTCGAAAATCAATTAAATTGGATGACATCACAATACCGTACACCTCAATCATACCATGGACAAACACTGAAATTATATTGTGACGTCATGGAATTCTACGAATATTTCGCCAAACGGAAGAATAAATTTTTATGACTAAAATAAAAAGAACATGCTTTTCAGAAACTGGTTGGTCATAAAAGATATCCAGCTGCAGTTTCAAACTTATACCAGATAATTAAATTTCCTAAATTGAAAATACTACAATATTTAGTATTCAAATAACTTTGAATCATGCTTTACATTTGTTGCAAATCCAGTTTTTAACATTTCCCTCAAATACAGAGGATGGAATTGAAAGACATGATTTGTGAAACCACTCCTTACATTGTTCACATTCAACCAGTTTCTCTTCACTATTGTCTGGTAAACGACAAATACAGTAAACTGGAAAATTGACTACTTTTGAAACACGCTTTCTTAAATTTCTTTCTTTAGAAGGGAATGGCGTCATCTTCTGGTCTTTGAGGCAATTAAGAAAATGATCCCTCATTTGATCTTGAAGGAACATTTTATTGCTAGGGTCATTTCCATAACACAAATCTGTTGCAGCAGCAATTGCAAACAATCCACAATCGCTACCACCACTCTGCCTCTGGAAATTAATTATCTTCACATTAAGGACACTTTCCTGTACCATCATAAAACATGCTATCTGCATTTTGACATGTATAGGTAGTGATGAAGCCAAAGAGTCGAACACTTCTGCACAGTTATCTTCACAAAGTAAGTTTGACACGCATATCCAGTGTAGTCCACCATCATGAAGAATCTGAACAAAATCCCCAGACTTTACGTTAAATTGTAACTTAGATCCCAAAACTGGATCTTCAAGGCCAGGGATATTTGGAAACTGCCTCTTTAGTAGATTTTGTGCTGCAGTGATGTGAGTGTCTATTAACATTTCTGTGGGGCCAAGTTGGATGGAATCATTAATTCTAATAGTGGTCTTCCTGGATGATTTCTTTTTTTCTCTTTTAAGTGCACGTTCCCTAGCTTGGAAGACATTTTCTTTTTGACTCTTTTTATTCTCTTTTCTCATTCTGACATTTCCCTTAAGACCTGGTGATTTTGGCAAGTTAAATGACAATTTTTTCATAATTTCTCTTGATCTACCAATAAAACAATGTTTTCCTTTAGTTTTTGTTGAGTTGAAAACTGGAGAATGTTGCATATTTGTATAATTTGGTATGGTTCTATTTTTGGAAGATTGATACTGTGTCCCCAAGGTTGATGATTGCTTTCCTAAATCGTCAGATTTCTGTGCTTTAGGAGTAACCAGATTTGACAATGATGCCAGTCTCTTGTCAATGTTTTTTTTTTCAGATTTGAAGGATTACTGAGAGATGATTTCAAAGGAGAGAACGGTACAGGTGATGTTAATGGTATAGGAGTACTAACTGGTGTACCATGTAAGGAGGGTGAATTTTTTATCTCCAGCGGTTCCAAATTCAACTCTCCTTGCTTGGTATAGAATTCAACCTCCATATCTAAAGTTTTATCTTCTTCAGAGACAGGAGATAATTGCATAGGTAAAAATGGGATGGGCGATGATGGCATGGGTGTTACTACTAGAGATGGTTGTTCTGAAGAGGTCGGTGACTTTCTAATTCTGTTCACTTTAAATTCTTCCATAAATTCCATACTTTCCTCTTGGTTTAAGATATGTGTATCCTCATCAGACAATTGATGAGGTGAAAAAGGTGTAGGTGATGTAATTGGCATTGGTGTGCTAATTGGAGATATCTTTGAGGATGATTCACAGCCTCTAGGAATTTCAATGGAATCATCGGCAATGCATATCTTCACATTTAAATTTGGGTTTGAAGACTCAGGCACTGGGGTACACCCATCCAGGTATTTCGTAGATATATATGGGGATGAATTTGTTATGGAATTTTTGACATCTGACTCTTCATCATTATGATTTCTGGGTAAAATAATCACTTTTTCTCCACTAAGCCAATGCTGATATAATGTGTTAAGAGTGTCAAACTTCTCCACAAAATCAGTACTTCCAAGAGTTGATGTAAAATCTGCTATTGATTTGCAAAGAGCCATGGTTTCTCTATACTTTTCCTCTTTTGATGCTGGACCTTTTATTTCATTAGCTTTGGATTGTACAATTGTGCTTCTGGTGTAACTGGTACTCGGTCTGTTCTGCCTATCTTTCCAAACACGCTTTTGATACTCGATATGCCATCTTTTTCCAGCATCTGACATTTCAAATAGTGATGAACCATCTTTATTCATTCGTAAAGCAAAAATATGACGGCAAGGGAGCAGCATTGTCATTTTCAATGGACAGGAACAATCAATACTATACTTTAAACAGTTCTGTCTAGCTTTCTTAAGCTCATGTACAACAATACCAGCTGCATATGGAGTGAGTGTTTTAACTATCATGTCTACCACTATGTCATCATCTGCAAGCTTGTATGGAACTTTGAATGTTTGATTGAATTCTTTATGTGTCATCTCTTCAACTTTTCCTCTCTGAAGAAGGAGAACATTTCTAACAGCTTCAGGAAGGGTCATGTTTCGTTTTAGCAAATCTTTCAATTTTTGATTATGGGATTCCAATCGGTTGTTAGTTGTGTTTCCAAGATTGATATGTTGTAACGTTTTGTAATATGCCCAGTACTTCACTTGATATGGTTTACCCCAATTTTTGTTGTAGTAAGCCATAAAATCATCCGGGGCTATAGTTGCCATATGGCCGAGCGATGATTGAAATTTCTTGTGTGATCTTGAAAATACAAGTGCATGGAAAGATTTCTTTAAGGAATCCTTTCTTTCTTGACTAATGACCAACTTATTGATATAACGATTAACAGCTTGAATAACATGAAACTTGCAAAGTTGAACCTCTGCTTCTGGTATAACCTTTTTTACTGCAGCTATTTCTTTCATGTCTTTGTCAAGAACAACAACATTAACATGAGGAAATTGATGAATTTGTGATGCCTTCTCTAATGCAGAGTGTAGTGTGCTCTCGGTTTCATGGGTTATGAAAACGTACCCAACAGTTTGGCCGATGCCATTTCCATCCTCTACTAGTAATGTAAGGAGAGGCATACGTAACCTGTTGGTATTGTAAGTGCAATCTACCATCAGAACCTCTGGAAACATCTTGAAGGTTTGCTTCATGTCTCCAGTTACAATGAGGAGGAATTCTTCGCTGTTAGCTTGCATGGATAAAACTGCCTCTGGGTCATCTTCACCTATAAAATTAAATGTAGAGTTTAAAATTTTTACATTCAACAAAAGACTTAGGTGCATGTAACATGATAACTAGAACACTGACAAAGTCAGACAGGGCCCTGCTGTAGGCATTACAGCCCTATATGACCTTTTTTAAGACCTTGACTTTTGACCTGGACATCTGGAAATTTATAGACATCTTCCTCTGTCCATCCTGCATCTACATACAAAAACTTAGGGTTATATCATGTGAATTGCTTGAGTTATCGCGAGACATAAAAGTGAGGACAGACTAACGGACAAAGTGAATTAGTGATTACTATAGGGCGCCGCATCTTCAATGGCGAGGCCCTAATTAGACGAGGCCCAATGAGCTCATCTGAAAGTCTAATGTTCCCATTAAATTCTATAATGGTACCCTCTAAATCCACCTGTAGGTGGGTCTTGTTTAAAAACATATTATTATACGAAATCATGAATCCTTTTACATAAAAATTATCATTGCAATATCTAAAATTTGAAGGATGGTACTCTCTGTGTTCTGTAATCTATTTTTAGCAATAGTGAGCATGTTTTTCTTTTATCAAAAACTAAGTATAGACTTTGTGAATAATATGGTTTAGATAATCTTAAAAACTACAGCATTAATAACATACAAAGATTTTGAAGTTCCTCCATCAGTAGATCTTCCTGTGATTTTTCATTTGTATTTGCATTTTTTAATCTCTGGTTGATATTGTGAAGATCTTTGAATGTGATGACTTGTTCCTCTTGCTTTTGGATGTAGTCTTTCAGTTTTTTAACCTTAACTCCCATCTGAAGCATTTTCTCAACTTCTCCCCTTCTTTCTTTACCAAGGTGCCTGCTCTCTGGGTAATGCATATATGCAGACCTTTAAAAATACCAATTAGTGATAATTGATATACAATATATGTAGTTGCCCTAAATTACTAACACATACAAATCTATACTTAAATCCCACAAATACATATGCATTTTAAGCATTGAGTAATCAGTATTAAAATATTGCCAGAAATTTTCAATCAATAAATAAATATTGAGAAATAAATAATATATTATCTTCTTTTAATACTGGTATGTACAATAAAATGAATAAATTTTATTGGAATTTAGGGATATAATCAATTTGAAATACTTGCATCCAAAAATTGATAATTTACCTTCGGGGCAAGGTACCCGTAGTGCAGTTGATAATGCACTTGCATCTCGCCAATGTGACCCAGGTTCAATTCTCAATGCTGTGAATGAGTTAATGTGGCTGTTATCAGCCTGGCTCTGTGGGTTTGCCTGGTGTCCTCCCACATGAACAACACCCTTACCCAAAATCTGTGTCAATGAGTAAGATTGGTATAATGTGTTAACTTGTTTCCTAATACACCAATCCATTTTTCAGCAAGAAAGGCGATGTTTAGTAGAGTTTTGATTGTTATTTCCATGACGTCATAGTCAAATGACGTCTTGTCCAACCTTGCGTGACGTCATTACTGATGTATTGGGTGCTAAAGTGCTTGACTTTCGACGAAAGTGGATCAGTGTATTGTTGTAAAAAAATAAAGTTTACGAATTTACCTGCTGATTTCATGGTTGTGGCCTGTCTCCAAACTTTGTACCGCTAACTTGGTCCGCTCTTTGTTGACAGTGATGAATATTTTAGCAGGACACTCTTTTTTGAAGGAGCTACATGTAAACAAGAAAAAAAATCCATTACATTTTTATCAAACAAAATAATCAAATAATTTCAGACCTGTCCTGGTGGTAACTCTTTTTCATTTAACATTCATTTTTTGATATCCTCTATGATAAGGTATACATGAAATATGAAGGTTTCATCTAATATTGAAAGCTACTGCAGTAATTTGTTGACAGACAAATGGACAGACAAAAATTGTGATTTATATACATGTAGGGCTCCAGCATATGATGTAAAGCGGTAAATGAAATTTAACTTTTAATCTCTGAAGTCTTAGTTTTACATGTACTTATGATTGAATTGTGTTCACCAAATTTCCAAGCCCCTGGGATAGGTAAGATTAATCTAGATTAACAAATTACATATTCAATGAATTGCACAACTATACAAGTTATGTATACAAGTACATGTATATCGAAAGCAAACTGCAAAAAAAAAATCAACTATTTACTTCGTATTAATTATTATTTGAAATCTATATTTAAAAGTAATAAATAATTCTTTGTGAATTTGGGTATAATTAAGAAGAATTGCAAAATCAAATGGATGTTAGATGAAAAATTTCAATGTATTATAGCTCATTCATTTCAACTTTAAGTGTGATTCATGTACCATTCCTTCAAAAACATGAGCACTGGCACGGTATTAATTAATGGTGTTGGCAATATACATTCATCCTCTGCAGGCAACGCTTTAAGAACAATATTTCAAAAAGTTAGTAAATGTCATACCTCTGGTGTGGCCTTAGTCCTCTGCCTGTAGTTCGGGTAGCGCCTCCATGTTTACATTTGTAGGTGGCATTTCGGTACCTGAACTTCTTTGGAAATGGCTTACTCTTTAAGGATAAACCTTTATTTGCATTTTCTATTGTTCGACTGTCACTTTTTACCCAGACAACATTTGTTTCATTTGACCATGGGGATAGTATTTTTTTAAATTCCTCAAAAGAAGAGAATTCGTCGCCTTGTTTAATTGCATTCATTTCTTCTCATTGTTATTTGAGATTTTGACATTTGCCGCGAAAAGTAATCAAAGTCATATCCTTCTACAACTTATTCATTACTTGTTGTGTAAAAGATTTTTTGTTATCTTATTGACACTCCTATTTATTTCTTATCAATTCATAATTCAAATCAACATTTATATTTATTATACAATTTCTATGATTCAATTTCATATCAAGAAATCAAATTACAAAAGTCGAGTTATACTCGAATGGGCTAGTAAACGACATGGCGCTTTTCATTTCGTTGGTATCAGGAAGAATACAAAAGGATTCTGCATGACGATAAGTGATTCCCCGTTAACATGAATAAAATTGGGTCAATAAAAACACCGATCGTGTACATGTAAATATATTTACGTAAAAGTAAAGGCGCACGCCCATCGTGCATATAGACAATAACATCCATCCAGGCTATTTACACGATCGTCGTGTATATAGACTGTGATAGACTATATACACGACGGTCGTGTACATAGCCGATACCGGCTATATACACGACCGTCGTGTATATAGCCACTGCCTTCAATTTACGTCTCTCATTATGATATACTTTGATATAGACGATACATGTGAACACTACTATCAAAGTACTCATTTTGATCAAACAATTAACTTGTTAAAATCGTAGGGCCAGACAAAGCGTTTTGGCAAAGGTGTAAATGTGACCTTGATCTTTTCATCGTGACCTTGAAAACCAATAGGCATTATCATATTCTCTCGTCCTGGAAAACATACTTATATGTATGCCAGCGCCCCCAATGGTATGTTGACAGTTTACATCTTGCTTACATAGTTTGTGAACTTATGTTTATCCGTGACCTAAACCTTACGCAAGACCTTGAAAAGTATCTCCAGGACTCTCATCGAGAGGCATACATGTTTCAACTTTGGTGATTTTAAACCCAATAATACAGCGGTTTGTGTCTTACCTACAATGTGTAGTGGAACAGACTGACGGACAGACACAGTTTGACTGGTGAAAAATATGAGGTCATGCACCGAACAGGTGCCGCCACCAGAACAGTGAAATAAATTAGGTGTGTTATTAAACAATACGTGTGCAGGTATAGATACACAACTCTTTTGACACTATATGAATTTAACCTGAAATCTTTAATAATGTTTCTTTTTTCTGTATTGGATATAACAAATGTTACAGGTTGGAAGTGAGACAATGTATGTTTTGTATATAAAAACATCTGTCATTATAGATAGGCAGGACAACATATAATGAAAGTAGGTGCTGCTCAGTGGCGGATCCAGTATTTCAGAAAAAGGGGGCACATGTGTATTAGTCAAACTACTCGGCCAATTTTGCGCCAAATCTGGATTTATACCTCTCAATATGTAGCGAAAGGGGGCACTCCCTCTAAATCAGCCACTGCTGCTGTTGTAACGAACATAAAATGTCAACGGATAGTGGCGTAACCCTGGAATCGACCCCTTTTGAGGTCGACTAAAGGCTGACAATAGGTAAAGGACAAAGCCCCCGGATACTTTTGGATTCTAAACACTGCAGACCCTTGATGTGATACTTTGTTTGAATTTTAGCAAAATACCTTGAAATTTGATTACTTCACCTCACTACTCATCTGAGCACCTTGAACATGTGACATATTAAAATCAGATAGTATAAGATTTTTTTAAGGTCACTTCAGATTCCTCCCTTCAGCAACACCAAATCGTTCGGAAAGTATTAGGATATATTTCAATTTTCATATGCATATTATGCTGGCAGCTTATCTGAACACACGATTATACCCTGCAACTTATTTGCCCCCTGGGCTGGATTTAGCCACGGATAGATCTCGTAATTTAAAATATCCAATCGCTGTCTAACTCTTAACACTAAAATTTATTCCCGTAAATGAAGAGAGGGGGGGGGGGGGTATGGTGCCCGTTAATTCGATAAGGTGCGCAGTCTTCCTCAAATATATTGCTACAGCCAATGAACAGCATCTCGCCTGCCTGACATATACCGAGATCTTGTTTGCTTACGGAAGGTGCTCTAACTAAATCGTTGCACACTACACTAATTTACACTGTCAAACAACAATACAATTAAGGACACTAACAAGCCAGAAACCCGAATCAGTATTTTACAAACAATTTTTAAAGCCATTAAATTTTACCGATCAGTTGAGTTCTTTGAAAATATCACTCTTCCATGTGGCATTTACTTTTCACGAAAGAAATCTGAAGAGTTGTACAAGAACAGACTCATGATGGAATGGAAAGATGTAGCAATTGGATAAACCTAGACGTAGACACTGTATGCAAATAGTAACGGAATACTTCTACATTATGCGTGGAGTATAGAATTCAACGTATGCATCGGATTTAGAGAGTTGCTTTAATACAGAACTTCTATAATTTTTCTTTTTTCGTTTGGTTCATGTTTTACGTTACACCAAGATTATTGCACTAATGGTGATGGCATCTGCCAGATGTAAAGAAATTCAGACTTTTGCAACGGACCCAAACAAGGCAGGACACCAACGGACCCATCCGAGATAGGATACCAACGGACCCATCCGAGGCAGAGAAGGGTCCTCTGTGTGCCACGTCTACCAGGACATGGAGCCTCGGGATTTACTGCCTTACCCGAAGCAGAACACCAACGGACCCATTCGAGGCAGAGGAGGGTCCTCTGTATGCCATGTCTACCCGGACACGGGACCTCGGGATTTACTTCCTTATCCGAGATAGGGTACTAATGGACCGAGGCAAAGGAGGATCCTTTGCGTGCCACGTCTACCAGGACACGGGACCTCGGGATTTACTGTCTCATCTGTGAGCCCATCCGAGGCAGAAAAGGGCCGTTTGCGTGTCACCTCTGCTAGGACACGGGACTTCGGGTTTTACTGCTTCACCCGAGACAGGGCACCAATACATAGCACCAACGAACCTAACCGAGGCAGAGAAGGGTCCTCTGTGTGCCATGTCTACCAGGACATGGGGCTTTGGGACTTACTGCCTCATCCGAGACATGGTACCAAGGGACCCATCCGAGGCAGAGAATGGTCCTTTGAAGGTCACCCCTACCAGGACACGGGACCTCGGGATTTACTACTTCATCCGAGACATGGCACAAACGGAACAATGACGGAACTCGAACCCGGAACCAAGCATCTAACAGATTGAGCTACGCCGGATCCAATAAATATCAAATCTGGTCCGTACTGAAGAAACCTTTCTACTTGTATATCTTAAAAATAAGCGAAGTGTACACGTTCTGAAAGTCTGTCAAAGCCTGTATAAAAAATAAAAAGAGGAAGTAAGTGTTCTCTAAAGCTCGTCAAAACTAAAGTGCCAAACTAAGAAATCAATCCAGGTGCGTATCTACACGGTTTCATGCTACTTTTACGCAAAATGAAAAAAAAAAACAAAACAAAACAGAAAATCGCAAACCTGATCGTATAACATTCTGACAGATTGCCTCTCACACAACATTGATCTCAATCAGTCATGGACTTCGCTTTCTTGCAGTCTCACCAAAAGGCTCAGAAACGGAGGAGACAACGGTCACAATTGATCTCCTGAACTCAAATGAAGCTTAGAAGCACAGATCGAGTTAACACCCCCCCTCCCCATCCTTTCCATTTCATTCTCCATAACTTCATAACATAACTCGAATTGTAAGAGAAATCAGATTTATTAGGGGTATACCACATGTATATTGTAAGTGGGAACTAGATTAAAGGTGTATGCATAATATTAGTAATTATCAATATCACAAAAACAAAGAAGAGACAAAGCTGGACGGAACTATGTTATCACTCAACATTCAACAATGGAAAATGTCGCAAAAGGCGACAATATATAGCAAAAAAAAAAAAATACAGTTTGCACTTAAAAATTTCATAGAATGTATAACAGCATTTGGGTGTCAGCAATATTTTACAGTAGTGGATCCAAAGTCTATTTTCACTCTGGAATGATACCTGTATACAAAAGTTGGATTATATATTCAAGGGCATTTTCACATGTTTAGGATATACCACTATTTATGGCGACAGAAAAAAATTCATCATAAATATTGACTAGTTCATTATAGATAAATATCAAGGTTGAATTGAAAAGGTTGAAAATGTAAAGATGATATATTACTTGAATATAGCTTTGATATACATGTACTTGTTTATAAACTAAAGTCACAAAATGTGTATCAAATTATGGAAGCATGTTACAATCATCAATTTGGATTTTAGAAAATTAATATATATGGTATGATAAAATCTGTAGAAGTACACAAACAAATGAAGGTTGAAAAAGAAATGGTTTTAGTAGTGAAAGTCATGGATATATCTCTTATAAATAAATGTATAAGTAAATTGCACATTAAATAACAAATGGTGAATATTACAATCACCTCATGGTCATTAGTAACAAGAAATTAAGCCTGAGCTGGAGTAACAAGGTAGGGTTAAAAATCAGTATCACATTGCACAAAAACAGAACAGAATATTCAGTGGAATGGCTCCAGTATCTCTCCATACCACCTTTTGACAAATGTGGTTGTTGTATATAGGAAAGAAAACCAGTTTGTAAAATCATAGAATTAGAACATCGACAGCATTGTAAGATTTTTATTATAATCTGGGGTTCTCAGAATTTTGTTGGTCTTATTGAAAACCTGAAATTTTAAGTTTTGGAGACTGGTTTAGTTGTGAGAGGACATTTTAGAGGTCTTGACCCTTAGAAAATTGTTCTCCTCATTCAAAATTTTAATAACTTCTTAGTGTATAGTCTATGTCCAAATTTGGTGTGTGTAATTTATCCTCCATGCCTTAGGGCTAGACACAACATGGATTATGGATATATCATCATAAAGCTAGGTAATCTGATTTGAACTGAGCAATTTTTCTGAATATATGAAACAAAGTGACTAATCTTTATTAAAAGATATATAAATATAGTTATATTATGTTGCTGACTATGTCAGTGGCCAGCTATGCCAATGTCACTGGTCAACTACATCCTAGCTTTTTGTAGTCAGCTAATTATGCCATTGTTGTCTCTGAACAGCTATGTCAATGTTGCTATTGATCAGTTATACCACTGTCATTGAACAGCTATGTCATCAGGTAAACCACTGTCATTGGTCCACTATGCCATTATTATTGGTCCACTATGTCACTGTTGTTTCTGATGGCCTATGCCAATGTTGTCATTGTCCATGGTCAGCTATGACACTGTTGTCATTAGACAGACTTACCACTGGTATATGTAAGGCATACAACTGGTATATGTAAGTGATTAGTAGTATATTATGTCATATGCTATGGCATATGAAAGACATCACTCATGTAAATAAAACAAATACAAAAAAGTTAAATACTATGCAGAGTAATTGATGATTGGATTTAAATATCCCAGTATCAATATTTAAGAGAATTTGCTACCAAAAATTCTTAATTTGGCTATTTCTCTAATCAAAAGGGTCATCTCTCATGTTTAATGTATGAAGTGTTTTTGTTTGTATGGGGGACAAATATTGACTAATATTTCAAACATTCCAAGCCTTCGGATATTACTCCCTGTTCATTACAATAAAAATTTATTTCTTTGCGGCAAACATATGAAGAGGATGGTATTTTACAGTGATGTGCCAATATTTGAAATTTTGCAAATTTACTATCAAATCATAATAAAGTTTCAGAAAAAATCTTTTCTCTTCTGAAGAGATTATGCAAAGTTGAAAGTTTTCATTTAGCTTTAAAACTAACAAAAACAAAATGACAAAACTTTCAGGTTCAAATTAATACGAGACATTACAGAAATGCATCTAAGGATTTACAAAAGATAAGGCATTTTGTTCACTGACCCTAATGAATTCATAAATGACATGGAATAAGACACTTTGTCCAAATGACCCTATTAAATCCACACATTTACAAGTGAACAGCACAATCTTTAACATTCTATTTTCTCTGTATGCCTTGATTTCTTCCTTAACTTACTATCTTATATGTTGAATCTTTCAACAATACTTAATATTTCTTACAATATTCATGTTTATATAATCATCATTATAATAATCATAATACATCAATATAACACATAATGATTGTCATGTATAAACGTAAATAAAAATATGTATACTGTATAAAAAATATGTTAATGCTGTTAACTCTACATCAGATATTCAATTGAATTGACAATTAAATGTTACATCAACATAATTACAAGTTTGACCAAAAATTTGCAATATTCCTATCCAATTAGAATCCATAATATTTCTAGCCAATCAGAAAATGCAATCTTCTTATCCAATCAGAATATGCTATACATGTATTCCTTTTCAATTACAATATATATAGTATATGTACCCAATCAGAATACACAATAGGCATGTCGAATCAGAATTTACATTATTCCTACCACCTCACAAATACACAATAACATTTTGTATTTTTATCTGATCAGAATGCAATACACATGTACTCCTATCTCTTTAGAATGTTTACAAGTCTGTATTTGTAAGAAATACATACCTGACAGGTCAGAATATAATTTATGTTCGGAATGTGTATCTAGCCATCAGAATACAGAGTGCATGATGGCCATATTTGTTCAGATTAAATGGATACTCTGAACATCATTATAATATTAAATTATTACTCATACAAATGTATTCCTTTCATCAGGTTTAATGGAATGGAAACAAGAAAATGAAAAGTTGTCTGACTGAGAACATGAACTGTGTATGACATGAATTACAGATATGAAGTGACTATATATAGGGTGATTTGTCATGTCTTGTGCTCTTAACCCAGTCTGGGTCCAGTTGTTCGAAACTTTAACCACTAGTTAGGCTAACCAATTGTTAAATTTCATCTGACTATATCTCTGAAATAATAATAAAGTCATTGTCTGTGTATTGATTAATAGCAAATGAAACCAGCACTGTAAGGTAAATTAGAAATTCAAACAGAAATCTTATAAATTAAATTAATTGTCTCTCAAACTTTAACCACTGGTTAGCTTAACAAGTGGTTAAAGTTTCGAACAACTGGCCCCTGATATATAATTAAAGAATCAAGATTAAAAATAAGTACCTTTACTGTAAATTAACATGTAGTGCCCTAAAATACGGTTGTATTTTTACAGGAATATTGCAAATTAATACGGCTGAAAATCAAGCAGCTGTATTTTCATTTAAGGGATTTGAAAATACTACCGTATTTTCAGAGCCGTACTTTTCCATAGATACGATAGAAATATGGTAGCCGTACGGCAGTATTACGTCTCCTGTACTGCTGTATTATTATATACATTTACCAAAATACTGCTATCCCTCTATCATTATTGCAATTAGGAAATCCTCCTGTATTGATATAAATACAGCCGTACAAATGTAAGAATACGGGTCATACTTTTCGTACGGGATATATACATAACCTTTGAAATGACATTTGGTAAAATAACAATACAATGCATGTGCTTCGAAAAATCCAAAAGGAGAGGTCTAAAGGTTTTATTACACATGCTATTGTAATATACAGGAAATATTTGGTTGATTTGGGTTTTGCAACCTTTTAATTATATTGATGCACTACTGGGTCAGGAATCACCCTTGAATCGCTACAGGAAACAATACAAAATGTAATGAAATAACAAAGTCCAAATGAATAATCTGAAGTAACAGAGTTTTTTTCAGGGATATTGGATGATTTCATCCTTTATAATGCTTTCCCATACTTTATTACATTACCTGGACGATGTGTTAAGAGAGAATGCATAAACCAGTTTTAAGCTACCACTTGTCAGAGAGTCTAACACATAATTCTGATATTTTTCATTTTCACCAAAAAGAAATTAAATGGATATTGTATGTTGATAGGTCTATGTTTAAAGACAGAAATTTGTTTAAAATGTTGTGCTAAATGGAATGGCACCTCTGTTGATCCAGGTTTCAAATCCATGATCAGACGTTCAAAATATTTAGGTTCCATAAAGAACAAAGTGTATTTCAATAGTATATAGGTAAAGTTTGATACACAGCTCTATATTTTATCACAAACATATTACATATGTATAACCAGTACAATATACAACATCGTACAGCCTCTTTGTGGAAAGTTAGAGAGGCACCTACCAGACAAGACCACCTGCTTTCTACAGTGATAAGATAAAAGCATAACCTCTAGAAAAGGTCATGCAAGGCAGTAATAGTAAGGTGATAATATCTAGGGTAGGTCATATTAGTTTCTTCCTTCAATCCTAGTAAGGTTATGACCCTTGATAATAAGGTCAAGTCCATGCACTAAGGGAGATCGTCTAAAGCCATCTGAGTGGCAGCAACATCTGGATGATCGTCACCGAGGACAGCTTTAAAGATGCTCAGGGCCTCCTGAAACTGGAACTTGGCTTTAGAGTAGTGGTTGGTAGATAAATACTGACTTCCAAGGTTATATCTGAAGAATAAAATTATCCAAATGAAAAATGACTGATAAGGTACATTATCCCTCTGACAAGTCGCATAACTCTGATACATGTATTGATAAATTAAACTCCCTGATTACAACTATAAATTATTATGAATAAAGTACTGACATTCTATTGAATTTGAAAACAACTGTTTGCCTCTCAACAGAAGCAAGGTGTATTTGTAAAACACTGATGCATCTAGATGGTAGAAATATATTTAGAGGTAAAAGATTAGGATTACTTTGTCAATATTTTGTTACTAATTGAAAGGTCTTGTAACAAGAAATACACATTATACATAAAATATCAAAGCCCGATCTCTGATCATTCAGAAGTTATAACTAATGTTAAAATTAATGAACAGACAGATGGACTGAAAGACATAAAACAACAAGAAACCGTCAAGGATTTTGCCAGTTTATAGACCGGAATTGCTTTGCATTAACATTAACAATACACATATGCAAGTGGTCACCCTAAAGGCAAAAAACAGTGTGTGTTCACTGAAGTGTAAAGTCAAGGTCAAGGTCACTAAATTTTTGTATTGGCTGGATAGAACATTCAGGTAACTATAAACCTTCCAACTTTGACATAAGTACCCTTTAGGGTATGAAAGAAACCAAGCTAAACGCAAAATGTTGACGCCATGCGGACCTACGGACAGACGACGGACGGACAGACGGATTTCGCCAATTCATAGACCGGATTTGCTTTGCAATCCGGTCAAAAACTACATGCAGCCAAATCTGTGACACCTGAGTATAGAACAAAATTTTCATAGGTAGAGAAATTTTCTCCAGGAAACCTTAAACCTCCATTACATAATGCTTATATAGCATTTCCTTGAAACAAGAGTGGTACGAAAACATGAGGGATTGACAGGTGAGATTAACTGGATGGAAACAATTTGTTGTTAGAAGTATTCTAATACAAGACCTACTGTTTATATATAAAAGGCATATGTTATAACCATTAAAAATTAAAAATTTGCACAATTAGAGAGAAAGGTTCCTCACAGACAAAAAAAATCATATTTGAAAGGTCTAGTCAGGAAGAATTAGATTGCTAATTATGAAAGGCCCATCTCTTCCTATTCAAAAATATACAACTAAGATTAAAACAGACACATTCAAAAGCTTTTAAAGTCAAGAAACACAAACACTCTGTATTGCAAATTTTCGGCCTCCCGATCTTTATCAAGCAATTTTTCAGATGACAAATACAAAGCTACGTAAAATCCATGTTTACGTTTCAAAGATACATAAGCTTCTAAACTAAGATAAACAATGATGTCCCTATGGAGGACTTCTTCGAATCTTCAAAAGCTTTTAGCTTTTAACAAGAAATGTGTATATCATTCCAAACAATAAATATATATATGATTTTTACCTGACTTTGGCGACATCAATATGTGTGGAACCATAGGTGTCTAGAAGCTGGGCTAATGCTGCTTCATATAGATCTGCAGCCTTATCATTGTTAGCGTAGTCATACACCATACCAATACTGGCTAAGATCCGACCGATCCTGGGGTGTGACACACCCACCTCACTACGTGATAGCTTCAAGTCTTGGAGGAAATATCCCAGGGCTTCTTCGTGCCGACCCTGAGAGTAGCACAGCTCCCCTAACTGTAAGACGATCACCAGAGATATTAGTAGTGAATAATAAAGCATTAAAGAAAACTTCAAAAGTATGTCAAAGTTATCAATAGTGTTGTACATCAGAAGTGATTTAAGAATCGATAAACGGAAAATAATCGGAAAAAGGTAAACCGGATTCGATTATCAATTTTTTAAAAATCAGAAATCCATATTCTTTGAAATTTAGAGTTTGACAAATAATGTGCCACATAGCAAATCTGATTCTGATTTGGCCAATTCGGCATCGTCTTTGGTTTTAGTCGCCATCTTGCATTTGGACATTCGTTCTGAACAATCTTTTTTCCCTCCCTGCAACAATCGATTATGAAGAATTGGAATCGATAATTGGAATCGAAAGACTTTCAGTGATCGACAATCAATTATCGGTGACAATTAGTTCATCGCTAGTAATAAATGAACATAACACACATTAATTGTTCACAAAAAAACAAGAAATATCAGTACTGGATGATAAAGAATTGATGAAAGTCTTACAATGAAAAAGTTACAAGTATGTCAAAGTTATGAATGTACACAATGCGTGTGTAATTGTTTACAATTATTGTATGCATAGATAAAGAGAAAGAACACTTTCTCCACAAATATTTGGCCACCTGCTACCTGTTGTACTAAAGACCTTGCCATAAGTCTTGAATATTTGACTACATATAAAATATTTGCAAAAAGGACAGTACTCCTGTTCGGAATTTGTTAATTTTTGATAATTATGCTTCACAAAAATTGAATTCATTTTAGGGTAAAATGACAATTTAATCCCGAAGAAAAGTCTAATGAATATAAAAAAGCATAACTTGACAAGCTATGATACCTTGTTCAATATGGCTGCTACAAAATGATGTTGCTTTCCTAATACGTCTGTTGCCAGCTCCAGGGACCGTATCAACATTTTCTTAGCTTCAATCATATTGTCTTTAAGGTTCATTATAGATGCTAAACCAAGGAGACCTTCACACAGCTACAAAAAGTAAGATCACAGGGAAGCATATAAAACTTATACATATCATTTGGTCAACATAAATTTTTTGAATAAAACACTTCACGATTATACCAATACAATGGTATTCCAGGACACTAAGAAGGAATGTCAGAGGTCACAATGATTCACTCTAAGAAGTAATGTCAGAGGTCACACTAATTCACACTAAGTACTGTTGGAGGTCATACAATGAAGGCTAGTGTATCATAAACTTTTCCTTTCAAAACTTTGCTGCTAAATAAAGCTGCATCAGAGTAATTACATGTACAGTTACAGTATACATTTTGTAGCCTTGTTGGTTCCTCTGTAATTTTTTCTATAAGCATTATAACTTTAGTCTGTGGCTTCACCTATATTTCTTCCAGGAGCGATTTACTATTGTAGGCTCCCCTGTTTTTTTTCTACAGGTGTTATAACCTTGTTGACTCACCTGTATTTTCTCTATAGGTGTTATAACTTTGATAACTCACCGGTTTTTTCTCTACAGGTGTTATAACCTTGTTGACTCACCTGTATTTTCTCTACAGGTGTTATAACCTTGTTGACTCACCTGTATTTTCTCTACAGGTATTATAACATTATTGACTCACCTATTTTTTTCTCTACAGGTATTATAACATTATTGACTCACCTGTTTTTTCTCTACAGGTGTTATAACCTTGTTGACTCACCTGTATTTTCTCTACAGGTGTTATAACCTTGTTGACTCACCTGTATTTTCTCTATAGGTGTTATAACCCTGTTTGCTCTGCTGATGGCATCTTTATAATACATTTCTCCAGCATCTAATTCATTCAGCTTCTCACTGATGAAACCCAGTTTGTTTAGTGCCTACAAGAAGATCAGCTTATAAGTTTATAACTCTTATAACTCTAACTAATATTGCTTAACATCAAGTGTTCAAAAAAGTAAAGACTTGGTTATGACTTTTAACAATACTCAGCTGTGATCGAAGTTTGGGCCTAAGCAGTGTTCTATTTTCAAAGATTTCAAAACTGGACCAATAGATTTAAGATGATGAAAAGACCTCATACTTTTAAAATCCATCCCTCATCGCACATTGAAATTCACCTTTCATGATATTCAGTTCTCAAAAGCCGTACTAAGTAGTGCTATGATCACATGGTGTGAGTAGTCTCAACATAATCCTCTCACCTCAGAAACTTTAACAGAATCACTATTTCAGAAGACATTTCTAGAGTGTGATTTAGATATGATTTAAGAAATGTGTCATATTCTTCATTCCTATTATCAAAATTGAATATTATAATTTGTTTTCGTTTTATACATTTTGAATTTTCCCTTACATTTATAACTTTTCTTATTTCAGTAACAGCTTTGCCACTGGTGAATGGTATACCAGTTTGTATATAAGAGCAAATTTGTAATCTGAAGTCAATATATCTATATGCATATTGCTTCCCATGATGAAGGAATCTTTGTAGGTTAAAATATTCAGTACTTAAATGATGCGTAAAAATTTGGAAAAAAATTTGACAACTCCCATAACTCCATTACAAAGAATAAAAATGGAATCAAAAAGTACACAGATCATGAACTTATCACTACAAACAACTGTGAGAAGTTTGAGGTAATTCACATCAAGCAGTCCTAAGATTCAGTGTGATATGCAAAAATATGGCCAAAAATTTGATAAATAAATTCCAATAACTCCTGAACAAAATATCAAAATTCAACTCAAAAAATACGCAGATCATGAACTTAACACAATAAATCACTGTGTGAAAATTTGAAGTTATTTACAGCTAGTATTCTCAAGATATGGTGCAACATGTGGACAACACATGGATGGACAGACGGACATTTGTATACAAATACATCCTTCAGAGACAGAAATATAAAAACTATATAAAATTCTATGTCAAGAATGCCAATACTATATACCCCGGTCTTTAGAGAGGCAGAGGTACATATATATGGTAGGTATAGTACTTCACTTACATCGATGACGTTTTCATGTTTGGACCTGTATTTCCACGATTTATTAAAGGCATTGTAGATGACAGTCCCATGAGACACGGCATGCTGCTCCTCTAAGCTGGTATTCAGTGTCATGAACACCTCCCTGTAACGGCACATTATCTCGCTGGCATTATCTCAATGAAATCATGTACTACTATCATTTCATGCTGAGATGTGGAGAGAGAGTTGAGATAGAGATATGACTTTAAAAGACTTAACAGCAGATGGCTTAACATAAGATCATTATCTTGTTGCCAAATCCTGATAGTTTTTAATTGTTGATTGATTTATGTATATAAAATTAATAAATAATGTTTAAACTAAAGACTTAACTCTCCTCACTTCCAAAGAAGAAAATGGGTCTTAATCAAGATGAATTTGTGAAACACAAATACTCCCCATGGCAATAGTTAGGCTAAATGAGTACATTTCAAGGAAGCAATATAGACTGACAGAAATCATACAGACCAAATACTTACATGCTTACAGCGTTTTTCAAAAGAGGGCAGAACAGTATTTAATCTGAAAATCTGATTTCTTTACCTGGCCCCTTGATAAAGTCCAAGGTCCACAAAAAAGTCCCCTAAGAGAACAAGTAGGTCTACATAATCACTGGATTGTTTTTCCTCTTCCGGAATTTTTTTCAGTTTCTCTAGATACTCCTTTTCTACCAAGCTGTAATCTCCCAGCTGAAAACAAATGAAAATAGAAATAAAACCAGAATCTTTCATTCATATTAAAACATTATGAAAGAATTTTATTGTTTTATATGTTATTTCAGTTTTATGTAGGTATAAATGGCTTACACATGTCTGGATTTTGTACATCCAGAGCTGTGGAAATTTTTCAACTCTCTTCCACATATCAACACCCTACCTAATTCTCTTGCTAATAGACCTTGAAGACAAATTTAATTGGTCAAAGGACAAATTCAGGCTTAATCTAACAAAATTTAGCCCCACTCCAAAGTTATTATTCCTCAAGTTTTTTGGTAAAACTTCCCATCTGATAAACATATCACAAAATGTAAAACTAAATGTTGACAGGTATAGAAATTGTCTATTACTTTATCAGCTGAATACAAGACCCTCAACTTGAAAGAGTAGAAACTTCCATATTTTATATCTTGTCCATTACGTTATGTGTACTTACTAGTTGCCATGCCTTGATCAGCTCAAACTTGCCTTCTTCCGTATCAGCCATGCGTTTGAACACTTCAAACTTTGTGATGAGTTCTTTGAGCCTGTCAAGCTCGCCTGCGCGAGCCAAGAGAAATGGTAGCTCGTCCACCTAACGCAAAGAAAAGTAACGGTCGTATAATAAAATGACAACAACACAGTAAAAATAATTATCATTTTTGCCATAAAATAAAATCACTGGAGATCCTTGTAGACAAATCTTTGATGTATGATGTTATACATGTACCACAATGTGATGATAAAGAATAAGGCTTGTTCAGTAAATTATCAAGATATCTTGTGGTAAAGGCGTTTCAAGTTTGATTCCAAAGTTTTGATACTTGGTATAAAAGGATAGTAACTTCCTACTTCTGTGTCATGGTATTACCGAAAAAGTGACGAGAGTGAGTAAAACTTTAATAAAACAAACTACAACATGATAAAAAGGTTTACAAAAGCCTGAGTCTGTTCCTGAACATTCTCATGCAACACACACATAGTCACTGATAATGTTAGTTTCTTCATCCCTATAAGGGCACCTTACCACACGATCATCGAGCTCCTTGGCTGCGAAGAAATCAGCCAGTTTTAGATAGCCTTGTCGTCTAGCTTCTTTGGAGGAGAGGTATTTCTTCTCTACCGCTTGTCGGAGGTGGTCATGGAAGAAGTTCAGGATTCCGTTCTTGTTTACTAAACTCTCAGCCAGGGACAAATAGAATGGTGACCATATTGCACTTGGAACCTAAAGAAATGGAGACAAATCTTGTGATATCCAAATGTTTCCCTTTTCACAATTATGGATCTAAGAAATCTATTACACATGAATAAAAACTGCTTCAAAATAATTTTTAAACTATGCAGCAATGAGTGGTCATAAATAATCAAAGTCTGCTCTGTTTTCTCAGAAGACTGGAAATTAGAAATTAGAACCCACTACCTTTCAGTTTTGATATGAACATACGAATGTGAATTAAACAAAAACCTATGTATGCAATCATGTACATTAAACAAAAACCTAGACATCCTCTGGATCAATATATATACATATAGCTATGTACAAATGGGAAGATGAAACCTATGGGTCTTTGTAAAGAAGGAACCTATTACAAAATGCCTGAGTCAGCAAAAAGTTTTGATAAATAGGTCAAGGTCAAAGCTGCCATCTAAAATTCCCTTGAGAAGTCTCATGAGTGGAGTATGCATACTAAAGCCAAAACTTTTAGCACTTTCTTTTCAATAAACAATAAACAATTAGCATCTTGGTTCAACTTTACATACAGATACATCGTTTTGTTGATTAACAACCCTGTATTTGAGGATAACCTCAACATCATATATTCAAAGGAACTCGAGATAAAAAATACAAGAGAGCTCATCTTCTGCGCCATACCTCACTACACTCCTATCAATTAGTGATGATGGCTCATTAGTAACCTCTCTCTATGACAAATGTGACAATTTCAATTTTATTATTACCAACTTCCCTTTTCTGAGTAGCAACAAACCTTCCTCTCCCGCATATGCTGTCTTCATTTCCCAACATATACGCTATGCCAGGGCATGTTCGAAATACGAAAATTTTGTCCTGAGAGTGAGGCTTCTTGCCACGAAACTACTCTCACAAAGATGTATTGAGGAACGTTTGAAATGGTCACTGAGGAAGTTCTATGGTCGATATAGGGATCTAGTGTAAATTCAGATTCCTCTTTCAGGAATGTTAACCGATATTTTGTGACCTGACCATACTAAATAACCGTCTTAACTTTTGACTATACTTGATTTGACATAATACGTATACAGGGTGTTTCATAATATCTGTCTCCATTCTAAACCGTAGTAGTTTTGTCAAAAGTAACCACACAACAAAAGTGAATATATATTTGCATAGCAGACAAACCAAAATTTTGAATAATATGTAATTTGAACACAGTACCTTCAAAACTGTCAAAACTAACCGGCGTCATTCTTATAGGAGATGTTCAATATGACGTCCGCGTTGAGCAATTACGACGTCAAGTCTGTGTTTAAAATTTTCAATAACATTTTGACATGTTTCCTGGCTAATAGAGCGGATTTCTCTCCTGATTGCTGTTTTCAGTTCATCGGTATTTGCTGGCGTCGGTTTGTACACCCGGTCTTTCAAGTATCCCCACAAGAAAAAGTCAAGGGGGCTCAAATCAGGCGAGTGTGGTGGCCATTCCTGATCCGTCTTAAGGGAGATGAATTTTCGTCCAAAGGTTTTTCTCAGCCAGTCTAACACATCACCAGCTGTGTGTGGAGCAGCTCCATCCTGTTGAAACCATACATTGTCAATGTTAATTCCCTTCCTCTTCAATGCTGGAACAAACTTCCTCTTCAGAAGACCAAGGTAGCGATCCTTATTTATAGTTTCAACACTACCTTCGTTGTCTTCGAAAAAGAACGGACCCACGATACCGCTGACACTCAACGCTGCCCATGCAGTAACCTTTGCACTATGTAGTGGTTTCTCTATACAAAAATCAGGTTTCTCAGTCCCCCAAAATCTGCAGTTCATCTTATTAACTTGTGCGTTCAGATAGAAATGAGCTTCATCCGAAAACCAAAGCGAGTCAATTATATCAAGCTGAGACATCATCCAACGTGCAAACGATATGCGGCCTTCAATATCACTGGTTTTCAAATGCTGCATTATGGAAATTTTATACGGAGTTAATTTCAGATCAAATTTCAACATTCTGTAAACACTAGTTGCACTAGTAGTGTTTGATATATCACCTAGTATTCGTCGCACTGACCTTTGAGGTGTTTCGCAAATAGCAGTTTGCACTTCCGGGATATTTTCGGATGACCTTGCATTTCTTGGACGCCCGGAGTTTCCATGTCTTCTATCTTCCACTGATCCCGACTCCTCGAAACGTTTGACAATTCTTTGTATCTGTTTCTTCGTGAGTCTCTCCATTCTAGGATGATTTTGCTTCATGATTTTAGCTACAGTTTTAGGTGATTTCGTCTCATAATAAAGTCTGACATTATCTTTGCATTGCAGTTTTGTAGGAGGCATCTTCAAAACAAGCCAACAGAAAATGACGTCATCAATGACGTCATTACGTCAACGCTTTCCCGTATTTTTACATTAATACAAAATGATCATTAATGCCCTTCAATTTGGTGGGAAGATTATCATTATACATGCAAAATTGAGCATTCTACAACATTTTGTTTTGGGGACAGATATTATGAAACACCCTGTATATATACAGACATTTGTTCATGTATTTACCTCTTCGACTTGAAAGATTGTTGCAGGACTTTTGCAACGGGTGTTAAATGCAACCTGGGGACACTTACTCCTCCCGGGCACCTGGTCTTACCTCGATTTTATTGGGGTTCGCATTTGTCTGAGTATGACACTACTGTATTCACTCATGTATAATACACACTTTTTTTCATAAAATCTGACTTTGATTTTACAGGCGTGTGTATTATAAATGAGATCTAAAACAAGAACCTTCTTTTCAGATGTAAGAATTCATATTTCCGTGGTGATATTGCTGTAAATGTCCACTGACAACAATCAGAACATGACCATTAGACTTTGGGAACCCTTATTTGACCATTGAAATCGATTTTAGACACTTGATAAAGAGATTATTTTTACAGTTTTACTTCCTTTTGTTGAACATTTGACAGTATGTACTGTAAGGAAGATGTTTTTACAAGCGAGACTAGCATATTTTAAAACAACAAGCGTCTATGCAATTATTGTCGATCAAGGTGAAATGGCCTCACGGTCAAACAATCAGCCATTACCGTACACCCCGCTGGGATAATTGATTGTTCCCATTTCTTCTACCTTTACTGCTGTATTAATCAATTTATTTTGTACAAACATTGACACTTCGAGATAACGAGTGAAAAATATATAGCAAATGGCGGCTTTGCTTCATTATCAGTATTTTATCAAGAATACTTATTACAGTGGCGAATTGTTACAATTTATTAACCATTCTTTACAGTTTTCTTTCTATCAACACAATGTTTGGATCACAAATCAATTTTATTATGGCAATTGGGTTTATCCCAGTCACTGAATATCCTAAGGTTCAGTCGTGTAACCAATTGTGTTTTCCGTAAAGTAAAATCTGCTTGTAATACAGAGATTTTTTCTAGGCAATTTTACCTGCGTATTATACACGAAATGTAGACTTTTTCTTCAATTATTTTCCAAAAGTTGGGTGCCTATTATACACAGATGCGTACTATACACAGGTGAATATGGTATACACGATATTATCCTTTTATTCCATGGACTATGAGATATGGTTTACCCTTCGGTACTTCTTCGGTTTTTACTTTCAAAAGTCATGGCCAATATTAAAGTAACTGAAAGAAAGACACATCTACAGACAAAGCCATTACATCATCAATCATCTATATAATATTTTAAAGTATGATACCCATTTCACTGTATACTATACATGTACATTTTACTGTATACTACACATGTACAATCAATACTTATTTAGACAATGTACATCACTATATAGTCAAGTCCATATTCAGGGATAACCTTGTCTCATCGCCAATACAAAATCTACCTGTATCAAGACATCACCTGCCATAAGTGGTCACTTTCTCACCTTCCCTTTGGTGGTCACTTGAAAAAGATATGAATGTACATACACTAGTAAATAAAGAACGAAAATCAATGCTAAGTAATTTCTATAATATAGGAATTCTTACATTTAACAGTTCAATTAATTCCCCTTCCGACATGCCTTTATTTGAACACCAGATGGCAGTAGTGGCTTCTTGAGTCATATTCAGTCTAAAGAAGAAAATGTATAATGTATCAATACTGAAACTCTCTTGTTTTGGTTTGGAGAGTTACTTATATATATATATATACCTCTGCAACTCTATGGTATGCTTTGAGCCTTCACTAACTAGTCTAACTATATGTAACCTTTTAATGCAAATCTGGATATTTTAATATATTTTTGGCAGTTTTGGTCAAAATGGCAACCAGCAATACAAGTGTTAATATATATAAATATATAGAATTACTATCTTTGTCAAGTGTACACATAGAAACTGAATGTTTTGAACAAACTGCTACAAAATCTATTAAGAGAACTTACTTTGATTTTTTAGCTAGTTTCTTCATGAACACATGAATTTGCCTGAAATACAAAGAAACAATTTTCTGTTAAGCTAATCAATTAATAACTCTTAAACTCAAAATATGAATTTAATACTGGTAAATTGATTACATGCTTATTTTCTGATTTTGATCTTTGAACTTTACACTTACTCCTGGGCTTCTTCATCTACAGAATAGTCTACTTCCATTCTCTCCAGAATCTTTGCAAACAGGTCACCAGGGTTATCAGCTTGGAGGTAGTCCTCGATCCTCTTGGTCAGTGTTCTAAAGCTTCCATAAACTCTCACCTGTCAACGATAAATGGCAAATAACAGAAAGTCCATGCTGATATATATAATACTTCTATAAACTCTCACCAGTCAACGACAAACAGCAAATAATAGGAAGTCCATGCTAATACAGACATAAACTTTTATAAACTCTCACCTGTCAATGACAAGGGGCAAATAAGAGAAAGTCCATCTACAAATTAGTATAAATTTAATAACTACAAAATTGGCAAAGTCATGAAGGACTCTACAGTGTGACCTTGACCATTGCTTCCAAAATCCAAAGGCATGTTCCTTCCATGATTCTGTATATGTATGTGAATTTTGAAATATGTTGGTTGGAAACCTTTCAAGCTATATCATCACAATAAACCCTCTGATAGACAGACGGATGGACAGATTGCCAGACAGATGGACAGATAGATTGCCAGACAGATGGATAGACAGATTGCCAGACAGATTGATGGACAGACTGCCAGACAGACATGATGCCTACAGGGCATTCTCATTAATATGTGGCACTAATTATATTTTGCATATGTATGATATGGAAGGAGTTAAGTCTGAGAGAGAACTATTATGCATGTACTTGTCTTGAATGTTTATATATGCCTATGATAATGCATAAATGAAACTGCACATAATATCCTGAAATACATGTAACAATGTCACAAAGAAAAAATCTAATGGTTTTCCTTTTCTGTTTTTTAATGTCTATTCAATCAGCCATGCAAACACCCATTTTTTGAAATGGGACCTTGATTTAAACATCGTGATGAACAAGACATCATGAACTTTTCTAATAAACCACACAGCATGCCTTCTGCAACTAATATCAAAATGCATTTATTATTAACGTAATCAGTCAACTCAATAATGAAAACATTTCACGTTCTAATGCTTAAACTACCAATGCATTATTGGACCTATATCTGCAGTAACAGATATCTAAGTTGATCTACAAAGGCAATAACAGTCAATCATCTATATTATTTACTAAGCTACAATAACATATAATATTTATGTTGTGGTAACATTCACTATCATATGTATAAATGTTACCCAATGACCAACAAAATTTCATCTTTATTTAACCAATAAACAATCATCACAGTTGTACATGTAAATGACAGATTCAATATTTGCTCCCTCTTGACAGTCACATATACATGTGATTTCTTCATAAATTCTACACATGCACAAGTTTTACTCACCATAATTGTGCTATGAAAAAAATTTCGAAAACTTATAATTATGACGTAAAAAATAAAGAATCCCACTACTGACTATAGATAATTATTCCTATACATAATGATATAATAATAATAATAATACACCAATCAAATAACATTAAACTTTCTTATCAGGAAAGTAAACATCAAACTTCTGCTAAAAAAATCATATACAAGAGCATGAAAATAAAATTAATTATATTCCATTGACTTTTGACCTCTAGATATCATAAGTACATGTATCGAGAACTAAATAAACTGAGATGAATTCCCAATGTACTGACCTCGTCCAGTAATGACCGTAGATACAGAGGGTTGTTGGTCTGTGGAGCAGCTACTATCATTTTCTTCTGTTCATCACTCAGAGATTTTCCGTAAATTCCCTCCAAGTACCCTGAAATGATCTCCATCTTCTGGGACTCTTCTAATGGCGATACCTTCATACTTGGCCATTTACGGCTCAAAACTGCATCCTTTGCCTGCAAAATCACCCAAAAACATGCTCTGAAGCTACATATGAGCTATAAATAAAGCATTCTATATATATACCGACATTACGCTTTGGTCAAGAGTATTAGTATGGCCTCAATTTTTTTTCTTCCTCAGAAAAGTCTTGCAAAAAGTGCTGATATTTAGCATCTGGTTATTAGTATAAACTAGATGGATGATGACACAATAGCACTAGCCTTGATAACCCACTGTGTCACATTGACAACGGAAGATTATAATTTTTTGTGACAGTCTAAAGCATGAAACTCAGCAGACCTTTCGCATTATGAAAAGTGTAAATTCAAAAGCTAAAATAAAGATGTTGAGCTGCTTAGGGTTCGGACTTACAATTGTATGCTGTAAAGTTCTCAGCAGTAAATTAAAACAAGGCAGAATGTTTGACATGATCATCAGTTGCATAATTTTTATTTAGGTGTTTCCTGTATCAGTGTATAAAGGACACGTTTCAAAAAAAAAAAAAAAAAATTAAAGAACAATCAAAGACTATATGATATAGTAAGTTAGTCTATATATTTAATGATGGAGGGATTAATTTATTCATTTTCATATTAAGAAGCAAGAGACCACATATGCTTCATGGGAGGAGATTAAGGTCATCAGTTAAATCTTGAATAAATCACCCGTCTCTTTCATGAAGATAAAAAGTGTACAAACCCGTCCAGGCAGTGTAGACAGCAGCATGAACACATTGTTTGGAAGACTCTCTGGGATCCAAGTAAGGTCATGCTCAGGACCTGTAAATTAGACCATACAATAGTAAACACAGTCTAGTAGACATAACCTCAAAGAACTCAAGCAAAGAAAACCAGAAACACAATTCTAGGTAAACACAATGGAAAATTGCATTAGAATCAATAAAAGTGATTAAACGAAGTGAAACATTGATCAAATGTGAAAGAGTATTGATTTTTTAATATATAAAGAATTTCAAATCCCCTGCTTGGAAAATCGGCAGCTTTATAAGTGTATTAGTGTTAGAAATCAAAAACCTTTTAAAGAGTAAATTTCTTTTCAACAACATTTCGAAGACAGAGAAAGTTCAGAATTCACAATGACTTAAGTTGTCTTTGCAAACAATTCAACACTCATTTCTATCTCCCTTTCCCCCACAATCACATCCTTTGTTTCATCTATTATAAGTATATATACAAGTTTATATTACCGTCATCCTTCATGCCGCTGTCCAGCTGATTGAGAGCATCCAGGACTATAATACAAAAATGCTTGGATCCTACAAGCCTTAACCACTTGGACAGGTCACGAATCAATAATGCGTCAGAGGTAGGTATCGCCAGGTCCAGTTTAAAACATAACTTCATTTCCTCATACAGTCTGCAACATAGCCAATACTTATTAGATCTGTAACACTCTGCATTAAAACTTATGGTGGAACACACCTCATAATTATGAAGTTTTTCATGAATTGTATCAAACTTTCAAAAGCATCTGAAATAAGGACAAACTCTAAATAAAATATACCTTATCAAAATGGAGGTACTTTCTATAAAAACGAATTTGTTTGATTATTTTATCCAAGAAAAGCAGGAAATCTAATTTGGCAGCATGTTTGACTTTTGGTCAAGGGGTTTCAGGTTCAATTGAAGTTACAGTTCATTGGGGTTCTGTCTTACAAATAAGACTAGGTGCCATTTAAATGTCTGCACATATAAGATTCTTTGTTGCTCTGGATGTCAATTACAAAGGTCTACATAGCAGTTCATTGTATCAGGCAGATGCCATCACCATACATGAGTACATATGAAATAATTTTGGAGTAATCTAAAACAAGAAACAACTAAACATTTTCAAGAACTTATGTATTTAAACCCTGGCAGCATTATGAGTTCAAATCTTACTGATCAAGAAGATAAATCCAGATGAAAGGTAAATGGTTCATTAAAATTATATTAAATGAATAAATTTTAAAATGTCTATTGGCATACAATTTAAAAAGGCATTGTTCTTTCAAGTTGTGCATTTAAGATTACTTTAAATGGTCAATAGATAACAAAAAGAGGTATCGTGCGGATATAATGCACATATGAATTTATGTTCAGAACCAGTACAGTATTGCTGGAAACTTGAATTACAGACAGCTAGATAGACTTATTCATGATGCAGACTTTGGTTTACATCTCAGAGATCATAAGTACCATTAGGGGCAGGCTTGGTGTAGTGGTTAAGCGCTTGGCTTGCGGCGCCGACGATCCAGGTTCGAATCCTGGGTTGCGCCACTATGTTTAAGAGGTTGGTTACCTCCTGCTTCCATGTCGCGATGTAACTGAAAAATTGTTGAAAGCGACGTAAAACACCAATCAACCAACATAAGTACCATTAACATGAACATGGTCATGGTTTCAGTTAGATCTGACCTAAGGACCTTTTGGTCACAATGGAGCTTATTATTCCCTACGGACTACAATAATGTAAATCAAGAGCACCGAAAACAGAGGAATCAATGTATCAAGTTTGATGATCTTCAATTGAATTCTTTGATGTATAGATCTAGAGTGTTCCAAAGGACGGTGGTACACATACAGACACACAAAAAAGAATCAGATTGAACAAGAGCAACGCCTAGTGTGGCATAATATGCCCATTACTTAGCTTGAAGGGATGAAATTTGAAAAAAAGGAAACATTCCCCCTTTTCCAACAATTCTGTGGAATATTATTCAAATCTGTACAATGGGTTAAAAGTTACGGACTAGAATAAGATTTACCCATCATTTGCAGTGTGACCTTGACCTTCAAGATATAATCTTGGTTTAAAATCAAAGCACGTCTTTGGATCCTGGGCAACAAATCTGTGAAATATTACTCAAATCCACGCAAAATGTTAAAAGCTATGGCCTGGACAAGAATCTAATTAACATACGCACTGTGACCTTGACCTTGCAGATATGACCTTGAAAATGAATAGAATTCATCCTCCATTCATAAGAAATAAGTGTGCAAAGTTTAAAAGTTCTAGCATTAACACTTTGGTCTGTATCTTGTTAACAAGTTGCATTCTCAAACTTTTGCTAATTTTCCCCCCAAAATGACCTAAACCTATGACCTTGACATTAAAAATCAATAGGGTACATCCTTATGCCATAAGGAATATGTGAACCAAGTCTGAAATTCCTAGCCTAAACTTTATGGTCTGTATCATGTTAATAAGATGCCGACAGACCCACAGAACCATACCATAATACGTCCGTCAATGATGGGTGTATAAAAATCTGTGATGCAGTACTATATATCTGAAGCTTGTTATGATAGAATTACTATTCTGAGTTGTAAACTTTCTATTATGAAATAAATCTTTCATACATGTATATTTCTAGGAAAGTAATTAAACCACATCTATTGTAGCATCATCATCGTTACTAACCTTCGTAACATTTTGAGGTAATCAGCACTTTCTGCTGAACTGCCGATGAAGTGAACAAACATAAAAGCATCTGGAAACTTTTCCCGCGTTCTTTTCACCCAGTTAGCGACTAAGGCTGACTTTCCACACCCTGAATTTAATGAAAAATAATTAAATATGCCTAATCATAAGCTTACCTAATACATGATGTCGTGAAGTTTTGGATATGTCTGTATTAAATGATTTTGTGCTGAAGACGTTAGGTATTCATATAACATAAATCACTTATATTTTGCATGACTTAATGGATTATCTCCCTCTGGATTACTGAGACATGATTTTCCCAAGTAGCCATATACATGATATAACTGAAGTAAGAACTTTATTTTTGCATAGAGTCATAGCTGCGAAATTATGTGAAAATTAACTCTTAGCAAATAGGAAGTGTTTTACAGTACATAATTTTGATGCTCGTTTTTTATTTTCACATTTCACGAAATTTTGACAGTTGGACTGTCGACATAATTGTCAGATGGGAGATATGAAATCCTCTCACATATAGGGCAATAGAAATATTTCTGTATATCCCACCTATTCAATGATATTGCATCCTCCTCAAATTTTAGTAATAGGTTGGTACATGTACCTCAGTACATTACAAACTGTGGCAAATGTCATTTGGAGAAGAGGGAATTGAGACCTAGTAACACATCTTGTTTTCCATTGAACCTAGATGTTAACTCTGGCTGATATATATGTTATTAAGATCATTACAGGTGAATGAAGTTACATGCTATTATTACAAAAGACTTACCTGATTCTCCAAGTAAAACCAGTGGTTGATTGTCATCGGTTGACCTTTTACCTCCATCAGGTAGAATGCCATCCTCCATGTAAGAAGTGATCGTGGTGAAATATTCAGCGCGCCCTATATAAACCTGACATCTGATGTCAGCAAATGCTTCATGGGCTTCTCGTTCTCTCTCCAAGGGGGTTAACTCTGTGCCTTTTGGAAAGTCAACATCTATCACTCCAAGCATATCCTTTAAAAAAGTTTGCTTATTCTATAATATTTGAAATGAAGAAAACATAGATTCAGAAAAATAATATTATGTAAATAACTGGTCCATTGACAATTCTCTTTTATTTGAAAAAAAATTAATGTTGAAGGGGAAAATGCCTTATCTTATCTATTATTGAATCTTTATGTGTGTATTTTGTAATATGGACACTAAAAAATGGGTTGTTTGAATGTAAAAAGAAACTCTTGATAGATAAGAATGGATTATTGAAAGGGCAAGAACTTAAAATTAGATGTCAAAGATTAATTACAGTTTAAAACAATTGGAAGGTAATATTCAGAAAATAGACATTTATTAGCATTTTTTGTACAAATAAAGTTGTGGACCAGGATACAAATACTTTCTATGTTAACCAAAAGTATCACAAAACTTTTCAATGCTTCCATTTCACAGTAAGTGCCTGACAATGAGATTCCAATTATCTGGTGTTAGATATGTAGAAACATTTTTTTAAAACATGAGTTTTGATTGCAGTTTATGTGGAAGGAAGATATCTTTAGAGAGGAACACAGAGTATAGGAATCAGCTGTCTATGTTCAACATAAAGGTCAAAGACAAAGGCATCTTCATATGATGTGATATGATACATCATGTGGGAAGGAACTATTATGTCATGATGCACAGTAAATCACAACAATATTACTTGTTATTCATGTCCTTCATTAAGATGCAGTCGAAAAATGTTTAAATAAAACAGCAGGACGACAAAACAATGCAGGTTGTTTTTTCTTTTGATGACAAGTGTGAAGATTTTTGCATATGGATTCTCCACTCACCTCTTTGATATAGTTAGCCACTTCATCTGGTTCTTCAAACTCCCTTATGTTCAGTTCTCGTGTATTGTTTACAGCTTGTCTGAGTGCATCCTGTTTCTCTCTGTGCCAGTCTGACTCTGCATTATAAACCTATGAAAACAACATTCAACATTTAGCATAAATAACAGAAAATCTATTGCAGCTACCTTAAGCATCTTACAGCCTGTTCCTAGGAAAAAATGCATACAAAGTCATTTTTCATGGAATCTTGTTTTATTTATTCCAATCGGTAATTAATATGTTTAACCAAAAAATCTTTCACTTTATTTTTAACTGTCTTATCAGGTATATTTAGAAAACTTTGATATTTATCAAATTTATCTTAACGTTAACATAAATTGGTTTTTGTGAACATAGCTGACAGGTAAAACAATTGATGTTATTTTGTCCCAAATTAACAGAATCTAATTTCACAATTAATCCTGTACACATCAGAAAGTATTGGACGGATTAATTTTTCCTACCAGGATTGTTGACTAAAAACTTTTATATTCAATGTTGACTATTATATTCCATGTTGAGTAAAGACCATTATATTCAATGTTGACCACAGACCTTTATATTCAATGTTGACCACAGACATTAATATTCAATGTTGACTAAAGACCTTTATATTCAATGTTGACCACAGACCTTAATATTCAATGTTGACCACAGACCTTAATTTTCAATGTCAACTACAGAGTTTACTAAATCACTGACAAAGTCAGAAAGGACCCCACTGATAGGCTTTTAATGTAAACAGATGCTGAATTCTGAGACAGGTACCTATAACTGTCTCTGTCTTACAGTTTTTGGATCAAGGGATGTTGACCTGATAATATCTCATATTTGAACATTATGCAAAGATATAGTGCATAAATAGGTCAGATTTTCCGTCAAATCCTACACGAGTAAAAACTGCAATAACAGAAATTCAAATAGTAACTATTTTACAAACACATGTATTGGCACTGTATATCACCTTGTAATATCTATTTTGCAATTCAGTGCAGGAATACATTTTCCAAATTGCATTCAGAGTCTACCATATGGTGCTGTTGAACCTATGTGTGTTACCGATTGGCACTGTATATCACCTTGTAATATCTATTTTGCAATTCAGTGCAGAAATACATTTTCCCAATTGCATTCAGAGTCTACCAGATGGTGCTGTTGAACCTATGTGTGTTACCGATTGGCACTGTATATCACCTTGTAACATCTATTTTCAGACTGGGTCAGTTATAACATAGTTCTTACATACATACAAATATGATTTGTACAATAAAATTCATCTTTAAATAACTGTTACAGTTAATAGCTAGGTACGTTTGAAATGTTAGCCTTGAAATAATAAAATATCAATATTTATAAAAAGACACCTAGTCTATATACTCTCAGTACTTTGATTCTGTAAGGAATTTAGTGTGCTGAAACGGATATTTCAGTGGCAAACATGGCTAAAGTCACGATTGAATATTTTTTTATATCATTTTTCACGTATGCAGTTTTCCATATGATGTCATTAGCACATAATGGTTTAACTACAATATGTATATACAAATTTATAAAATTTACAAGGAATAGTTTACAAATTTCACTTATTGTAAATTCTTTGAAAGATTGAAAATTAAAATTAAAAACCCAAAATTAAAAAGAGTCTTCCTCTGCTTTATTCTAGTATATCCAAATATAAATTTAAAAAATCTTCTCATGTTATCTCATTTTCTAATGTAATTTCAAGTTAATGTATGTATCCAAAAAAAAAATTAAGTCAAATCCCTCCCCACTCTCCAGTCCCATAACTCTGTGACAACATAGCCAAAGTTTGAAATCGAAAGGGGTCTTCCTTTGCCTTATCCTAATATCATGTATTAAAACGAAAATCTTCAAGCCAAAACTTAAGTTATCGTGCGTCATACAAATTACTGACAAATGGACAGTCGGACAAAAAGACACAAAAACAGAGTGATTACTATAGGGCACCCATCGTATGGCAGGGCCCTAAAACTATTCACTGTTGAGTACAGAGATTATTACAAAGTTCATATTCAGTGCTGATTTCATAGTATATTGTAAATGATCCAATTTGGAAAAACCATCAAAATAAAAAAAAAATCAATAATTTACAAAACAAATTCTTACATTGCACAACATTTTATTTCTGACCTTTTGTTCCTCTGGGGTTAACTTTTCTGGTGTAACTGGTTTACGAAGATAGAAGAAACTTCGATCCTTATTGGCATCTACATTGTTCAACACGCCATGTAGCACCTCTAACTACAATATAAATAACAATCTACTATATCATCAATTTATGCTTGACACTGGTACCACAGAGCTTCTTGAAATTCGTCATTCCTCCTGCGGTACATAGATTATTGATCCATTGTTCAAATTTTCAAATCGTATGGTAATCAGCTGGAACTATAAGTGTCAGTTTAAATACTCCAACTACAACAAGACACCATCTTTTCTGGCTTGCACATTATAATGAAAACAAACTACCATGCTGTGGGAAGAGTGTTTGATTTGAGATTCTAAATCAAGAGGAGGAAAGAAATTTTACACAAACTCTAAGATCAAACTAGACAAAGTGATGCACCTGCAATTTGCACTGAAGCTACTGTGGTATAAAATCAATGATTAAGGACTGCCATAAATGTTATTGTGTCTGTGAGACACAAAGGGAAATGTTAAATGTTGTTATAAAATATACAAAGGAGAACAATAATACACAGGCAGCAGAACAACGGGCAACAAATATGGGTTTCACAACCCAAAATTACGAACCAAAAATCTTCAATTCCCCATGTATTGATGGATAAAAGGTGGTGCTTACTATTTCCATATATGTTACATGCTTTGGTAGATTTCACATTGATGAACTTGCATCGACTAACAGATTAACAAACTAAAATCCTCCATAGTAATATGCTTCATTCAACATGTACAAAACAATTATACATAAAAAAAATCTTCATCAAAAACTTGTATGAGGAGTAGCAAGGATATACCTCAACATGACAAAGTTCAACTTTCCCCCCAAAACTGTAGGAGGTGTTATCTGGAAAAACTATGTACTCCTGTTACAAGGATATACCACAAATAGGAGCAAAGTTCAACTATCCCCCGAAACAGTAAATATTGAGAAAAATCAAATTAATTAATATACTCATCTTCAATCTATGTACAGCCAGTAAAGTGAAAACTTCCTAACAATAAAAATGTAGAGGAAGTTATCTGGAAAAGACATGTACTCCTGGTGGGCAGATTTACCCCAAAAAATGACAAAGTTTAACTTTCCCCCAAAAAGGCAAAATACTGATAAAAATCAAAACCCCGATAATATGCACAATTTCAATCCATGTACAAGCATCTTACAAATTAAAAACTTTCTAACATGAAAACTGTAGGAGGAGTTATCCAGAAAGCTATATACCCTAAATGGGATGGAGAGACAGAATAACGGATGGACAGACAGACAGGGATATAACAATATGCTTTCCAACTTTAAGCTGCAGGGGGCATAAAAAGGAGAAAGAGACAATGAAGGGATATGGTAAGAGCTCTCTGTTTTTGTTGTATTGGTTTGTCTTACGATTATTTGTCCTAAATATTCAATATCTGGGTGTCGTGTCAGAAAAAATGATGATTTTTTTTCAAGCCCATTATGTAATAAATGACAAAACCATCAAGAGAAATCTCGAGATTGTTGTCTACTTAACATTAATACCTGTATCAGAATTGAATACCTGTATCAGAATTAAATACCTATAATAAATATCACAGCAGATGATTACAATGAGGGACTATGTCTTTTTAAGGTAATTTATTCCTAAAATACATATGGTCTATCATTGATTCTTTCTTTGGTTGTGCATCCAAATTATCATTCAAGACCAGGTGAGCCAACAATCTGCTGATTATGAAGTTAACCACTAGGCTATGCCAAGCTATATTACATCATTAGATTATGCCAAGCTTTATTATGTCATTAGGCTATGCCAAGTTTTGTTTCGTCATTAAGCTATGCCAAGCTTTATGACTTCATAAGGCTATGCCAAGCTTTATGACGTCATAAGACTATGCCAAGCTTTATGATGCCATTAAGCTATGCCAAGTTTTATTACATCAATAGGCTATGCCAAGCTTTACTACATTATTAAGCTATGTCAAGCTTTATGATGTCATTAGGCTATGCCAAGCTTTATGATGTCATAAGACTATGCCAAGCTTTATGATACCGTTAAGCTATGCCAAGTTTTATTACATCAATAGGCTATGCCAAGTTTTATTACGTTATTAAGCTATGCCAAGCTTTGTGATGTCATTAGACTATGCCATACTCTATCATTACGTCACAACATTTGAATTAGGTTATGAAGTAGATTGTGGACTTATAAAATAACCAAAACTTATAACCAGTGTTTAATATAACCCCGAAGCTTTATTAAACATTGATATTCTTGGAAATATTTGATCACCTGCGTCACACTAGTATTAATTCTGTAATCATTTATCCACTTCAAATTCGGCACATTTTCTATGGCATAATCATAGGTCTTCTCTAGAGCTTCGTCACTTTTACCTTCCTTTTGACTCCATCCAAATCTATTACCTAACAATCCAATAAAATAGGGTCGGCATCGATCAATCTATATAAAAAGAAAATACACAAATGCAATGAAAGAATTTAATACATAAAAATTTGAATACACTTTATGGATTTATATCAGTTTATTTCTCTTCTTTCAAAGCTTTAGACTAAAGACTTCTTGAAGATCAAAATAACACAATTCATACATGCATTTTGTGTGGATAATTTATTACATTATAATTTATAACGATATAAATGGATTGTATATCATTCTGTTTTTCCTCGTAATTGATGATATTGATGAAGTATAAATTAAATTAGTATGCTTGGGGTTGAATGTTATTCATGCATTTAATTATAAAACAGCAGTTTACTAAATCTGCAAACACTTTGGCAAAATCAGGAATTGAACCTACATTGTCTTCAGTCTGAGCATTGCAATTAGATACTATACCAACTCTGACACAAAACCATATAGGATAGCTTAAATATGGATTTCAGAGAATTTTCTTTCTTCATAAGGCTTCATATCTCATTACACCATCATGGTAAAATTGGTTTTTTTTACAATAAATGTGGTACAACTTTTAAACAAATATTCAAAACACAGAATAAAACTTGATTGTACAGTACATGTGTTAATGTGATTTCTTTTGTACGTTTTTATTTTATATTTATTTATTAAATTTATAGACATGTTCCATATTCTGTAAAACTTGGCAGTAAAAGCAGTGAAAATCTTAGATTCTGAATTGATCAACTGACCATTTTATGACTGTGAGGAATATTGAATAAACTAAACTAGATCTTGACATATTAACTTCAGTTTTTACAATCTCCATAAAAGCAATTCATCAAGTCAATGATTGACATCAACATCCTCTGGTCTCCAGAATGCCTGGTAAAGATTGAGTCATGACAGCGATGACTCTGAAGGAGACATAAATTTCATAAAAGTATATATATATACATGTACAGTGCAAGCCGCTTAATTGAATAAGCTATTTGTCAGGACTTTATTATTCAAATAAACGAATATTCGATTACACGGCGTAACGAACGAAGGCAGTTTCAAAGACCAGAAGATCGACAGATTGCGCAAGAATTCATAAGTGTATAACTTTCGCGGTATCTGAAATGGAATCATTGTACATGTATCTATATATAGAAACACTAGAGTTACCTCTCTTAGATCCTCTTCTTGTTTCCTTGAGCTACATGAAAGTCAATAAACTACATTTTCGATAATTTTGCAACTGTGTTTTAAGTACAGTGACCAAATGTTATTAAATAGCTACATTACACCTGCTCGTCTGACCATAAAGATAAATCCGCTGTCTATTGAAACACATGTAATTGTATCTCAGTCGTGTGGCCACGGTGATCAAAGACACAAGACGGGTTCAACAATTTATTTTAACAAAGGCAAATTAAAAGGCATATTCAAGCGAGTAAAATTTCAATTTTCATTCTGATAGAACAGGCTGAAGTCATCGCTTTACTTTTCCTCGAGGAATCGTCAAAGTATGGCTATTGCATCTTTACGTTCGCCGTGCATTACTGGTGCTGTTTCTTCAGCCTCCTCGTCATCACTGGTGTCGCATGGTCGGGTCTCTTCTTCAGGGAAACTGGCACATATTTTCTCCTCAGTCCGGGCAGCTTAGCTCTCCAGGTTGCCATCGTTTGTGATGAAGGCATCAATCGTCTAGCTATCAACTCCTCTGGCGGCCGGACATTGTCAGTTTCGGTTGCGTCGTTGTCTGACGAGACAAAGCCAGCCTTTCGGAAGCAGTTGGCGATAGTTGTGGGCTTGACGGTGCGCCAGGCCTTACTGAGTAAGTGGACGGCATCTAGTAGGGTCAGTCTTCACGTAATGCCGTTGGCTAACAGCGTCATTTTATCGATGTTTTCGGTGATCTTGCGCACGATATGGCTTCGGCAGTTGGTAATTAATTAATCCTTTCATCCCTACCGCTACGGCCTATTCGAAATTTAACGTGCAATTTGGTCAAGAGCTTTTACCTGGACAGGTGTGAAACCATTTATCTCTAATTGAAAGGTCGCTCGCACCGTAGTAAACAACATGACCTTGGGCGTGATACGGTGAAGTTTTAACAAACGTATGCTTGGTAGGATAATCGCGCTATTCAAATAAACGAAGTTGCTTCTTTATTCTAGTGTAATACGTGGCGGATTTTCAATAGATTTAATAGAGAACGGTTTTGGATTTCAGCATCTTATTCAATAAAACGAAATATTCAATAATGCGACATTCAATTAAGTGGCGGGCACTGTATATATATATATATACAGTGAAACCTGTCTTAGTGGCCACCTCCATTAAGAGGTCACATGTCTATAAAGGTCACATTTTTAGTTCCCAATTTCTGTGTTTTCCTAGATAATAGACCTCTGTATAAAGGCCACTTGTCTATAAAGGCCACTTTTGACTCTTCCCTTAGCTGACCTTAATACACAGGTTTGACTGTATATATATATATCCAACATATTTACCTCCTGCAAGCAGATAGCAATGGTTTGTCCTTCATTCGACTGCTCTGAACTGATTCCCCAACGTAAATCAACATAAGTGAAAAACACACCTCTCTCCTTACAGAATCTATTTATCTGCAGAGATAAATAATCTAGTTTTAGGGTAAACTGCTTGTAACTTCATTATGTCTTAAGGTCTATCAATAAATCTATTTAACAGTAAAATAATTTGAAATAAAAATTTCTTTGCTGTAACAAACTACCTTTTATTAAAGCTTGGAAGCTTTCTATATAATTGCCTCTGTATTGAATTATCCCTTTGAACACTATCTTTATAACGCTCATTTCTGTACAATTACCAACTGTCTAGTTTTCTTCATAACTGTCTTTATTTCTTTATCACATGTTTTACTCAATCAGCCCTTTGAAAGTTTTCAGTTTATTGCATTTCTTATTTCATTAGATAAACTCTCTGTAGGATCTCTTCAAAGTTTCCTATTTGTTTTGATTAAATTACCTCTCTGAAAGCCTTTTTGATGATTGCTTCTCTTTCTTTGTTAAAATCTTTGAATGTACTGGACACAAACACCCGGATTTCACGTTTACGTTTTTTCTTTGGCTTCATCAAATTTGTTGAAGTTTTCAGCTCCACCTGTTTCTCAAACTGTGAATCAAAACTAGGCACAGCTGTAAAGAAATAGCATTAAAGCTCTGTAAATCTAACTGTGGCAGAATACGGTAAAATGTATCAAATCTAGAGAAGACTGATGAAAGTGTATCAAGTCTATTTACAGCTGGAAAACTTCATCTTAATAGAACTTCATACGTATATGTTTTCTGTCATTTCTCAATGTATTAAATATCAAACAACAAGTCAGTTCGATGGAGGAAAGAGGGAGGGTTTATATAGTATTTGAAACTGTATTATATAGTATTTGAAATTGTATTCATTCTCATGACTTGTTTATCAAGAAATAAAACACATTTCTTTCACTATGATACAATGTTAGGGACTGTCAGTAACAATGTTTTAGCCTCATAATACATTTTGCATATACCTCATCAAAACAACTTTCTATTTAGTAAAATCACTTCTACAACTATATGGTTGTCTCAATTACAATCAATTTTTTGTAGTACAGTGCAAGCCGCTTAATTGAATAACCTATTTGTCAGGACTTTATTATTCAAATAAACGAATATTCAATTACACGGCGTAACGAACGAATGCAGTTTCAAAGACCAGAAGATCGACAGATTGTGTAAGAATTGCATACGTGTATAACTTTCACAGTATCTGTACATGTATCTATATATAGATACACTAGAGTTACCTCTCTTAGATCCTCTTCTTGTTTGCTTGAGCTACATGAAAGTCAATAGACTACATTTTCCATAATTTTTGCAACTGTGTTTTTAAGTACAGTGACCAAATGTTATTAAATAATTACATTACACCTGCTCATCTGACCGTAAAGATAAATCCGCTGTCTATTGAAACACATGTAATTGTATCTCAGTCGTGTGGCCACGGTGATCAAAGACACAAGACGGGTTCAACAATCTATTTTAACAAAGGCAAATTAATAGTGAGTAAAATTTCAATTTTCAATCTGATAGGACAGGCTGAAGTCATCGCTTTACTTTTCCTCAAGGAATCGTCAAAGTATGGCTATTGCATCTTTACGTTCGACGTGCATTACTGGTGCCGTTTCTTCAGCCTCCTCGTCATCATTGGTGTGGCATGGTCGGGTCTCGTCTTCGGGGAAACTGGCACATATTTTCTCCTCAGTCCGGGCAGCTTAGCTCTCCAGGTTGCCATCGTTTGTTATGAAGGCATCAAGCGTCTAGCTATCAACTCCTCTGGCGACCGGACATTGTCAGTTTCGGTTCTGTCGTTGTCTGACGAGACAAAGCAAGCCTTTTGGAAGCAGCTGGCGATAGTTGTGGGCTTGATGGTGCGCCAGGCCTTACTGAGTAAGTGGACGGCATCTAGTAGGGTCAGTCTTCGCGCAGTGCCGTTGGCTAACAGCGTCATCTTGTCGATGTTTTTAGTGATCTTGCGCACGATATGGCTTCGGCAGTTGGTAATTAATTAATCCTTTATCCCTACCGCTACGGCCTATTCGATTTTTAACGTGTGATTTGGTCAAGAGCTTTTACCTGGACAGGTGTGAAACCATTTATCTCTAATAGATAGGTCGCTTGCACCGTAGTAAACAACATGACCTTGGGCATGATACGGTGAAGTTTTAACAAAGGTATGCTTGGTACGATAATCGCACTATTCAAATAAACGAAGTTGCTTCTTTATTCTAGTGTAATACGTGGCGGATTTTCAATAGATTTAATAGAAAATGGTTTTGGATTTCAGCATCTTATTCAATAAAACGAAATATTCAATAATGCGACATTCAATTAAGTGGCGGGCACTGTACAAAAAATCCTTGATGATATTTCAAATGAAATAAAGTCAATTGAAAATTAGGGTCTTCTCCCTTATATTTTAGGAAAGCTTGTATCAGTATTAGTTACTTTATAATTTTTGACGTCTACATAATTTTGTAATCATTGAGAGATTATGTACCTTCTTCTTGTAGAAGGTCCTCAAGTAGTTCTTTGTTAGTTGTAAGAACATCTGAAATCAACCTCTCTGTCTTTGCTGTCCAAGTCAGTTCTCCTTCATCCGGTGTCTACAAAAATTTTATCCCTCAGAAAATATCACAAATTGTCTAGAAAAAGACACATTGAATGTTACTTGACACCTGTCACTGTTAAAATTTTATATTCCACTGCATAATGTATATCTATTATACAAATAATAGTTCCTTGGGCTATATATTCCCATGAGCTCAACTGATCGCTCAAAGAGACCATCAAATACAGTATGACTGGATTGCAAAGCAAAAACTATTAACATTAGGAGCTCACCCACAGGGTTGACCTTACAATGAGAATTCCCAAGACCTAATCCATTATAGACTAGTAATACGTCAATAGGTAATACGTATTACTAGTCTATTATGGATTAGGTCTTGGAAATTTCTCAATGTAAGGTCACCCCTGTGGCTCACCTGCAAAAATCTTGTCAAGATCACAGACAGACAGATGGATGGACAGCCACTGCATGGGACGGACGGACAGACAGACAAACAAACTTGGCCAATTTATAAATCACATATGCTTTGCAATCTGGTCAAAAATTACCTCATGAATCTATGAATTCACATGACATCACTCCTTCACTACAGAACTGGACGGGAATCAAATATCCACATGTCAAACGTCGGACTACAGATTACAGATGACAGCAGGTTTAATAGATAAAATTATCACAACCCTGAATTCTGCTGTGCATGTAGCAGGCAATTAATAGAGGAGCAACCAAACAAAGTAAATATGTTTAACATTTAGAGTTTTCTTGTGCCCTTATATGCATTCTTGGTGTTGATACTATAAGGAATCATTCTCCCAATGTGTACCATTATTGACATACATCATTATTGACTCCGAATGTTTGTCAGCAGGAGGTGTTTTCTCCTCCCTGACACCTGATCCCAGGGGTCTGAAATTCTGATATTCCCTCAATTACCATGTGATATCAGATAACTTTACACTTTGTAGTGACTATAGGTGAATGGAGGATGTTTTCTCCTCCCTGACACCTGATCCCAGGAGTCTGTAAGTAATTCTGATATTCCCTCAATGACCATGTGATATCAGATAACTTTACACCTCGTACTGACTATGGGTGAATGGAGAATGTTTCTCCTTCCTGACACCTGATCCCTGGGGTCTGTAATTCTAATATTCCCTCAGTGACCATGTGATATCAGATAACTTTACACCTTGTACTGACTATGGGTGAATGGAGGATGTTTCTCCTTCCTGACACCTGATCCCTGGGGTCTGTAATTCTAATATTCCCTCAATGACCATGTGATATCAGATAACTTTACACCTTGTACTGACTATGGGTGAATGGAGGATGTTTCTCCTTCCTGACACCTGATCCCTGGGGTCTGTAATTCTAATATTCCCTCAATGACCAAGTGATATCAGATAACTTTACACCTCGTACTGACTATGGGTGAATGGAGAATGTTTCTCCTTCCTGACACCTGATCCCTGGGGTCTGTAATTCTGATATTCCCTCAATGACCAAGTGATATCAGATAACTTTACACCTCGTACTGACTATGGGTGAATGGAAAATGTTTCTCCTTCCTGACACCTGATCCCTGGGGTCTGTAATTCTAATATTCCCTCAGTGACCATGTGATATCAGATAACTTTACACCTTGTACTGACTATGGGTGAATGGAGAATGTTTCTCCTCCCCGACACCTGATCCCAGGGGTCTGTAATTCTAATATTCCCTCAATGACCATGTGATATCAGATACCTTTACACCTTTTATATTAATCATTCTTTTTAATACTTTTAATATTTTGATTTTTATTTAAACATTTCTGTAGTTTGTACATACCAGCTTAATGTCAGTAAAACTGTCATTCACTGCTGGATTGCTCTCCCTTTTTACTCGGATAACTGCTGCTGAAATAATTGTACCAAAATGTCCTCCCCAGAATTTGTCATCCTTTCCTGAAAAACATAAAAATCAGAAATTGTATAAACCACAATTATAAATAAATGATTTAAAACATCTTCTGAGGTAACTGAAGTAATTGTGAGAAAACCTTTTAAAATCTAGGTATATCCTCTAATGAACTCAACAATATTCCAGATTGAACATTCTCATACTGGAATATTGTCCCACAAAATTTCACTATACTTGTAACTAAAATTTATCTTTTTCATTTACCGGTATATCAAAGTACATATGCAATGCAAATTATATAATGAGATGAAGGTTTGATCATGTTGACATTAATGTTTATGGACATGAATCAGCTCTTAAGACAATAGCAAATAAAATGTTTGGTTCTGTACATAACAGTCTCCTTAAAAAGCTTCGAATCAACAAAGAATACAATTTCCAGCACTGATAAAAAAAAAAAACCCAGAATCCCCCATTCTCCAGTAATAGAATGTATTTTCTGGATCCACTTACCCATGGAAGACAATGACACAATCCTCACACCCTTGGGATAATTCGTGAACATGGTTCCTGCTTTCGTCCATTGATTATTATTATAGATTCTGCCGGTTCTAGGCATTTTGTAGCTTTTCAGCACCTACAAATAATAATTAATTGAACACCTATCATAGATAATGACAAACACCTTAATAACGATTTTGTCTTGCAATACTTTACAGGGACATGTTAATATAAAAGAAAAAAGAGGAATTACTGGCTCAGTTATGTGGCAGAAGTCACCATAGAGCTAATCAATACATGAATATAAATAATATACTAGAACATATATCACATTACAAAAATATTTGATTGTAGTGCAATTACGATACCGACTTAGGACGGTCATTTAATTTGACAAAAGCCAAACAAATGGTGTGGTTAACCGGTTTACGGGCCCACCTTCCCACTCACCGTAACAGCAGAACAATCAAAGGACGTACATTTAAAAATTTATAAATAATCCTCCATGTAAAGAACAAGGGTCAACAGGTATCGCATATTGAGAGGTCATAAAAATATAAACACGTAAGGTATTGTAAAATACATAATGGTATAAAAATATATGCGACATCAACATGATAAGCCATGCTCTGCCAGTCTGAAAGTGAGCTAAGACCCTAGATCTGTAGGAGTCCCGACTAACAGTCAGAGGGGACGAGGTTCAGAACCATGTCTCCTCTGAAAGAGGTTTGGACAAGGCCCGTCATATAGTCCCCACCGCCCTGTTAGTCAGCATGCAACGTTCAAGTAAAAGTCTGCATAAGGCTGTAGAGGGGCCAAATACAAGACCTATAGTCTTTTTGATGATCTCAATATCATATTGTCTATTTAGAAGACGTTTGATTATTTTATTACATGATAAAATAACCTTATTGGAGCCTTTTACTTTCCTTAGTTTATATACGAGATCACCGTAAAAATAAGGATGGGAAATTCCATTTCTCTAGCACTACCCAGAGAAACCTGGGTAGTGCTAGAAGATTTTAACTTATGCACTAAAGCACTTCACAGCAGTATAGAATGACTATGTGACTACCAGTACCAATGGTGTCTTAATCTACATATCCTCATGAAAACACATTGCCATCATGTGATGGTTCCAAAGTGGGTGTTGAACCTGGGATCATAGAGTTTTTATTGCATCTTCAACACAAAGAAAGTTTTTGACTGCATATGATAAAGTCTCCTATACATCTTCATACACTATCAGCAAAGTTTCAAATGTTATTTGACCTGTGTAGTAAGTAACTTTAACCTATAATTGAGAAGTCACAAGTTTATGCCAATCCAATATCTTAGGTTTTAATAAGTAATGTGCCAAATGTTGAAAAAATATTTCAATAATTGGAGATCCATAGTTACATACATAATGGGTACTTGAAAACAGATCAAAATTTGAATCATGAAAAGTTACTCTGAACAATTGCCATTTAATAAGAGAAATATAAAACAACAGTTGTCAGAGGACATTAGGGCTTACCAGTGGCAACCAAATTTAAATTGCGTATGTTTTTTGTAAGTAGGTCAATCCTCAAGGTCAAGGTCAAAACTTACAAAAAACTGATATGTAATGAAACGTTTTGTCGCGAAGAATACACAAAGGAAATACTTAAACCCTATAAGTCATGACCAAGGTTAAAGCTTTTCAAAACAAGAGGCCCAAGTGGGCCTATATCGCTCACCTGAGTACCTATATTATCAGTCATGCATGAAGGAAAAATTCATTTATTTTTGCATTAATGTGACCAAGTCAACACAGATGTTGAAAATATGTCAAATTTTATTTCAGGCTAGAATAAAAAACAACACTTTTTTGCACATCCATTCAGGTGATTTTGATACAGTGCAAGCCGCTTAATTGAATAAGCTATTTGTCAGGACTTTATTATTCAAATAAACGAATATTCAATTACACGGCGTAACGAACGAATGCAGTTTCAAAGACCAGAAGATCGACATATTGTGTAAGAATTGCATACGTGTATAACTTTCGCGGTATCTGTAATGGAATCATTGTACATGTATCTATATATAGATACACTAGAGTTACCTCTCTTAGATCCTCTTCTTGTTTGCTTGAGCTACATGAAAGTGAATAGACTACATTTTCCATAATTTTGCAACTGTGACAGTGTTTTTAAGTACAGTGACCAAATGTTATTAAATAGTTACATTACACCTGCTCGTCTGACCGTAAAGATAAATCCGCTGTCTATTGAAACACATGTAATTGTATCTCAGTCGTGTGGCCACGGTGATCAAAGACACAAGACGGGTTCAACAATTTATCTTAACAAAGACAAATTAAAAGCGAGTAAAATTTGAATTTTCAATCTGATAGGACAGGCTGAAGTCATCGCTTTACTTTTCCTCAAGGAATCGTCAAAGTATGGCTATTGCATCTTTACGTTCGCCGTGCATTACTGGTGCCGTTTCTTCAGCCTCCTCGTCATCACTGGTGTGGTATGGTCGGGTCTCGTCTTCAGGGAAACTGGCGCATATTTTCTCCTCAGTCCGGGCAGCTTAGCTCTCCAGGTTGCCATCGTTTGTCATGAAAGGATCAAGCGTCTAGCTATCAACATCCTCTGGGGGCCGTACATTGTCCGTTTCGGTTGCGTCGTTGTCTGACGAGACAAAGCCAGCCTTTCGGAAGCAGTTGGCGATAGTTGTGGGCTTGACGGTGCGCCAGGACTTACTGAGTAAGTGGACGGAATCTAGTAGGGTCAGTCTTCACGCAATGCCGTTGGCTAAAAGCGTCATCTTGTCGTTGTTTTCGGTGATCTTGCGCACGATATGGCTTCGGCAGTTGGTAATTAATTAATCCTTTCATCCCTACCGCTACGGCCTATTCGACATTTAACGTGTGATTTGGTCAACAGCTTTTACCTAGACAGGTGTGAAACCATTTATCTCTAATTGATAGGTCGCTCGCACCGTAGTAAACAACATGACCTTGGGCGTGATACGGTGAAGTTTTAACAAAGGTATGCTTGGTAGGATAATCGCGCTATTCAAATAAACGAAGTTGCTTCTTTATTCTAGTGTAATACGTGGCGGATTTTCAATAGATTTAGTAGAAAATGGTTTTGGATTTCAGCATTTTATTCAATAAAACGAAATATTCAATAATGCGACATTCAATTAAGTGGCGGGCACTGTATTAAGCATTTCCTTTGTCTCTGCAAGAAGTCATTCAGGACAACAAGTTAGTCATTTTCTTTAGGTGGGGCCTTTTGTTGACTGATTTCAAGTCTGGGTCATGAACAACAATTGTTTCAAATATTGTCCAGATCTAACTTAAAATTGCCTAATTTCATATGTTGAGTGTTGAGAAACATCTAAAAACTTATTTAGATGTGTAAAGAAATGAAAAAAAAAATTTGACCACAGCTGGATTTGAACCGCTACTCTCCATATTTCAATTACCAAGTGGTATATGTACTATTGTGAGAACTGCTTTTTAGACATGGTGGCATTATCTGTTAACCAATTTGGATGAAATTTACCAAATTGATAGAGAACTTTTAGTACTTCATGTATTCCATGTTTCATTAAAATCTTTCATGTGGTATAACAGCAGAAGTGAAAAATGTGATTGAATTGTTCCTATACACCCTCATTTGGAAGTCTTAAAAAATTCATAGAAAATCCAAAAATTGCGATATTGACAAAATTCTTTCAAAGTAACAATCCTTACCATAATTATGATCACAATAGTCCATAAGAAATCATCATTATCAATTAACTAGGAAATAAGACACTTTTTTCTGCATTGAATCACCAAGTCCAAAGAAATGTCGAAAAAAATTCTAAAATTTGATTTTGGAAGGGAACCAAAATGACAATACATCTTCACTCATCCCTCTAGATCATTTCTATGCATTCTGTTTGTCTCTGTATACAGCCCGTATGAAAAAGAATATTGTTAAACGAGGGAACTCTTTTGTGACCTACTCTTGACTATGGTGGCGCCACCTGTAAAGAGGTCTGGACGAAAACAACAGAATTTGAAGAGGATCATAAGTGACTTATTTCTACCAAGATTTATTAAAATCCTTCAAACAGTTTTGTAGAAAAAGTTGAAAATGTGAAAAATGGCCAACCCCCCCCCCCCTTTTTTTTTTTGGAAGTCTTAAACGTAAAATTCCTAATTTCATATGTTGAGTGTTGAGAAACATCTAAAAACTTATTTAGATGTGTAAAAAAAAAAAAAAAATTTTTTGACCACAGCTGGATTTGAACCGCTACTCTCCATATTTCAATTACCTAGTGGTATATGTACCATTGTGAGACCTACTTTTAGACATGGTGGCATTATCTGTTAACCAATTTGGATGATCCGCACAAAAAACAAAACCTTTGAAAAGGACTATGAGTACTTGCATCCTACCCAGTTTTATCACAATCCTTCAAGTTGTTCTGTAGATCAAGTTGAAGATATGAAAAATTGTCCCCCCCCCCCCTTTTCTTGGAAGTCTTAAAAAATTCATAAAAAATTCAAAAATCGAGATATTGAAAAAATTCCTTCACACCAGCATTCCTTACCATAGAAATGATTAAATGAAACCAAATGAATGCATCAATGTTTACTAAAAGAAAATAATAACTCTTTAATGCATTAAAATAACAAAGTCCAAAATAAAAATGAAAAAATGTCAAAAATTTGATTTCGGAATGGAACCAAAAATAACAACACTTCTTCACACATCCCTCTAGATCATTCCTATGCATTCGGTTAGTCTCTGTATGCCCCCGGTCTGAAGAAGAAGTTTGTCAAAGTAGGGTACCCTCTTTGACCTACTTTTGCCTGTGGTGGCGCCACCTATTGATGGATCCTGACAAAGATGACCACATTTGTCGGGGACCTTGAGTACTTGATGCATGCCAAGTTTCATTGAATTCCAGCAAGTGGTTCTGAAGAAAAAGTTCAAACTGTGAAATGTTTACACCAATTGTCCCACCCCCCTTTTTCTTGAAAGTCTTAGAAAATTCATAAAAAATCCAAAAAATGAAATATTGAAAAAATTTCTTCGCAGTAGTATTTCTCATCATAAAAATGATCAAATTAAACCAAATTAATGCATCAATGTTTATTAAAAGACAAAAATACTTCTTTTCTGCATTAAAATTACAAAGTCCAAAAAAACGTAAAAAAAACGTCAAAAATTATTTATCGGATTTCAACGATATGAACAAACTTTAGACATACATCCTTCTAGATCACTCAGATGCCATTAGTTTTATAGTCCATACACTGGTTCTGGAGAAGAAGATTTTCAAAGAGGGGTACCCTCTGAGATCTATTTTTAGCAATGGTGGCGCCACCTATTGAGGGATTTATATGAAATGAACAAACTTGGTAGAGGACCCCTAGTACTTCATCCACACCAAGTTTCATGCAAATCCTTTAAGCGGTTCTGAAGAAGAAGTTGAAAATGTGAAAAGTTTACGGACGGACGACGGACGGACGACGGACGAAGAGTGATGCCAATAGCTCACTTGAGCCTTTGGCTCAGGTGAGCTAAAAAAGGTCAAACTTCAAGGCCACATAGTAAAAAATTTTGGTACCTAATGAAAGGTCTTGGTACAAAGGATATGTGAAATATTAAAGCCCTGTCTCTAATGGTTCTTAAGTTATAATCCAGTTTAAAGTTTTTGTTTAAGTAGGCTAATCTTCAAGGTCAAGGTCAAAACGTAACAAATTTTGATACTTAATGAAAGGTTTCCTCATAAGGAACAAACTCATGAAATGTTTAAGACCTTTCTTTTACTGCTCATAAGTTACGACCAATGTTTAAGTCACTGCAAGATCAAGGTCACAAAGTCAATATCTATGAATTCTCACAAGTACATAACACAACAAACACATAAAAATAAGATGAAATTCTGAAATACCTCACAACAATATATTTTGAAAAAAAATTTTCTTGATATTTTATAATATCATTGTTTTATTAAAATCAACTTGAGATATCTGCTTACTGTTCCTTCCATATCCAAGAGTTGTACATCCATTTCGTAGAATCCTCCACCACACACACCCTCCCGGTACCACTCTGTTACCTGCAGGTGTTCAAAGTAACTGTTAGCATAAAGCTAAAGTTATCAAGGAGATCTCAGAAAAAGTTATCAAGGAGATCTCAGAAAAAGTATTAAAAATTTTTACAAAATTTGTAGCATTTAACATTACAAATGCATATATAAAACCAGCAGTAAAAATCAATTATCTAAATGATGAAACAGAAGCATCAAAGGCAGTAAGGTATCGTCATGTGCCAAAATTTGACCTTAGTTCTTCCCCCTTCATTCTTAAAATAGGACACTTATGAGCGGTTAGTGACTCTCAAACATGGAGCCGAAGCCAGGCATGAAGCTTCCCCAGGAGTCAGACCCCAAGTTTGAAAATCAGGTTCACAAGTACCACTGCTGTCCTTTTAAATACAATCATAAGATCATCTGTGTTAGTAAAGCCTTCATAAAAATTCACTTGTCCACACTAGTGGATTTATCTTAAAGTTGCCTAACAAACTATACAATGAGCTAAGTGGCATAGTGATTCAAAAAAGTTTTCATGAAGACTGTATAAGTTCAAGTTGAGAAGGGCAGATAAATTCATGCAGACAGACAAAAGTATGGACGGACAGATATAAAAATGATATCTTTATCAGAACATACTTTTTGCAGTCACATAAAAATTGTGCTTCTGCCAATCGCATATATTCTAGAGAGAAAACTTCATTTAAATAAAGAGTGTTTATGTATTAATTATATTTTAAAAGTTTTGATACCATAAAACTCCAGTGCTTACTTCAATATCAGGAGACGTATCAAGGTATTCTGGTGAGAATGTTTCAGTGAGGTCTATTTCCTGACTTTTATAGCATGGCATATGTGATGTGATAAAAGCTTTCTCTGTGCCGTAACCGCCATCATGTATTTTTATGTCTCCAGACACATTCCAGCATGACAAGTCACCAGTCTATGTAAAGAAAACGTAATTACAGAAAATTAAGGAAAACAAAATAATTTAAAAATAAAGATAAATGTTCCATATGCAATTTTAAAAATACAGAATAACAAAACTTCAATGTTAAAAAGAATATATCAAACTAAACTAGGAAATTGTAAACCTGTATCTATATTCATTTCTTAAAGTGAAAGGTAAATATACAAGCAGTTGAAATATATTACATAAAAGTTTCTTGTTCATTCATGAGAGAAATCACTAGATTTCACAAGAAATAGAGTGGGATGACTTTATATAGAATTCCAAGAAATGCTTCAGTGCTAGGGTTATCTTTCTTTCTAAGTATATACATAAGAAGTTTCATTTTGTAATACATTCATATTGTAACAGATAAATAATCAGTCAATTTAATTGTAATTCCTTTTTCAAATTTATGTCTAAAACAGATACTTCCTTCTTAATGATTATATCCTTATTGTGAATGAAAATGTAGTAATAAGATCTTTAGCAGATTTAATGACCCATTTACATAGAATACTTCTTACTTCACCACTGGCATAACACTTCCTTACCTTACTTCTGGCATTCTTTGGAAGATTTGGTGACTAGTTTCCACATAACACTTCCCTAACACTGGCATTCATCAGTAGTAGGTATGGTGACTTAAGTTTCCACATAACACTTCCCTAACACTGGCATTCATCAGTAGTAGGTATGGTGACTTAAGTTTACACATAACACTTCCTAACACTGGCATTCATGAGTAGTAGGTATGGTGACTTAAGTTTACACATAACACTTCCTTACCACACTAATGGCATTCGTCAGTAGATTTGGTGACTAAATAACACATAACACTTCCTTAACACTGGCATTCGTCAGTAGGTATGGTGACTTAAGTTTACACATAACACTTCCTTACCACACTAATGGCATTCGTCAGTAGATTTGGTGACTAAATAACACACAACACTTCCTTAACACTGGCATTCGTCAGTAGGTATGGTGACTTAAGTTTACACATAGCACTTCCTTACCTCACCACTGGCACTCTTCAGTAGATTTGGTGACTAATTTACACATAACACTTCCTTACAACACCACTGGCATTCTTTAGTAGATTTGGCGACTAGTTTACACATAGCACTTCCTTACCTCACCACTGGCATTCTTCAGCAGATTTGGTGACCATCCCACAGCTTTAAACTGCTTTGTGCGGAGAGAACGAGGCAGGGGATCTAACTTATTCATTAACTTCTGTTTTTCAAGGTCTTCCATCTTGCTTTCCTCGGCAGTTTTAACATCATCTTTGTAATTTGGTTTCAACAAGGCAAATCCAGCAATCTTAAAACACAATGCATTAAAGATCAAGCTATGACTTTCAAATATTGATCATTCTGTGCAACAGTAGTTCTGCATCACATAAGATGGTCATTACTGACCTACTTCAATCCCTTCTTTATTTGCTGTCTGTCATGTATCATCTGATATATATTTACAATTTCACATTTATGCTTCATAGTGGAGGTTGTATTTATATTAAAGAAAACCAGGGGATCCGGTTTGACCAATGAACATATGTTTAATGTTCCGAGAGATTTCACCACAAATCTGAGATTAAGAAATGAACCACAGATCATTATGAAGGATTTAGGTTTTTACCAGCTTATGATGTATTCCACAAGATCTTCACCCATTTCCCCTATGGGTTCTATATAGTAATTATCCCTATCAATATGAGAAAAAATACTACTAATCAAGTTTTGTAATTAAATATCAGTCATAAATGAACGTATTTAATGCATATATAACTCAATGATGAAAACTAAGAGGCAACTTTAGCTTTAAAGCTGCGATTAAAACTAAGATCCTGAAGTTATCATACAATACTACTTCATGTAGTTATGTATTATTCTATATATTGTATAGAAAATAATGTATAATGTATCACATAATCATGTATTACGTATATGTACCATGAAATGCATTTAGTCATATAATGTATGCATATACATGTATCAATGTATATGTACCATGAAATGCATTTAGTCATATAATGTATGCATATATCATACTATGTATCTGTCATACTTAATGATATATGCCATATAGATAGGTTTCATTAGCAGTAATTTAGATGGAGTAACCTCCCGTTGTCGGCCATGTTTGTGGTCAAACATGATGCTTTGTCTCATAGTCATACTAAGTTTAATTGATTTTTTAGAAAGTTGTTAATATTTACACTTTTTTAGAAACTTTTTTTTTACATTCTCTAATACCTCAAAATTTTTATAAGCATTGTGAAAACAGTGGAAGTATCCCTAATATTGAAAAATCACCTACATAATTTGGTTGATTTATGATCAAATGTTCAATGATATACCTCAAAGATGGTGAACAACTTGTCACAACGGAAGTAACTCCAATAAAATTTCATGCTAATGCAACCTATTTATAGAAATCCATGTATCATGACATGTATCATGGCATACTGGCAATGTCACATATTTTATCTCAATACATGATCTCTTAGCTTACATGGAGCTTGGTGTCGATGACAAGTTTGCCTTCCGTGACCTTTATCGGCACATCAGCATAATAGGCCGTAAGGTTAGGGGTCAGGTGAGTGGGAGCTTTCAACGCAGCAGCATGAATCTAAAAATAGAACTACACTAATGAAGCCACATTTCAACTCACTGTATTTATCTATACTCTGGATTATTTCTCTTTATGTGATGACATAAAGTGATGTTAGTGGTAGTAGATAACCCATAGTCATCAATTTGTGCACAAAATATTTCAGTTATATAACCCTCTGCTGTTAAAGCAACATAAACTGTAACTTTTAAGTAATCTGTTTTTCTCAAGTAATTTGTTAAAAATGATTTTACCACACAAAATTAAGAATGTGTGAAAAAATCAGCCGATATAAATCTTTTACAGGCCCATAAAACATGTGTTTTTCTGTGGCAATTCGGAATTCCTGCTGCACAAGAGCATTTCTTCTAAGGATGAAAAAAAGTCAGAGAGAAAAGATAATGGCATGAAATATGGTTTATAAAACTGTAGTTTGCAATATTCTCTTTGCCAAACTTATTTACTTTTAGTTGACTTTAGATTTATGTATAAAAATGGTATTTGCATATTTCAAGTTAAATTTACAGTTTTAAGTGGTGGAGGTATCTCTCTATAGTTAACCACACACATCAGCAGCTATACTGGTAAATCTTTAGCATGTACATGTACAATCTGGTAAATTTTCAGTAATTGCATTGGTTAAACTCTTGTATATACACTGGCAAATCCTCAGTAAACACAATGTAAACTTTCAATGGTAACTCAAGAAAATATACTGGCAAAATTCTTGAACCTCTAAAGTTTTTGTGATATTCTTATGTTTTTTGTCAAATTATACATTATTAGCAGTGCATTCCGTGGTGACTTCTGCAATACGACCGAATCAGATGTTTTTATCTTTTCCTTAAATTTCAAAAACGTGAGAATTGGATAGAGAGAGCTTGTTATATAAATGATTTTCAGTACTAGTCTCAACCGAGAAAGGGACAACAGCTAATAAAATACAGTTTTACTTGTAATTTCTGATACAAAAGAAATGGTTATAAAATTTGACCTCTCTGTACCTACCTCTTCTGATCCATCCTTTCCATTAATTTCTGTTTTGGTCTTGAATCTCTCCTCTGTGTGGAATCTGAGTTTGTACTCACCATTAGGAATGTCTTTGACCTACAATGGTTCATTCATCAATGTCAGTTAGTGATGAAACGATTATCGCCGATGATGGAATATCAATCGCTGAAAGTGCGCCGATTTTGATTTTTGATTCTATTTTCAAAAATCGAAAAATCGCCGGAAAAAAAAAAACGGAGAAGAAGTTTTATCACCCAAACTGACTTGTAAAATGTAGTGTAACTTATCTACCAAAATGACCCAACTGACCGGAATGCCCCATCTTGTTACTGAAATGCCCATGAAATGGAACTTAAATGTCAATAATTATTGTTTTTTACATACAAATTTGAATGAATCAGGATAAAAATGTATGAACTTATGGTATATTTGTTTGATTCTTTTATCTTTGTATAAATTTCATTGTTAAAAAAATCGTAAAACTCAGAAGATTAATATTACATTTTGCCGATTATTTCTCAACTAAATTACTATTTATGCCCTAGAATTGTAAGTCAACATGATAAGCAATGATTTGAAACTATTTGACCAGAAGGAGAAGGAAATAGCGGTATATATTTTGGACATTTCTGCATTTTATAAGTTTATTTCGGCAATATATGGGCATTTCAGTAGATAGTACTGCCCTAGTACTAATAAAAATGGCGGACAAGAATAACAACATGCTCTTTCATTTATTCTTGTTTGGTCTTTGGTAAAGACACTTAGTATCTTGTTATTAAGATATATTATATTGTTTAAAGGAGCATGGTCCGAATGAAGTCGGGAAAAGTATAAAAAAATGTAAACGGATTTCTTAAACGGCAATCGATTGCTAGTATGTTATCTAAGATGTGTAAAACGTATCGTTACCAAAGTCAATGTCGTTAACGAGATATGCCCGTTTTAAATTTGCAACATAACTAGGTCAACTCCTTGAATACTGATGAGATCTGTCAGAGGAAATCACATGACAATGAAACTCGAGCTTTACCCGATTCCAACATTTGTTCCACTTTTCTTTTTTGGCCTCTGGGTTTGTGTATAGTTATTTTCGACCACACTTTTGCTTTTCTCGTGCTCGTATTCCTCCATGTAAACCATTTTTGTTGTTTTCTACAGTGAATATCCGTGCACGCCCATGATTATGTGCGGAGCATCGCCTTATTTGGGGAATTGATACCAGCCGAATTTAATTCGACTCAATTACCTTTATCAGACATGATTGCAGAGGAAATAAAAAAAAACTGAAAGGGGGGTCTGGGGGTTCTCCCCCAGCGGGGTCACGAGGGGCTGCGCCCGTTCTGGGGGTTCAGGGGGCCAATTTAAAGGCCCCCGACCGAAAATGGATTTTAGGCATTGTAAAGACCTTAAAAAACCATCTCCTGGCAGCTTTTTAAACAACAAATCTTTTCTATATTACCTGTTATTTATACACCTCAGCTACCTGTACATTGACTTGGACTTACAAAACACAAATAATCCTTCCATAGAATATATTCCAACTTAATTCAGTGTCATTTTTCCATATCCTTCTATTAAAATAATCGTTAACATTTTCATTCAACAGTAATATTCAAGAAATATTCAATAAATAAAACATATATGGTCAAGATTTTATTGGTCCAACTTTATGAAAACATAGAGTATTGTGTCTATTTATGAGCTATGGGCCATCCTGGCTTTCTTGGCTAGGACTTGTTAACCGTTCAGTGATTGGTCAAAGCACATCATCTCGACCAATGAGATCAACGATCACAACAACACCCCAAAGACGGAAATGAGGCATTGAATAGTAATGTTTAGAAACGATCCGGACACGGCGTATAATACAATGAAACAGTGGAAAATCGTGAAAAGCGGAATTCCGTTTAAAAGCGGAAAATAATCATGTCTGCTTTATTCTACGAAAACATTGAGGGATTTTAGTTTTAAATGTTGCAATTAACACAAAGTTTATAATTTATACAATACAGGAAAAATAAGATATTGTCGTAATTTATCCTTTTCATGCTAAAATTTTCCAGTCTCGGACTATGTCCCTTTAAAATTTCTTGTTTATTGTATTTTTCAACTAAACAATTCTACATACATGATTGCATTGTCAAATGATAAAAATATCCCCTTGCAAAATGGTTTTCTTATTCGTCCGAGTGTAATTGATCATCGATCGGTTATGATTTCTGATTATTGTCCGATAATTGATTATGAAAACTGCAGCACTCCTAGTTATTACCATACATATAATCTTTTGTTATTGCAATGTCAGTGTATAAAACCCTTATCAGCACTACTAGTGATTACCCTGTATATAATCTTTTGTAAATGCAATGTCAGTGTATAAAACCTTTATCAGCACTACTAGTGATTATCATGTATATAATTTTCTATAAATGTAATGTTAGTGTATGCAACCCTTATCAAAACTACTAGTGATTACCATGTATATAATCTTCTGTAAAAGCAAAGTCAGTGTATAAAACCCTTATCAGCACTACTAGTGATTACCATGTATATAATCTTCTGTAAATGTAATGTCAGTGTATAAAACCCTTATCAGCACTACTAGTGATTATCGTGTATATAATCTTCAATAAAACAATGTCAGTGTATAAAACCCCTGTTCAGCACTCCTAATGATTACCATATATGTAATCTTCTGTAAATGCAATGTTAGTGTATAAAACCCTTATCAGCACTACTTACTACTGATTACCATGTATATAATATTCTGTAAATGCAATGTCAGTGTATAAAAACCCTTATCAGCACTACTGGTGATTACTGTGTATATATTCTTCTATAAATGTAATGTCAGTGTATAAAACCCTTATAAACGCTCCTAGATATTACCATATATATAATCTTCTGTAAATGCAAAGTCAGTGTTTAAAACCCTTATCAGCACTCCTAGTGATTACCGTATATATAATCTTCTTTTCCTTGACTGGCTCTGAGTATATACTTCTGCGCGTGACATGTAAGAAGCCATCATGAGTATTGTTCAGGAGCTGTATGTTCGAAGCAATACGCTTTTCACAACCATAAGCAAAACTTCTCGATCCTGATAAGAAAACATTATACATGATAGTTTGTTTTTGTCTTCCAAGCAAAGGTCATCAAAAGTTTTATTGTTGTTCAGCTTTTATTCATGATGAGACATTTTCTCAAGTGGAGCTCAGATGGTTTTCAAGGTGAAATGGAAGGCTGATTTTTTTTCATTCATTTAGGTACAGATTTACTTACTGGCAACAGTAATTAAAAAACTGGCACCAATTTTGATAAAAAAAAATGTTGAATCAGAATGATCTCCCTTTACTCATATTTGTTGGTGTTTTATGTCATTGTCAATCATTGTTCAGTGATGACAGAAGTTTCCAACTTCTTCAAACACAGTGGTGCAATTCGACTATCGCACCATATTAATTTTCATCATTAGCCTAAATGTTTAACAACAATACTTTGTTTATTGTATATCAATATGGTTTTATATAAGGTATTCAGTAAACATCATGAAAGAAGCCCCAAAAATGTGCCTATATCACTCACCTAAGCACAATTTCCTCATTCATATATAAGCGACTGCTTGAACAAAATTTCTAGATATATATATTCTCTTCCTTATTGTGCTTTTGACAACTGATAAATGACTGTAAACTTGATTCTGTATGTTAAATAAATCATGAAAAAGACACAAATATGTGTGAGAAAGATGAAACCAGAATTCTTTTTTCCTTTTTCCCCTTAATGTCTTAGTTATGTTATTGATTGCTGCAACACATTTAAAAACTTGTTTCTGGTGTAAAATAAGAGAAAAAATGTTATTCCTCTAGGGGGTCTGAACCCTTCAGCATGCTAGAACTGGCCTCAGAAAGGTATAAAAATCAGGAAATTTAAATTTTGACATGAAACATTGAAATATTCCTTGAAATATGTAGTTTCTAAAAACAGCTGAAGTGCCTTATTTCACCCTCTGATACAATTGGTTTGTTAATCAATGTAGCTTGTCTGAGGAAGAAGTTTGTCAAAAATGGGTACCCTCCTGGACTTATGTTGCCTAGCCCAGTCCCTGTATCCAATCTTTAATGGATATGGCCGAAAACAACATCACTTGTAGAGGCCCGGAAAAGAAGTTTAAACGATGACAATTTCATGCCACATGATGAACAGTTGTATGCCAAACAGCTCACTTAAGGCTTCAGCTATAAAAACATGCAGTACTAGCTGTTAACAAAATTGCTCACCACAATTGAAGTCAAAAGAGAAGTTTGAGAAGAGACTGTATTCGCTGGCGTAGGTTATATGACCAATGGAAGTATATGCCGGCCCACAGCAATTCAAGGCATACACCACGTTCTCCTTCTGGACAACTACTTGATGTGGTGAACCAGACATTTCTACTCTCTGTTCAACACCAGCTGAAAATAATTTCATACATAGACATAGAGGGAGCATAACAAGGTTTCATCGAACAGTTCATAATTTGACTGCATGCATGGTCGTAGATAACAAGTAAAAAGTCAAAAATTTGTAAAACTTAAGTAATTTTACTAAGTGTTTTAATGAAGTATGGTTTTTGATAATGCAGAAGAAGTAATGTGTGAAATGTTTACACTAGATGAAGTTCCATTACATTAGTTCATTCAAGTCTTCAGATCTGGAGGACTAAAATGCAAAGTTACTGATTCAATTACTTCTAAATGTTTTCTGACCAAAAATTGAAAAATACTGTTGTGTTCACATTTAAATATCTTTTTTTGAACAAGAAATATAAACCGAAGTGCCTTATACAGTTACACATACTTGTTACGTGGTTTCTGGCCATAAAGACTCGCACCAGATTGAGTCCTAGCTTGATTTCTCCGTCTTTCCACAATCTGCTGAATGCCCAGCCATTTTCTGTCTTAATCAAGTCATTCGAGTCAAATACGCCTACCACTCTCTGATCAACCTTAATGTGTATGTTACTGGGTTTCTGTTCATGCAAACAAATATCAAATTCATGAAATATCTTGAAAATAAACTAAAATAAAGTTTGAAGAGTTCTTGCTACATTTTTCTCACATTAAAGAATTTTTACAACAGCAGGAGTGTGAGAAAACATCACATTTTTCAATTATGTGGAAGTACCATAGATTCATGTAAAGAACTATACCATTAAAATATTACTTTTTTGAGAAATGGTCTGATTTCTGAAAAATGACCTAATTCTAGAAAAGAGTCAAAGCTTCAAATGTTTATTGAAACTTTTATTTTTTCCTAATTGTATAAAGATCTTACTTATTTCACACCTAGATAAATACAAGCTGCAATAAAAGAAATACACACAAAAGTTGATTTCTAATTCCTACTTTAAACAGTGTTGAATGCTTTTAAATCCTGCATGGAATTTAAATGTATGTTAAATACTTACCAGTAAGATCCCTCTACAACCATTTCGGTCAATCTCTACCACACCCCTGATAGGTTGAGGCTCTCCAGTTGCTAAACAAATGTCTTGGCAACAGCTTTCAGTCTTTCCACATTCAATACTTGACAGAACAAGATAGCGACATGGGCCTGGTGGACCAGATATGATGATCTTCCCTTCAACAGCCTCGATTTTCCAAAGATCTGATGATGTATATCCATCACCATGGCTTCCAACAACCTGCTTGGATGTTATTTTCACATCTGCATCCACTGTTACAGCATAAAGGGACGCGGCCGTTTTGTTTTCTGTTCCGCGACTATTGGAGCATGTTATAAGGTACATACCATGGGACGGCATCTTCTCCACCAAGGTCACCTGCTCTTCTCCATTCCAAGCTTGTGTCATGAGAGCATTTGACCTTTTGACCTCTGCATTTGTGACAATACGCTCTTCTCTATTATTGTACAGGCAGTATTTACTTTGTGAAGGGCCAGTTACTTGAAGAACTCCTTCTCCATTCACGCTGAATTTCCATTTATTTTCACCTGCTATCAACACTTCTTTGCAGAAGTTGTCCTTAAAACCATGTCTGATCATATATGCCCCACTGACAGGTTTACCATCCTGCAGACCACTGCAGAGAGTCAATGTGTTTCCTGCTCCATTACCGTTGACATTTACCATCAAACTAGTTTGTCCACCATCAGACACACCATCGATGAAGACGCCATGGCTATTGTTACCATTTTTACTATCATTGCTAAGCAACATCAAGTGGTTTGTTCCAAACATAAGATTCCCAATAAAGTTTCCCACTTCATCCGTTTCCCAAGCATTTTCACATCCAAAATGGCCCGAATTATTTTTGCAAATACTGTGTATTTGATAATGGTTGCAATCAAATCCAGATCGCAGGAGGAAAATTTCGCTAGTTGTCTCCTCCCCCTTGCCACCATAGCCATTAGAGCAGAGGACAAGAGTGGCACAGCCTCCATAGGCAGAGTTAATATTCAATCCCGTCTTAGCACTGTTCCTGATTGGCCATTCTCCTTTACTGTATCCCGTGCAGCAAGGGAAATCAGCTGAAATCATTATATATTACTGAATTAAAAACATGAATAAACTTAAAGGAGAATCACAAAGTATATACTTGAATTGATTTGTAATTAATATTTCATGCTGTATTGAGAAGACTGTTTTAACTATTAGATTTAAGTGGTTAAAGAAAAAACCCAGTAAAACTTTGGTTATAAAATGAGAAGAAGAATTCGTGTATATTGGGAGCAAGGAAGAGAAAAAAGACAGAGGAGAAGATGAATCTGGAACTAGAAGAAATTGTATGATCAGAAATTACATATCTGGAGTTGTTTAAACTACATGTATATGTCACACTCAGTTATTATGTGTACAAAGCAAAGTCCTACATAAAGGCAACCATGCTGCTCAGGGCAATGGTACCATATACTCCTAGATAAAGGCATTATTACAGGCGTTTTCTTGAAAAAAGGGGAAATTTTGTGGACCAAGTGGTTTTTAAATATGGTTATTAAACAATCAAACATTTAACATTGTTTCTCATTACTGTAAACTGAATTCAGAATCTGATACCTAAGGCCTACATTACCTGGTCTCTGTCGCTCGGGTAAAGCAGGAAGTGACACTGAAGAATTGTATACATTATCATCTTTGTTTAATGTTGTGGTTATCTCTTCTCCACTTTCCTGTAAATAAGACATTTGTTCTATACATTGAACATCATTTCAAATGATGAATATAAATATTACAAGACAGTACTTATCATTAACCAATAAACTCAAATGTCACAAAGTTCAATTTATCATCAACCGATGAATGCAAATGTTACAAGACAATTCTTATATATGGAAATATGACCTATCTTGCCCATGTCTTACCCCCACATTTAAAAGGATAAAAATGTGTATTTACCAAAGTTGATCAAAATCCAAACGTTTATCACAGACATATTCATACATTCCAATTAATTGTGAAAATTTGGTATTTTTGTAATGTAGATTTATCCACCCTTTGGGATAACTATCAAATAAACCAATTCCATAAAAATCAATGTAAAATTAAAGGAAATGAAGAGACAAAAATGATGCTTCTATAGAAACTGTCTGACATCACAATGGTTTTGATGTCACAGAATTACTAAAATGTCAAAAAGTAAGAAAAGTGTTTACAGTAACAGTACAAAAACACACGCATCACTAAATTTTACTATTTCTTTTTTCAGAATGTTGTGATTATGGAAAAACGCAACTGGCAAAACATGAAGAGAATTTGTTGATTTCTTTAAACTGGCTGCTTTTCATTTATTTTTCAGAAATGACTGTAATATTTTTTCTGTCTATTGACGCAAAGCCGTAAAACCCAAGACACAAACTGTACAGCCTGTAACAGGTTACACTTTATTTGTTTTGGAGATTTTATGTCTTTACCATAGACAGAAATATATTAGTCATTTCTTATAATTCAATTATATCACAATAGACTGATTAAATTTTAAATCTTTCAATCCTATTGTAAAATATGTAATTTCAAACTGAATAATCACTACTGATGACATGATTATTAAAATGACACTGTATTTTATGGTATAATCAACTTCATCCTTTGAGGACATCAATGGGAACAAATGTTTTCAAGATTGGAAAATATGCTCCAAGGCGTTTTTGGAATATGCCTTTAATTCTTTCTCTCAAATACTTGAACAATTTGTCATACAGTACACCATAATTCTTGATAAGAAAAATTTCATAGCAGGGTATAGAATGAACATCTGTAAAAGTTTGTGATCTCTTCAAATTACCACTATTTTCCACATACATTTTTTTAAAAATCATAAGTCATTAATGTATGCTGTATATTAAGCCAAACAGTTCTATTTCCTGCCTCCCAACTGACCCTATTTTTCAAGCACAGAGTGTGAAAACTTCTAAAAACATAAAAATATTAATGAATGAATTATATGTATCCCCTCTGAACCTGATTCAATTGGACTCCTTGTTAATAGTCATATTTTATCTACCAATGAACCTTAAAATGACTATTTATTACTTAAAAATGGCATAAAAAGCTGACATACAAATGATTTAATCCGTATAAGCAGATTACATATATTTGATATTTATGGAATAAATCTATTTTTTTCATTGGATGAAGGTATACCACAAAAAAAAGGATGGAAAACTGCATCATTACGCATGGCGCGTACGTGTTCTGTTCTTTTTTCGTGGTACACCGCCACAAATTAGATTCATTCCTTATAGGGCTTATTATTTAATTCCTTTGCAAACATGTTTTACATTCTCAGAAATTGGTATGTTATGTATGCACTATTTCTCAACATCGATAAAATTTCTGCCCTGATGGTGTGAATATTGATGTGCGTCACAGTTCAGAAAATGCCAGAAATTACATGTCAGAGACAGATTTTTGTGAATGAGATATACCATAAATTTTTAAACCAATCAACATGTGTGTTATATGTAAAATTAGATGATATATATGTACATGTATATGTATAAGCACTTACAGATTCAGATTTATAGTGAACAGAAATATTTGCTGCTGTTCTAACAGACGTTGCTGTGTCAACAGTTGGTGCAACCGCGACAGATTTTTCTTCTGTTTTCACAGATTCGGTGTAACTTGAAGTCTCTGTTACAGAATCCCTATCATCTATTTGATTGACATTTTCCTCTGCTTTAGCCATAACATCAGAAATTATGCCTATAGAGGCACGGACATGAGCCTGTTGTTCTGAATTCATGGAATAATCTTCAAAACTGTATGACTCTCTGTCCTCAGTGTCATTAAGAGATTCACCATCATGACAGCTTTGTATAGTTATTTGGGATTTAGTGTCTTCACTGACTAGATCTGATCCCTTTGGAACATCTTGGGAGTTTTCATTATTTCCAATGTTATCCAACTCTTCGGAACGATCAGGATTGTTCTTTTCGTCTACTGGAGATTGTCTATCCTCAGACTTTAGACTGTTTTTATTGTTTAACTCTGCATCATCTCTCTGTTGTACTGCATTGTTGTCATTTTCATTTTGTGAATGTGCATTGACAGCAAATGCTTTTTCAGTCTGATCAACAACAACAGCTTTCTCAGTATCATGATCTTGTTCGGGTACTTCTGCTTTTGGAGCTGTGTAAGATTTTTCCTCTTTAACATGATTTGTTTGCTTTTTCGACAGATTGGAGTTACCATTTTTTTGTACATCATTATTTGTAGAACTTGTAGTAACAGTCTGTGAGCTTGACCCGCATCCCATTTTCTTATGTATCCTTATTCAAGTAGCTGGTGATTCAATAAGCATTACTGTCTCTCCATTATGGTTACTGCTGGAAAGTAATCAATATCACTACTCAAACAGTTTTCACAAAAGTCGCTACTTCATGTTGTTCGATTTGTTTCCTACTAGGGCAATAAATGATAGTACTTTATATTTAGTGGAAGTAACAATTAAGTTTTTGCATATATTACATACATTTTCTTAAAGTGTTGGTGTTTGAAAACATTTTGTGAAAACTACTAAAATATGACAAATAAATATAAACACTACTTTCAGAGGTAATCTTTCAATACTTACAGCTTAAATTAACTTACTTATGGTGACACCAATATAACATTCTTTCTTTCTATATCACATATTATACATAATGATAATATCAACTATGTGTGAAAGGGGGTTACGAATTCTATGAAGATTCAACTGTCAGACATCCCCTGAGAATGAAATCTCTGTAAAATTCACTTATTCATAATCAGTATATATTCTCCAGGCTCTTAATTGTCTTGAAATCCATATTTATCCACCAATCATATTTGGGGAAATTCGGTCTAGGGTATTACACTGAATACTTTATCAGATGACTAGAGTTCAAACCTTCTGGAAAGGATTTTTCTAAGGTGTCGTTTATCTTAAATCTTCCTCCCTATTGACCTATGGATGAGACAGTATAAATGATATGTGTTGGCACTTGAAAGATGAGATCTATAGTGCCTTTGGATAGGTCTGTTGCATATCAAAAGTTGACGACTTGTCTAGATTTATTGACCTTAGACCCATTTCTATAACAGCATTGAATGGGTTTTGGCCATAGTGAACTTACTCATGAAAACAGTTAATTATTCTAATGCAGTGAAAAGGTTGCAGTTCAATCACTTCTGACATTACAGTTATAGACATGCATACAAATCTGTGACTTAGATATATAAAGTGATCAGTTATTTATACTGGATCATATCAATCATTTATCAAAATAAGCTCTATTACATCCATATTTAGTTCATAACTCAATGAAATTCGGATAATATTTTGTTTATATCGTGACATCACAAGGTAGATAACTGAAGTAGTTGCAACTGTTTAATCAATGTCTGAAGCAGCACAGTTGAACCACAAACCCTCAATAATGTGAGAATTATACCTTTTTATATTATCAAGTTGCCTCTGAATGGCAATCCCTTGGCAATTTCAGGATAATGCTAACTTTTTATGAATAAATTCACTAAGACCTTAGAATGGGATAACAAGGAGTCCCAGAGATCGACAGTAGAGAGGGTCCAACACAGAGCTTCATCTGTGGAAACTAATCAAGAGAAAGCAGTGTTGCAGATATGTTACAGAACCTGTGTCTTGAGAGCCTATATAACAGACGACTGGTAGCCAGAGTGACCATAATGTACCGAGTGGTGCACTACCTCGTTGATATTACGTCATCCCCTCTACAAACAATATGTACAACAACACGGGGACATACTTATCACTTATCGTTTTCTTCAGCCATCTCAAATCATATCAGGACTCCTTCTTCCCTGTAACAATTTTGCTTTGGAATAACCTACCACAGCAAGTAGTGGACGCTGATTTACTAGGGGCATTCAAGGCCCGGATCAGCGACTAATAGATGTACTAGAACAGAGACCTTGTTTTTATCCTGTCTTTCGAGCCTTGCATCACATGATTTTTTACCTTTTAACATTGTGTGATAATTTTCAATGAACCCCAGCACAGTAATTGGAAGAAGAAGACCAAAACTCATTTCAGATGCGATATAATAATCAATCATGGTCAGAATCGAGAATCTCGGACTATATGAACTGCATAGATGTTGCTAATCAGAATGGTATTTAGATAAAATGATATTTTGAAGCTAGTAAAAGTCAGAAAACCTACTGTTGCTTGGATTCCGTACTGCAAAAATATTTCTTCAGAAGTTCAGATCATTGTTGACATATTTACCAAGACAACAAAATTGAAATTGCGCAATTTTGTAGGTCGATTCTTTTTCAAACGTATTCTATGAAACCAAAATGCAATGGATCTCAATTTCAAACTTTTCCTTCAATCTCAAAATTCATATTACAAAAATTCCTACTTTTTATAGCCGATTCTGTGTCCAAAATATGTCACCACAAATACATTGGTCCGGCGATCGGGGTCCTTTTACGTCTCATTGATTGAAGAGTTCTGACAGGTGCTGGGAGAATCCATTGTGCAATGCTCGTATTGTGTGATTTAAAGCTCCGGGGATTTACTCCAAAAAACAACAGCTTTATATATTCATTTATATAGGTTGTAATAATTTAAATAGAGACTTAATAAAAGGCATGTCTGACTTTATTATATCATGCTCTTTGAAGAGTTTCTTTTTTCATTTCAGTTCACTTATACGCAGCCTATTCAGGCGACACCTGTACCCTCATCATGTAAATCATTCACTTTCATCAAAGATCATTTTCAGCATTCCCGTCTCAAGTATATGTTTACCAACACAAGCTTTCAGGCCAGCATGCATGTATCTGCTTGGTGATTCCTTAATGCTGATACCAGAGATATACATACACAAAAATGTGTATATATGTCTCTGCTGATACAGATCGTTTGCCCAACATAATCAGAGACATGGACTACTTGAAAGTAGTCTATGTCTCTGGCATAATCAATCCCGTTATGTGCACCCGTATTAACACAATATCTGTCCAGCACCAATCTGATTAAACCATATCCGCAATGGGACAAATAGAGAAGCGGAATAAAGATATGGTTTTAATCAGATTGGTCCAGCACCCTCTCCGCTCTGTATCAAAATCTTCGTCATATGGACCGTACTCTTAGCAACACAGACTCAGTGGCGGATTTAGTGGGGAGAGGAGGGGCGCCAGCCCCACCCTGACAGTGAACCAAAATTTGACCAAAACCGAGCATTTTGGTTCATTTTCTGTCAAAATCGACAAATTTGCCCCTCGACCCACCCCCCGGCAAAGGGGGCAGTGGATCCGCCAGTGAGACTCAGTCCATCATCCATGTGAAGTGCAGGACCGATAAGGCATTGTCGAACTGTGAACTACCAGGTATTTACAGATGACCGTGAACTGCAAACATGGTGCTGGTTAAAGGCAACCAAAAAGTGAATTAATATTTAAAGACATGGCGACTTCTTTTAGATGTTGCGATGAGCACTGTCTTAAAACTGAAGCACTCTAGGCTTGTACGTAGCCATGACTATATATAAGTGATCCGGCTGCTCAGTGGTTCCACAAACGTATTCCTGATGGGAAGAAGGAGTGCTTTTAGGTGTCAGTCCTGCAGTAAGGGATGAAATAGCGCAGAGTGTGTCCCAGGTTTGTGATATGTTGTAGCAGGAAAGTCAATAAAGTTTTAGGTGATGCGGTATATCATGATCAGTTTGGCATCCTGTCTTCTCTGCTGCAGTGTGGGCCACCCAAGGTTTTTGATCATCTCACTGGAGCTACAATGGACCACCAGTCCACCACCGTGACCCTATCTTTCCTGTGAGAGCAGTCCTTTTTATTCTTATCAACATACCTGTACACTACTGTGATGATCCCATATCCAGCATCACTATACTCTGTGTACCCTTATCAACACAGATTCTGTTATGCAGCGTCCTCGTCATGTGGATCTATATCAACACATACTCGATCTCCTTCCAGTTTTCTTTTCCTATGTCACCACAGACTTCCAAAAGACTCTGTGACCAGTCTTCCCGTCCTGTGTCTCACCACAGACTCCTTATCCAGTTTTTTTTGTCACCACAGACTCTCTATTCAGTCTATATCCAGTCTGACTTCCTATCACCACATACTCTCTATCCAGTCTTCCTGTCACCACAGACTATCTACCCATTGAGACCCATTTTGTGTATGCTTATCAACATATATTCTGAGTCTCCATCCATCATCCTCGTCTTGTATCATTATCAGCAGAATTGTCATCCATCATCCTCGTCTTGTATCATTATCAACAAAAAGATTTTCATCCAGCATCCTATCCTATGTATCTTCATCAACGCAAGCTGTCTATCGATGATCTCCTGTGTATGTTTACCAAAACAGTTTCTCTATCCCAGCATTGTATATCCAAATACTCGTTTTTAAAGAGTATATTTATGAAGTGTCCCTCTCGGTAGATTTGCTGTGTATGTCTTTATCGACTTAGAGATTTGCATAGTTGCTTCTTATGTATGCAGAATTCCTCCGTATATTTCTACCTGGTATAATATCTATTACCTTTATGTGTAATTCGCTGGAATTATAAGTCTAGTTGTAAAGTTGTCCTTCACATTGTCGTTGTTACTCTTCGTGCTTATATATTTATAACAAATTCGTCAAAAAAATGATAATAATAAATAAATGAATGAAAAAAAAATAAATAGATAAGATAAAAACACAGTTTTAATCATTTAAATGATATTTATTTCTAAGTAGACAAAAGTACTAGTATCATTGTGTCCATGCATGTCAATTTCATACAAAAGGCTAAACATGTAAGAGATGCTAGTACATACATAGTGTGCTAAATGTACCCAGTAATGATTTAATCAACTTTATAGTGAAATTCCTCAAATTCACTGAAGGACCATGATCACGGACAACGACAGAATTCTAAAACGAACTCGTGGAACAGATCTTAATCTTACTGACATTTCAATCAGATTAAAACCATATCTTTAAATTACTCCGCTTCTCTGTCTGTCCTATAGCGGATAAAGCAATGGGACAAATAAAGAAGCGGAATAAATATATGGTTTTAATCAGATTGACTGACATTTCTGCTCTTACACTTTATAAACTGTCATACCATTTACCGTGGGTATAAACGCCTTATTAAGGAAAATTCACCTAAAGACTTCTCGTGGAGAATTGAGGGATCGCCAGATCCAACTTTAACCACGCCCATTTTTTTATGAGAAAGAGGGACTTGTCGCATCTTATCGACATATTAATAATTTCTTATCTTTTAATATGACGATGACGACGACGACGACGACGACGATGATGGTGATGATGATGATGATGATGATGATCATCATCATCATCATCATCATCATCACTTAGATAAAAAGCCCTTTCGCTTAAAGTAATAGAAGGGACAACTCATCCCTTTTAGTAAGCACATGCACTCCTCGTCGTAATTAGAAATTGCCTTTTTTAAACAAACTATAAATGCCATATTGAAATGGTACATGTAGATAGGTTAGCTGATTTGACCTCGCTTTAAAATACTTCACGATTCCGGGTTGCGCCACTATGTTTAAGAGGTTGGTAACCTCCTGCTTCCATGTCGCGATATAACTGAAATATTGTTGAAAGTAACGTAAACACCAATCAACCAATTAAAATACTTCACTAACCGATATTTTGGGACCTGACCATACTAAATAACCATCTTAACTTTTTGACTATACTTGATTTGACAAAATACGTGTATACATGTATATACATATATTTGTTCAACTGCGTTTCCGACACCGAAATTTCAGGCAGGCAGCATTTCTTGCCTTGAATGGGAAATTTGACTTCGTGTTCCTGTCTCCTTCGTATTTTCATGCGTGTATATCTATGTATTTACCTCCTCGATTTGAAAGGTTATTGCAGGACTTTTGCGACGGGTGTTTCATGCAACCAGGGGACGCTTACTCCTCCCGGGCATCTGGTCTCACCTCGATTTTATTGGGGTTCGCATTTGTCTGAATATGACATTAAACACGATATTGTCCCCTTTATTCCATGGACTATAAGATATGGTTTACCCTTCGGTACTTCTTCGTTTTTTACTTCAGTCACGTAGCGATATGAATGAAGGCGGTCACAAACAAATTGGCGCAATCTGGGAATCGAACCCGGATCACATGAAATTTTGATATTTATATATTTCTACTTATCAGGGGATTTGGGAGTAATTTCATGAACTTTAGAGTAAAGAGGGGAATATGTTTGATGTTATGTTACATGTATATACATGAATTATATACAGAATGCAGACTGGAAGATCATTTCTCATATATCGTTAAGAATCGGACCCTATACATCCATTTTTGAAATTGTGGGGTTTTATGAAAATGGGGAGTTGACACATTATATCAACTTTTTAAGTTAAGTTTTCCTTTAAATAATGATTATCGGTATTATTATCAATTGTGCTTATAATCATTAATATCATTTTAGTCGTTACTGATTAATATTCATTCATTCATTCATAATTATTCATTTATTTACTACATGTGTATTTATTTATAAATATCTTTAGTAGAAATGAAGGTACGATAATGTACGAATGAGAAACTGGTATTTCCATTTTAGTGCCCCTTTAGCGCCCCTTCTTAAAATGTATCAAATGCTTATCTGCAACTGATAGTGACTTTATGGCCACAGCCAGATTTCAGCTTATATAAGACTGCCGTGCATGTTATGTTATTTGAGATACTTCATCGTGACATCCACGACAAAATGGAATAAATCTATTTCACTGAAATGCAGTGAACTTGACTGAAAACGTTATCATTAAAAAGTCTTGTTTTGTTTTCATGCGATGAAATGTCTATCTAAATTCTTATACTTCCTGTTGGGTTGTAAATGCTGTCGGGAGATTATTTCACTTGTATAGTGTTGACATTAAAGCTATAGAAGTAGCTACACTAGTGTGACCTTCTGTCGGGAATCCTGGTTAGATGAAGCTGTATATGTATCAGAGTCAACCCCCAACCTTTCCCTGAACAAAAGCACGGTGGTTTAATGCCCTACTTAGGTACATGCCTGATCCCCACATAACCAGGCGTCTGGTGAGCTTTCGAACCCGAAACCTCAGATTACCAGTACGTTTTGTCAACTATTTTCAGCCATATTTAACTGCTATATTTCGATCCCCAACAAACACTGTAAGATTCAATGACATAACAGGAACATGTGCATGCGCGGATACAGAGGGGGGGGGGGGGGTTAGGGGGGTCTGGACCCCCCTGGAATCCGAAAATTTTACCAAAAAAAGGTAATATTTGGGCATTTTGGGGGTTGGACCCCCCTCGTCTAAGAGAAAAATTTACATTTTTTGGTTGGACCCCCTCTGACAAAAAATTCTGGATCCGCGCATGATGTGGTAAAGAACAAATTATCGTAGCTGTCATTTGATAACTTTTGATACTCCTGATCAAAAGGTTGTCATGTGATCATTTTTGATCAGGACTATCAAAAGTGATCACATGACATAGCTGTGATACAACGGACTACATTTTATTGATTTTAATGAAAAAAGACCACTTTGTAGCGGTCAGCACTTGATTTGAATTCTGATCTTAAGACACTTACCCTGAGTTGGTATAGTTTACGAGCCAGGTAATCTATGGGGTCAGACGGACGCTTATCAAGGATCTCGGTGACAGCTTTGGACAGGATCCCTCCCATCTGTTGACGGAAGTACGCACTGTACTTCTCGGCATCTGTAAGCCCATCAACACCGACTTAGTGCAATGTAGTACCATACTTATTACTTGTATACATATTCCTATTAGTTGGTTTTGGTGGTAGATTTAAATATTTGAAAAAAAGATTGTAGAATAAAGGAGGGGGGGGGGGTTAATTTTCAATAACTGGGTAAACTAGAACTGACCTAATGGAACAAATAGCTCCCTACATATCCCCGCGGCAACAAAATTTGAAGTAGGGCAAAGACCAAGGTAAAGATCACCGACAGACAGGTCTTGCTACAAGGAATACACATGTTTAATATGAATGCCCTGTCTCTTTTGGTTCAAAAGTTGTAGCTAAAGTTAAAGTTTTTCAAAAATAGCTCAAACATCAGGTCAAGGTCACGAGATAAAAAATTTGGGTACCGACAGACAGGTCTTGCCACAAGGAATACACATGTGTAGTATGAGGGCCCCATCTCTTTTGGTTCAAAAGTTATGGCGAAGGTTAAAGTTTTCTGGACAGACAGACAGACGAACATACAGACAGACATGGGGATTCCAATATGACCCCCCAAACGTTGTTTGCGGGGGTATATAATATATTAATTGTCAATTTGAAAAAGGGGTGTTTGTTCAAAATTTACTAAAATAAAACAACTAACTGGCCGTAAAGCAGAGTTTAGTTTTCAGATTTAAAACCATACATTGAATCCTTTAAAATAACTTTCTAAGCTGTAAAACATTATATAACCCCCCCCCCCCCTGTCTTTCCACACACACACGTACACATACACACACACACTTCCTCCTCTCCGGGAAGTCGGTAAATTTATTGACATATACGTATGCAGATACCAATGTCATTACGAAAAACGATTAAGATGAATTAATTATCAATGGTGCAAATAGATTCGTTGTAAATAAGCTTACCTTCTTTTGACCTGGCCATAGCTGGCTTTTCTGCAAAGTTCAACAGTCACAGAATGGTCGTCAGCGTAAACAACAGGGAGCGGTCATTATTTTACATGTCATGTCACAGAAATGTACATGTAGTGTTTGCTGATAAGATTTAAATGAATGTAGACTTAATAATGTGAGGATTTGTTTATTTACTGCTATTTCCCCAACGCACACAAATCTATTATTTGAACCCCTTTCGTTATGAATCTACTGACGTGATATGTAAATGTATGTATTTATCAAATTTAAGGATTTACTGAATGTGTATTGATAATACGGATATACAGCCGTTATCATTCTGCACCTGAATTTTATGTGTTTGGTCTTTTTTCCCTACAAATTAGGGGGTTGTGGTTATGTGCATGATTTAAGTATGTGTAAATATATTCCTAAAAGTCATTATATATGACTTGTAAGATGAAAAGAAAAATGGGGGGGGGGGGGGGGGGTGTTGTTGTGATAATAACAAAATTCAGTTACAGTCATGTGAACGTGTTTGGACATTTGAATGCGCCTTTGTCAAACGCAAGAAAGGAATGTAGATATCCAAATATATGTAATGGGGAGGACCAGGAGGATGTACACGGCACATTGGCGTAGATTAATCGAGGCTCGTGCTGTTCCACTTTATAAAGTGGAGGTCACACGTGGACTTGTGGTTCCCCATTTTTCGTAGATCTTATTCCATATAACTATGAGTTTATCGTACAATCATAAATAGTTTCTAAAAGGTTTTTGTTTGATTTTTTGTTTGTTTTTTTTTTTTGTTCGTTCGGTTTTGATTTTTAAAAATTTTGTTTGTTTGTCCGGTTGTTTGTTTGTAGGAGGGCGTGTCAGGTTTCGGCTGAAAATGCCATGTTTTGCTGTTGTTGTTTATTTTTGAAACTAATTTACTTGCGTCAGTGCAACACGTCCCTATAAATCGGGAGGGGGAGCGGTAGTTTTATACTAATGTCATCATGGTCGGATCTAGAGATTTTTGAAAAGGGGGGAGGTTGCAGTCGCCTATGACTACTGTTTTGAACTATTCGGTCTTGAAAGGGGGTTGCATCCCTAAAATGGTCGAAAATAACCATTTTTGGTTAAAAAAAATTCCAACCAAAAAGGGGGGGGGAAGAGTTGCAACCCATTTCCGTCATGTGTAACAGTAATATGGATATATCCACCGACTTGAAAATAAGGTGGGAGGATGGATTTATGGAAAAGATTGTTCTTATCTGTCAGGGAGATATGTCCCAGTCCTAAAACTAGTAGCAATCATCTCTAGGGATAATATTTCCCACGACAAGGAACACCAACCCTCCAAAATTAACCAATCTAGGAACAATCATCTCTATTCCCAAGGACAAAGGATGCCAACTCTTCAAAATCCACAAAACTAGGAACAATTATCCCTAGGGAAAATATTTCCCACGACAAGGGACACCAACCCTCCAAAATCCGCAAAACCATTACAATCATCTCTAGGGATAATATTTCCCACGACAAAGGATACCAACCCTCCAAAATCCACAAAACTAGGAACAATCATGTCTAGGGATAATATTTCCCACGACAAGGAACACCAACTCTCCAAAATTAACAAATCTAGGAAATATCATCTCTAGAGATAATATTCCAAAGGACAAAGGATACCAACTCTTCAAAATCCACAAAACTAGGAACAATCATCCATAGGAAAATATTTCCCACGACAAGGGGCACCAACCCTCCAAAATCCGCAAAAATAGCAACAATCATCCCTAGGGATAATATTTCCCATGACAAAGGATACCAACCCTCCAAATCCACAAAACTAGGAACAATCATCTCTAGGGATAATATTTCCCACGACAAAGGATCCCAACCCTCAAAAATCCGCAAAACTTGTAGCAATCATCTCTAGGGATGATATTTCCCACGACAAAGGATACCAACCCTCCAAAATCCCCAAAACTAGGAATAATCAACTTTAGGGGTAATATTTCCCACGACAAGGGATCCCAAACTTCCAAAATCCGCAAAACTAGGAACAATCATCTCAAGGGGTTCCGTCGTTCCAAGATTTACAAAACTAGACATAATAATCTCTAGGGATAATATTTCCCATGACAAGTAATCCAAACCTTCAAAGATTCACAAATATATACACGTGCGAGCCATGGACAAGTAAAACTGGTCTCAGAGAAATATTAAATTTAGCATAAATCAGTATGTATCACAGGCTTAGAAACTGATTGGTCAGGGATCCTTTTCTGTCACTTTTTTAATAATAAAGTTTAATCGAAAAACCTTTTTCCAACTTTGGGAACAATATACGATAGTAAATTGTTATTTAAGACTGTTATAAAGCAGAGTTTCCATAGTAAATACATGTATTATAATTGTACAGCGGGCGACACCTAGACCTATCATATGTCTACATCTTTTGTTTTGTATGCCATTTTGCCTGTACCAGGTTAAATCAAAATTGGGCATTCGACATTTGTACAGCTCTATATAGCTAATCAGCGGATACAGAACAATAAGGTATACTTTTCACATTAAAATAATTTACATAACCGCGTATTAACGAAGTGATGGTGTTGAATTAAAAATTTCACATAAAGAGGAAAGGAAGATATCGGGAATTGTCGCAGAAAAAAGCAGTTATGCATTTATGTTGATATTAATGTATGTGTGTATTTATATATTATATTATATTATATTATATTATATTATATTATATTGTATTATATTGCATTGTATTGTATTGTATTGTATTGTATTATATTATATTATATTATATTATATTATATTATATTATATTATATTATATTATATTATATCATATCATATTATGGATGAGGTGCTCGACTGGTGAACGAAAAGTTCCGGGTTCGACTCCCGCCGTAGGCACAACGGTATCCTGTCTTTCGGGTGAGACAGTATAAACGGAAGTCCCGTGTCACGGTAGGCATGGCACATGAATGATTCCTAACTGCTTCGGTTGGGTTCGTTGCAATTGTATCTGACAAATGCCGTCACCATATACGTGAAATAATCGTGAAGTGACGTAAAATAATAATCAATCAATCAATTTTACTAGCAATATAGTGTTAATTAAGAAAAATAAGAGTGTAATGATCTTAAAAACTAACAGTCAAGCTCAAAGGGGGGGGGGTTGTCTAACCCCAAAAGAGGAATTATCCAGTTAAGATTTGTATATAAGTTCTTTACATCCAGAACGTTCCTGATTCCCTCTACGCTCGTTCACATCACACACGTAAAATATCACTTAAAAGGGGGTTGAAGGGGGAGGGGCTGTTATTCTGACAAAAGACAATGGGAATAAACATCCCCTATATTCACACGTTTAAATCATAAAAACAAATCCATTGATTTTGAATGATTTTTTAATGTAGATCACGTGATATCATCGTCATCAAATAAATCATGTATGGATTTGAACTGGCTTACGATGAGTTTATGAACATAAGGGATATTTGAAAGAGAAGGACGCTCAAACAAATCATCCTCTATAAAGTCATCTAAATCGTCATTTGTGGAAAGCATTGTGGTTCTAGTTGGTATGGTAACCGGCACATTTGTAGTCCGTGACCCTTGAGGTTCTACCATGTTCAAGAGTTGTTTTGCTTCATCTGACGCAGTACTATCAAAACTTTCCGCCACACTTTTTTCGAAATGTTTAGTCCGTTGTGGTTTATTTGTTACGACGATTACCGACATATCATTTTCCTGATTTCTTTGGGACCGGAATTTGCGACCAGTGTCAGTACGTCTGCTGCTGGTATTATTCATATGAACTGACTGTAGGGGTAACGGATGTTTTCTCTACAAAATGAAAAAATATATCGAAATTTTAAACAGAAGCAGCAACAACGACGACAAAATAAACAACAAATACTAAAGTTACAATCTCTCTAATAACATTCTTTAATAACAATTTCTCGTACATAGAGCACTACGTTAAACTCTCCCCTCTACACGCTCTCTTTACGAGAGCTTGAATTAATAACAGAATAACACCAAGACAGAAACAACATAGTGTTTAAGCGCTTGACCCTAGATGCAGATAACCCGGATCCCATTCCCGGATGGTGCCACTATGCTTAAAAGGTTCATCTTGTTTCAATGTCCCGATGTAACTGCAAGAATGTTGAAAGTAACGTAAAACCACCAACCAACTAGCAGCATAAACGTAAAAAAAAGCCCAACAGTATTAGAAGCGGCAACAACAACAACAACGTTATCAACAGCAACAAAATTTACTAAACCAACATTTTTGATATGTATATAAACTTTGTATTACATTACTTTGACATTTAGCTGATGGCGATGTTATGCCCAACTTATGCATACAGTACTTTAGCTATATGTATCTGCCTATGAATATGAAGACACTATAAGAGTAATATCATATCATATCGGACTCTTGTTACCATATGTGCCTACATGGTCCATAATTGTCGACCGTGGAACATTGTTGCGGCAGCCACAGTATACATGTAATATCGTCAATTACTTTCGTATTCTATACCGACAACATAACGTTTTCGCAAAATGCAATAAAACTGTTAACGTTCATTTGTAGTTGTACCATAGATGGGTGCAATTTACTATTATAAAAGGTATGGTGTATCCCTATATACACCATAGCAAGTGGACCATCCCATCCTTTGGGGGTTTCAGATAGTACTGTATACACTATGACCTTTATGGATAAGTGTATGTACGTTCCACTTTTTCTGAAAATCAAATTCAGTCTTCAAGAAAAAAAAAAAAAATAACAAGATTCATAAATGAATTTTTTTAATCACAACTTCAATTCTCAATTCAGAATTAAGTAATTATCTGAGTCAATTAAAATTTCTGTTCCAACTGAAACGGTGATTTATTGCTCTTTGTTTGGTTGTTGTTGTTGGGTTTTTTTTTTTTTTTGGGGGGGGGGGGGTTGGGTTATTGTATAGTTTATTAACTGTATGCACTTCTGCATACAGATATAATACATATATAACAACAGCCATATAATATAAATCAGACATAGTCAGAGAGTGAGATAATAGTTGATAATGAAGATGAAGCTTATACAATGTGTTTTCTAATAATAAAAGCGCGTTTTATATATTTTCCTAAGTTACATAGTTTTTTTACGTTTTCTGTGCACAAAAGTTGAATTAATTTTATAAATATACTCTATATACATATGACATGAAAACCTCGTAGTTGTTTATATGGAACTAAGAATGCAACGTCCAGAGTGTAATTCACCATAAAATTGTATTTGATAATTCTAAAACACGGCATTTTAGACGAATTTAGGCTAGTTTTCATTAAAATAAGATCCCTCAGCACCTAGTATATCTATTTGTAATGAATAACGCCACATTAACATTCTTTCGCCTATACACACCACCGACCTGACGACAGACACACTAGTGGATGTTACCACATATTTCGAATAGTAATGTAGCACAATTTTTTAAATCCATTTATTTATGGTTGAAATGATGTCGCTATTCAATTTAGAAAAAATCAAGTACATTCTGAATGTTTCTCAAAGGATGCACATGTACATCGTGTTTGACATTTCTGTTTAATCCACTAGCAGTCTGACCGATTACCAAAAAGATTCTTGTACCAATTAATAAAACACCAACCACTACAGACTCGGGGGATGAAAACTGGTGTCCTATACCACTCATTGTTGCCAATAAATTAGAAATGTAAATGACATTGTCAGCAACATGTGACAAGCTATATAATTGACACTGACAGCAACATGTGACAAATTTTATAATTGATATTATCAGCAACATGTGACAAACTTTATGATTGACATTGAGGGCAACATGTGACAAATTGACACTGACAGCAACATGAGAGAAATTTTATAACTGACATTGACAGCAACATGTGACAAACTTTATAACTGACATTGACAGCAACATGTGACAAACTTTATAAATGACGCTGACAGCAACATGTGACAAACTTTACGACTGACATTGACAGCGACATGTGACAAATTTCATAATTGACATTGTCAGCAACATGTGACAAACTTTATGATTGACATTGACAGCAACATGTGACAAACTTTATGATTGACATTGACAGCAACATGTGACAAACTTTTATAACTTATTGTTATTACACAAAAGGTTCTCAGTACTACGACATGTGATGAATACGTATCAAATTATTATACCTAAAAGAGATCCAAACGCTTCTTAAATATTTCTGGCAGGAATAATACTTCTTAATACGTCATACTAAAACGCACATAACCATTTTTGTACATTATATATAGATTCTATCACAATATTCTCAGGTATTCAGTACTGTGTCTGCCATCCCTACGGATGACCAACTTTTCCTGCTACTTTCCCGGAGGTACCATGTTTACTGGGTTCAAATTTCCACTATGTTTCCTTACCTTTTAGTATATATAGGCCACATGTACGTATTGAAAAATCTCGTGTTTATTTTAAACATTACCATAAACAAAACAACCGCGACTGGAGCAATAATTATTCCGATATATATTAGTATCTAATACTAAAAGATAAAAAGACAATATTGTAGAATTTCTTATCTGATTTGGATAAAAATAGTAACGCTTGTATAGGATCACGAGTTTGATTAAAATGTACAAAACTGCATGTATCTTGTTACACATTTGTTTCTTTTAAACAAAATTTTACCAAGAGACATAATCTCTTTCGGGGTTTTCTTTATTCATAAATTCGGAGCAGTATTAATACAAATGCCGTTGACTTATGCACAGCTGTATTATAATGCATAGTTGGCAATCTTTCAGGTGCTTGACTCGTGTCCAAAATTCCATAGTTCGAGTCCCACAATCGTTTACTTGTACCCATTTTAATAATACAAAGGCGCATAAGTGAAAACCGCACTAATATAACCCACTCTCAACCCCCCTCCCCTCTCCCCATCACCCTTCCTTGGCTGTTGCTATTTTGACGTTCTCTGTCACCATCCCGACAAATAAGAACTTCAATACAGCTACCAGTCTGGGAGAAGGGTACATTATTGTAACAAATAAGTAAACAACCCCTTTTATCTACATTATGCACTGTTCACAAATGGCATCAAATTTTATAGTTAAACTACCTTAGTAGAAACCAGGACTAAGGAGTCCTGAATCGCTCATTTGGACGGTTACAAATGTTTACATACATGGTATAATTACGTATCCGGAGTTCGTATAACTTATGTGCCAGATAATCGATCGGGTGCAGAGTCGGCAATCCGTAAGGTGCTTGACTCGTGTCCAAAATTCCAGGGTTCGAGTTCCATAGGCGGCACCTCGGTGTCCTGCCTTTCGAATGGGACAATAAAAACCGAGGCGCCGCCACAAAAAAAGGCCACAGAATACTGGTATGACGTAAAATGCCAAATAATATTACATGTAAGTAACCGATACATTTATATATACATGTCTAGCCGCAAGTAGTGGCCCTAAATGAATGACAGAGGGGCACATTATTGTTGTAGATAAGTAAACAACCCATTTTATCTTGATTATGTACTGTTCACAAATGGTATCGAATTTTATAGTTAAACTACTTTGTTGAAACCAGGATTAAGGAGTCCTGAATCGCATACCTTGTTACATATGTTTACATACGCAATACGACTACGTACCCGGAGTTCGTATAACTTATGTGCTAAATAACTGATCGGGTCCAGAGGACGTCTGTCCACTATTTCGGCCAGTATTCTGGACAAAGCCTCTCCTAACTGTTGTCGGACAAAATGACTGTATTTCTCAGCGTCTACAATATATTGACACAATTAAGTATCTGGAAAATATTCTAGAAAAAATGTAAAAGCTCATTCAATCTTTGATGGTGGAATGAAGGAAATAGAACTAACCTTCAAAAATGACCTAGAAGACATTTTTTTGGTAAACTTTCTCACTACAGGGGAGGATTCTGGAGGTCAAATACCCCTTCCTCCATTTGAAACCATGCCAAGCAGTGGCGGATCCTGTGACCCCTCTGCGAGGGAGTGGATTAATATTTTTACTTTTAAAATGGATGTTTGTAACATAAGGAATTGTATGGGAAGAAAATAAAGAATTGTCAAAGCAGTGACGTAGTGCCGTTACGCAAAAAAAAAAAAAAAAAAAAAACCGCAAATTAATACATAAAAATTTGTAGGTCTGTTATAATTAATACCCACATGTATTTGAATGCATACAGTTCTTGTAAAAGTTTACAGTTCGCCTTTTATGGAATTTCTTTAAATCAAAATGCTAAAATCGCCGAAGTTTCGCACCCCTCCCCCCTTCACTCTAACCCCCTTACCTGGGATTCACCTTGGACCCACTTAGGACTTTATGGCGGCCCCGGAGTCCGTTCCCTTTTGCATTTTAAACACAAAATTTCAAGTTAGCTACGCCAATGCAAAGGTGTAACATTTCCCTATCCATCTACCCTTGTGTCCAGGCTTGATGTAGTAGTTAAGCGCTTGGCCTGCGGCGCCGACGATCCAGGTTCGAATCACCAGTTGTGCCACTATGTTTAAGAGGTTGGTTACCTCCTGGTTCCATGTCGCGGTATAACTGAAAAATTGTTGAAAGCGACGCAAAACACCAACCAACATCTAACCCTGGCTTTGTTATATCATATAAGCAAACCGTGTAATTAAAGTGAAGTAATTCTGAAGATGCATTGGTAATTTGTCACTGCTACAGTGGCGGATCCAGGATTTCCGAAAAAAAGGGGGGGGGGGGCAAATGGGTATTAACCAAACTTCTCGGCCATTTTTGGTGCAAAATCTAGATTTTTACTAGTAGATATGTGACCAAAAAGGGGGGCCTGGGCCCCCTCCCCCCTCTAAATCCGCCACTGTGCTATGCATTTACTTGGTGGAAATAGTTCAAAACTGTACCGACAAAGGCTGATTCAGGTATGTGTAGAGAACGAGAGGCTTCAGAACCCTAGCTCTTCTGTCCAAGTAGAAAATGCGTCAAGACATTATTTCAAACACCTTTTTCCATTATGGTTTGTCTGCGACTAACAAACAATGCCGGAAATCACGACACGACGGGCAATAATTTACATATCTAGCCGAGCTTCTGGCCCGGATACGTAGGGATCGTGTAGGGAGTCATGGACCGATTCTTGTATTACGTTACGAAACGAAGTTCAAGGTTTAACCCTCACCCCCCCCCCCCCCCCCCTCTCTCTCTCTCTCTCAATGTCGAAATGCGGCCTTTTCGTGTAAAATATGTTCATTTTACACATCATTGGAAAATCTCCAGAGATAGGATTCTGAGTGTTAAAACACTTTAAACCTAGGTCCTTTTGTCCAAAATGTTATTTCCTTTAACATTTTAGAATCGAGAGGATAAAGTCGCCTTTCTTCGTGAATTACAGAATCCAACTCATGGAGTTAGTATCAAACAAAGATGCGCCGATCCCAAACCGAAAAATACGCTGTATTCGTACAAATAAGATTTAGTAAATTTAGTTTTCATGCGAGAATCCAGAAATTTTGTAGAAAGGGGGTCCTTCCCAACGAATTTTCAGAGAGGGGGTCCACCCATGTTTTGTGTGTAAAATTACCTACATTACATCGAACAATACCGAGAAAATTAATTTTCGCCGAATCTCAGGATGGTTCAACACCCTCGATCAACCCCTCTAAATCCGCGCATGGCTTTTTGTTGGCTGATCACATATATTACAGGAGCGAAACCATCAATTTATGAAAGGGTGCTTCCACTTTTTCATAGTATACTTTTCTGGACAATGAAATGAGGGTAACTGTTGGTTCACCGTTTGGAGGTAACGGTCCACTCTAATAAATGATCCAAGATGACCGTTTCGGTCCCATAATTCCAACCCACAGACCTCATATACTATATTTGAGACTTGAGGAGGGGAATGGACGGACCAAGGGTAACGTGATACTGAAAAACTTTGCAAACAAATAGTTGATGTCCGTGACTGTAAAATCACTTTCTAGTTTAAAGATAAAAACAGTTTTAGGTTACGCCCTTTTCTGACTAAAGTTAACTTAGTATTTAAACTTAACCCTCCCCTTTGTATTGTGAGTTTGTTAAACAAACTCTTGGGATCCTTAACTTTGAGGTTAAGATATAGATAGACAAATTTCTAATTATTTACCTTCTTTGCTGGCAGTGGACATTATTTCCTTTTGTCATTCTTACTCACAATTAACACATTATCAAACACGCATAGTAAAATATCTTGTGAGATCTGTGTTGCTATCAATAACAGAGAGGGAGCTGTTATTTTTATTTCTTCATAAAAATGTGTTGATCATACGTAATGGAGATAACAAACAAAAAAGGAAGACCTTTATGATTAAGAATCAACTTATCCGTGATATTTTTGAAATAAAAAAGTATGAAATATGGCATTTCTATTTCATGTGATAGTAATTGTATGCGTAAATGAAGAAGCAAAAGTTATTTTAAGCATGCTACTTTTGTGAAAAGCATGTATATACATGTAAATGTTTGTTATATTTTTAATTTTGTCTGATATAAAATATAATTTACGTTTTAAAAATATGGCTATTTTAATGTAAACCCTGAGCAACTAGTTGTTATATATGAGAAAATTCATATAAAAACGTGTACCTTTCCATTAATATCGGGCTCAATGATTACTTTTTTTCCAATCCTACTTTCAGTTTGAGACAGAAAATGCAATGAAATATCATTTTGGGTAGACCTATATTCAAGGACCATTATGGGTCAGCGGACATCTTCTCTTGCGCGGAAAGTTTCCAACTCTGTTTCATCTATCTTTGGAACAACTTCTGAAAATGAATCAACCTCTATTTCCACCGAGAATTTAGCCGTGACTCCATTTATTTACAAACGCCAAGGGTAACTCTATAATAAAATTATATGCTTAACAATAACATGTTTGGGTTTCATCAGCTTGTTGTTCTCACTCTGAATAACCAGTAGTTATTTTTCAATAAATTTGATAACAAAGAAGTGCACTTAATATCTCCAAACAGTATAGCTAAATAGTTGGCATTTCTGGTCACATCTTTTACTTTGTAACAACAGGCAGGGTGAAAATTGTGGCCGGACCTGGGGATTGAGCCCCGAACCTTCCGCTATCAAGAAGCATGCTCTCACCATTGAGCTGTCCGGGCTGATACAAGCATCTGTCACACTTCCCCACTGCCAGAGGTTTCCACGCTTGGAAATCCAACAGAAAAATTACCCAGGTTCTCCTTCACATGAGGGTCAGGTACTCTCACAGAACCAAATCTGTAACAGGCAGGGTGAACAACTGTGGTCGGACCTGGAAATTTAATCCAGAACCTTCCTTTATAAAGATGGATGCTCTAACCATTGAGCTATCTCAACCGATACATGTACTGGCATCCGTCACAATTTAATGCTGGGGTTCATTCTCAAATGCATCATGACAAGTGGTTTTGCATGGGGTATACCCCTCGAGATTCATTTTCAGTTTCTAAGTAAAATCTTATTTTTCAATCTTTGTAATTATCGCCCAAAGTGAGAAATTAATTATGTACACTTCTCCAGTGAATTCAAATGTTGAAATTCAATTATTTTATTTATAATATCAGTACATGGTATATATGACTAAAATTTTACATTTTCGCTTACAATACATGTAAAACCAAACTTATACCCCTTTATACAATGGGAATGTTTCAGATCTCATCTCATAAAAGATTCGAGCATAAAGTAAAACTTGATGGGCATGTACTCTTACTTAATGGTTGTTATTCGGATGTTTTCAGTTGTCAGGTTAGAGCTACAAGACTGCTCCATTTAAGAATTCAGCACAGAGCAAACGTGATTGTTTTGTACATTTTTTTTTCTCAATTCTCATGATAAAATCATTGTTTTGATTAGAACATATAAAGTCATGAAAACTCTTACTGCTTTTGTAGTAGTTCCTTTATAAATCACATGAATTATCAGGTGATTTCAAATTATCATCTTCAAACTTTTTTCACTAGACCATGTGAACATTTCCCTTAATAGGCTTATATGTACTATGTCTTTCCATGCTTAGAAGGATGCTTATAATATGGAAAAACAAAAATTAAATCAGTTAATTTAATATCATGTTTTTTCCTCCAACAGTTGTAACCCTTATCAGGCTCCATGTTTTTATGTGAAGTTGCTTACTATTCCATACACAGGAGATTTTACAGTGTACATATACATACAATCTCACATTTGTTATTCTTTATTACATATACTATTATTAGGAGCATTGTTCCAAATATGGAAAACATCGTGCAATGTATGCATTGTAACTGGAAGTTCCCAGGGTCAGGTGACAAAATGGTTAAGGGTACATTATTGCAATAAAAAAGCATTTACCCTGTTTATTAAAAGATTTGGTGACATGCTCTGCCCTTATGAACATACTGGGTTTTTGAAAAGCTCCTTATCTGAGTAGCCTGAGAGACTTTAGGTCTATTCTCTGTCTGTCTGTCTGTCCCTCCAGCCAGCCGACCATCTTGTTTGTAATGTGACCACAAAATAGTTTCAGATGATTACTTGCAATCATTATCATATATCAGATTCAAATCAAGTTTTGATGTGAGGACTGTACCTAACAATTGAAGGTTAAATAACCTCAGGTCAAGCCAGCGAGATCACAGCATCTCAACTTGAGTAAAATGATAATGTGGTAAATACCTGGTTTCTGGATGATATGTACTATACACCAGATTTAAGATATATGAAGTTTATGTACTTACATTTATTTAAAATAGCCCTATTCTCTGTATGGAGAGAAAGACATAGAAATTACCAGTAGTTATGAAGGGAGGAAAATACTGTTTGATTTTAAAGTCAAAATGTCAAGGGTTAGGGTAACAGCATTTGTATTCATAGTTTAAAATTTTGTAAAAACTTGGTTTCCACATGATAAGTTCATGTATCATGCATGTACATCAGATTTAAATCAAATTTAGATACATGTACAGTCAAACCTGTGTATAAAGGTCAGCTAAGGGAGAAACCAAAAGTGGCCTTTATAGAGAGGTGGCCTTTATACAGAGCTTAATTTTGCTAGAAAACATAGAAAATGTGCATTTAAAAAGTGACCTTTATAACCAGGTGACCTTTATGTAGAGGTGACCATTAAGGCAAGTTTTACTGTATATGAAAAAAGGAAGATGCCTTTTGATTTTTACATAAAAAATTAAACTTCAGTCAGTGAATATATTGGAAAAATGTAAGATCAGAAAAGAAAAACAAAAGCAAATACTGGTATTAAGTGCCTTAAGTACAAAGATCATATATGACAAAGAATACAGTAAATGTAAAAATACTTTGAAAGTCATTGGAATGTGGCTTTGTTGCAGTAAGTTACAGATAAAACTTGAGTTGTGTCACGATTTGGGCTCAAAATCTACTCAGACTGGTAAGGGAGCATGGATTGCTTCAGCAATACTTTCAGTATGCTTGTTAAAATATATTTCTTTCACAATTTGAGTTTCAAACAACAAAATGGTCAGAGAACTTTGAAAATCTATTTTATCATCTTTATCTATTATTGTATTTATTTGCTTACAGTTCAATGTATTTTGATGAAGATGGAGACTTGGCCCATGCTTTTTACATTGAGAAGAGTTATGATGGTCATGCAAAGATGGTCCAAACTTGGAAGAACATTCACCCACAGGTAAGCTAAGCTAATGTCAGAAAAGTCAAAAGGTTTTTTGTTAAACAATTTTTTTTCTTACAGTGTCCCAAAAGGTTTAGAAATAAAAGTTAGTGTTGACTCTTATTTATCATATCAAAACAGTGTTTGATTTTGTACACAGAGATGGCATAGACACTGGGTCTACCCCAATATCAAGTGGCATAGACCTGATTAAATTGACACAGACCATTCTTAGACAAAAACTTTTTAACTTTGACCTTGGCCATTAAAACTTTTATTGAAAAATCAAGTATGAATTTTGCAAACATGGTAAATAATAGTTGCGTGTTTTGTGTATTGATTTGGTGTTGCAGTTGATGTCCTCATGTGCAGAATATATTTTATTATTCCAAATTCTAAAACCGAGAGGATTTGATATAGATTTTGTCTACTGGTCTACCATTAATAAATGCAGACAAGTGAAGCATACATGTTGTATATGTAAATAGGGCAAAGTCACAGAAAACAAGAAATGAAACAAACAAATTTTTCAATTTGATACAGTAACATTTAGTAAAGTGCACTCTGAGTTAGAGTGGAGAAGTTTGAATTATTGATGAGTAACTTAAATTCATGGCAACATGTCACCTTGAATAGATTAAAATAAACTAAATAAGGTGTACTACAAGGTAATTTATATTCTAATTTTTGAGTCAAGTCAATTGAAAAATGGCTTATAAACATGAATCAGACATGTTTAGAAAAATATTGATTGATCAGTACCATCAGTACTTCTATATTCTATAAAATTATTTAATATCACAATAAAATTCAGACAGAACCAATAAAAGTAAGATTATTTATATAAATTAACTAATCATTGATTATCACATACAAACAGTAGAAAACAAAGCAAAGAAGGATAAAAGCAAGAGTGGACAGAATGGGCATGAAAAGGCAAATTAATCATGTTATTTCTGTTGGGAATGCGGAATTCTATCATGTGGTGACATCCATAATGGTCATCTTAAGAAATAGCTTGACATATCACAATTTTGTAGCTAGTTGGCCAACTGGATGATGTGGAATGCAAAGTCTTCTTTCACCATTACTTGTGTAAGGTTTTTTAATGACAATTTATTGAGTGTGAGTCTGTGAAATGAGTATTAAAGAACTTTACAGGCCAAGAAAATATAAAAAATTTTTATCTCTATTCAGGCAAATGTGTTTTAACTACCAGTACTTTCTGAATAATCCTCTATGAATTCAAATTAATGATGCATAACTGTATTTATAGATTAGAAAAAGGTGTATTTGCTATATACATGTCTACAGACTATACATGTATACAAACTATACCTATCTACAGATTATACATGTCTACACACTATACATGTCTACACATTATACATGTCTACACACTACATGTCTACACACTATACATGTCTACACACTATGCATGTCTACAGACTAAACATGTCTACAGACTATACATGTCAACACACTATACATGTCTACACACTATATATGTCTACATACTATACATGTCTACAAACTATACCTATCTACAGATTATACATGTCTACAGACTATACATGTTTACAGACTATGCATATCTACAAATTAAACATGTCTACACTATACATGTCTACAGACTACATGTCTACAGACTGTACATGTCTACACACTATACATGTCTACATTCTATACATGTCTACATACTATACATATCTACATACTATACATGTCTACACACTATACATGTCTACACACTATACATGTCTACATACTATACATGTCTACACAATATACATGTCTACATACTATACATGTCTACATACTATACATGTCTATACACTATACATGTCTACACACTATACATGTCTACATACTATACATGTCTACACACTATACATGTCTACACACTATACATGTCTACACACTATACTTGTGTACACACTATATATGTCTACAGACTACATGTCTACAGACTATGCATATCTACAGACTATACATGTCTATGCTTTACATGTCTAAACACTATACATGTCTACAGACTATGCCTGTCTACACACTATACATGTCTAAACACTATACATGCCTACAGACTATGCATGTCTACAGACTATATATTTGTACACACTATATATGTCTACAGACTATACATGTCTACACACTATACATGTCTACAGACTATACAAGTCTAGAGACTATACATGTCTACAGTCTATACATGTATTCTTAATTTAAATTCCAGGGAGAAGTGTGCCTGCCATATCCTCGTCTTAACAATAACTTTCCAATCATAATGTGTGAGGCGCCCAACTCGTGATAAATGTAGAGTGTCATTCCAAGAGTTACTGTTCCTACATATCACTGGTAAACCTAGTCAAAGCACAGTGGCATTATTTCATTACGTACATTGTGTGTCATTGTGATATAGAAGTCGTAGGTTCAGTGCACAAAGTTCATCTGACTCGTCAACATCTGGGAGCAGGTTATATGTGGGATTGACTCTCCATTCAGATGTTGTTTTGTTAAAAGCTATCACTATGGTTGTTCTCATATGCCTTCCTTTATTCATTTTATCAAATAGCAAAACATTTGACCAAACTTCCTGTCATTCCTCTGAATTCACTATCTAATTAGTATTTAACTCTACTGGTACAGACCAGTGAAGCTTGTCTGCTGTCTGGTCGGCCAATAGAATAATTGTGCAATTATCAAATATTTGATGTGTGATAGAAAAGTGAGTTTGAATTTTGATGAAAATATGAATGAATTAGTATTTTGATTTTTTTTTAAAAGTCTTTTTGTAAGGTATTTATGATTTTTTTTAACATTGACTGGACCATACTGGTTCAAACTCTGTGTTGAATTACCGGTAAATAGACTGAATTTAACCAGTCAGATCTTGAAATAATCATGTCTTGATATTCTAAATTCCACCTACTGTGTTGTGTTTGTTCACAGTTTTTTTACATGTATATATTTGTATTGCACCACTCCAAGCTTTTTGAAATTTTCTTTCATGATGTTTTCACATGCAGTAAGTAACTGTTCATTCTGAAGTCATTCATATCTGCTAGTAAAAACAAATATGTGAGCACTTATATACATGCTGAACACAATGATACTGCTTGATTAGTTGCACAACTAGAAATCAATGTGGGGAAGTTGTTTTTATGGAGGAAGTGGTGGGGGTGTTTTTGTTCTTTCATAATTATTGTGTAATAAAATTATGCAATAGCAGTTCTAATGTAAAAGACTTTAGCTACTTATTCCCTCTACTTATGGAAGTATTGTTCCAATAGTAGTAGAAAGGGTCTAATGAGGGAGTATGGCTTTATTCCTGTGTTCAGAGTATTTTGCAGTTTTGTATCCAGGGAAGGGGTTGCCAAATGGCTGAATCAGTTGTAGTGCCGACCTGGAACTTGCTATAGATCATTTCAAGAGGATGAGTTGTCTGCCCTTGTTTATTAAGATTGTCCACAGAAGTGGAGAATGAGCAGTGTAAAAGTTGTGCAATAACTGATAATTTGATGTATTTTTTTATTTGTATGGTCAATTGACCATTCTAAGAGAGGGTCTTTCAATTAGCGGTTACATGTACCTTTATATACCTCACCATGATATACAGAAAATGAGAGAGCTCTTATCAGGGGCAGATAAATCATCTTATTGAAACAGCTTATAGACTTCTACCACTTTAAAGTCTGGGGTGGTTTATCAATATACTGGTTCCCCTCACCACTACAAACACAGGTAGCCAATACAGAGGTGATAAAATTTTCCAGCTGATAGCTTAGATTCATGTACGATATATTTGTATTGAACAGATTGCTTGTTGAGTGTTTAGTGAAAATATGATGTATTTAGTGTAAATTCACTGTGATATGTACAACTGTATATAAGCTGTTTGTATTACTTTGAATGATTTATTGATGTAATATTTTGTTGCAAAACATAAACTGCATGCTGAATTGTCTTACCATTTCTGATAGAAGAAAGACGTAATTCAGCTCTCTGGCTTTGATGGATCCAGAAAACATGGAGAGGTTCATTTTACAGTAGATCAAAGATTTTTGGATCAATATGTTGACACAGTGGAGGGAAAGTTATACTTAAGTGAATAATTACTAATATTTGATGATTTGTTTTTCTGGAACCTCCTGGATCCATCACTTTGGTCGGAGAAATTTATGTACAGCATTGATTAGAAATATATTTGAGTATGTACACATATCTAGTATTTAGATATTTGAATTAACATGTGTTACAATGTACAGTTTAGTAGATTAATACAGAGGTGCACTATGAATGTATCACCTTAGCATCTATACACCCAGGTTAACACATCAGGGATCAGGAAATTTTTGGTTGGATTATATGTCACCAACTTTAATTTAGGGAAGGCTAGGGAGGGGGAAAAGAAGGGGCGTAAGGGTGGTAGGGAAGAGGGATGGGTGGGGGAGTGAGCTATCCACCATGGATGCTTCCACATCAATATCAATTTTTACCTACAAGAGATAGAGGCTTCATATTTGGCTTGGGTATTCTATTTATGATTAAAACCCTTTCAACTAGTGAGAAAGTCAGTGAACTTGACACTGACCTTTATTATACCATTTAGGGTAAAGTGCTCTAGTAACACAGCTTGTTGATGGAGGAAGATTTTTGTATGATTTGACAGCTTCTAATACATGTATTACTACTTAAGGGAATTTCATGGTCAGTGAAGTATTCGGAAATCTGTAAAATAGATTTATATTTAACAGTACAAGAATGAACTTGCTTCATTTTTTGTAATATAGTATGATTTTGTGTTTAACTCTTACATAAATGAAGACCATATTTATCCCAAAATTCTAACATTTTCATTTAATCATCAGGCAAAACATTTTCAGACCATTACTGATTTTGAATGATGTAAGCTTACTTTGCTATGTCGCATATAAATTTCGTTTCATCTCATTATTTTTGCTATTGATGTCATGAAATCTTTGTACATGTATTTTCCCTATTAAATATTCAATTTTAATGAAAATTGAGTTTGCTTAAAACATTTCTGCATTATACCCCCATTTAGACATGTAAAATGAAGAACTGAAACTGGTTGACATATGATCATATTTAAGACCTTTTTCACCCCTTTAAGTCACTTCCCCCTTCTAATAGCCTTTCAAAAGAATGATGTATTTTAAATGTTTTTTTAAAATCTGTAAATTAAATATTTGCATGTGCACTGATAAAATTGAAAATTTTGTATGAAATAGTAAGTCTGCATATGACACAACAAGGTCTTTTAAGAAAGAAAGGCATGGAACAAACTGAAAGATAAATGAGCTGAAAATTGCAGCATAGAAACATGAGCAATGCCTCATTAAGCATCACTTTGTATAACTCCTGAATAATGCAAGTCTTTCAACATGATATTATGTAACACGCCATATATTTAATGAATTGCTTAAGGAGATAGATCATTGGTTGAACAAGATAAATGGCAGTCTGTCATTGGATAATTATGATTTAGTTCATTTCATGCTATGTATGCTTGATATATTCCATTGATTTGACCAATCAAATTTCTGCTCATATATGTTTTACAATGTTTGTCATTTATTACATAGATGTGTTGAATATAATGAATAAAACATTTCAAGTCAGTATAAAGAGCCTGTTGTCATTGATTTGTATTGGACTAGTAGGAAATAGTCGGTTGATAGCTTTATGACTGGGAGGTCGTTGTTTCGATCACTACAGACGTATGGTTTGGGTAACAACGATAGCCGTATTCACAAATAAACGTGCAACTAGGTTTTGTCGTTTACAAGTGGAAATGAGGTTTTCTTTTCTTTTGTCTTTTTTTGAAAACCGAATTCACAGAAAATCTTTCACTTAGCATATGACTGAAATGAATTGTACATTACCTTTGCTTTGACTAGGTGGATGAGGAGATAATCTCATGACCGAGAGGTCCCGGGTTGGACTCCCGCGATGGGCGGATGAGACAGTAAAAACGGAGGTTTCGTGTCACGGTAGGCGTGGCACGTAAAAGATCCCTCACCGCTTCGGGTGGGTCCGTTGCAAGAGTATAAAATTCTATACTATGCACCAGGCAGGTGCCGCCACCATATACGTGGAATGACGTAATACAGAATCAATCCTTCTAATCTTAACAGTTTTGTCGTAAATATAGCCTTCATTCCTCTGCTAGGTTCGTCCTATATTGCACCGTGGCGGACAGCTTCATTCCGTTCCTCTATGATGGATTAATATGTCGTCATATTAAAAAGATTTAAGCAGAGACATTCATAAAACTATGAAATGAATATTACTTCTGGGCAGTTGCCTAACACTTGACAGTACTTAGCAGAAATGAAACAATGCATAAAGTAAATGTGGTGAATTCAAGGAATGAAGGCATAGAAATTAGTTGAATTCATGGTTTTGAAGGAAGAGCTTGAAAAATTGAAGGATATACTTTTAACTAGACTAAAAACAACGACTTTAGAATTGGACAGAGGAACCATTATAACTTATTCCAATAACGAAATACCGGAAGTGAAAGACTTTTTGAAATCAAGATGTAAGAAGTGTGAAATTACGGCAGCTCTAATGGATTGTCGGATGGTTGATAAGGACTATACATCGCTTTCAACCATTCTTCTGTCATATCGCAACATGGAAATGTAGGTACATGTTACTGAAATGTGTATAGAATAGGCAGTTGATGTAGCTAAATGCATCTCGAAAAGACAGTGCTGTATGTAAAAAATAGGTCGATACCTTGTGCGTTGGTCAATGTACATATATACATTACCTATGTACGACTGCATTGCTATATAGATCATTTCAGATTATTCGATTAAAATTAAATGATCCGACACAATGATATCATTTGTATGATGGCGGCACCTGTCTGATGCATTAATAGAACGCAGTGGAGACGCCCAGCACGGGGAAGACCCGAGGAGCAAAACACTCTATCATTTGATTATCATTAATTGTTTTATATCACTTCACGAGATAGGTCTTATTCTCGCTCAGAACAGTAAATTTCTGGATCGTCTAGTTTATGTTTATTCAGGAATGGAGTCTTCATAGGTTTCTGAGTACTTTTCCTGTGACATTTTGGGGGCAGGCTTGGTGTAGTGGTTAAGCGCTTGGCTTGCAGCACCGACGATCCGGGTTCGACTCCTGGCCTGGGTTGCTCCACTATGTTCAAGAGGTTGGTTACCTTCTGCTCCTATGTCGCTAGATAACTGAAAAATTGCTGAAAGCGACGTAAAACACCAATCAACCAACCAACTAACCTTTGACATTTGTTTGTAGTCAGCAGACATTTTTGCATACAGTGTTAAAATATTTACTCATTAGACAAACACTGAACCAAAATTTATGAAAACTACGTGCACTCTCATTAATAGCCATTTTGGAGTAATGAGACAGATAAAGTTATTTAAAATTTTGAACTGGCAAACTTCGAGCGTCTGCGTGTTCCCGTCTGGTATCCAGGAATGACACATGAAGTCGACCGTGTATCTACAGGAGCAAACATCTATTTGTATCCATCTTTATGAAAGTTAAGTAAAGTTTTGTACAAATAGGTTTTAAATGCCTCATCCTCACTACGTCAGGAGTTGTGTTCCGCTACTTCTACACACATTTGTGTGAGTGTGTGTGTGTGTGTGTGTGTGTGTGTGTGTGTGTGTGTGTGTGTGTGTGTGTGCAGAGCAGAGAAATCACAACGCCTGCTACAACGTAGCGAGAATGTCAATGCCTTTGTAAAATTTTAGCAGTTTTCAAATTAAAGTACAATGATAGCAACTCTGCCATTATTCATGATTTATTTCGTAAAACATTATACTGATATCAATAGTAATGCTATATGTAACAATGGAATTATGAAATGCATATAACATGGACATACGTACGGAAATACAATTCAAAACTTATGACTCCCTAATTTCACATACATATACATGTCCAATGCTTTATAGCATACTTACATTACAAATACTCATCTACATATATAAATAACAATAACTTATCATTGAATCAAAAGATTCCTATGACATGCATATCAGTTTTACATGCAAGTGGTAGATCATTCACCTGTGAGACGGGAGAAGATTTTAGTGAAAAGTATACTAGAGTCGGTAGAGTGGTAACGCTCATTCCGCCCATTTCTGGATCCGCCACAATGCTAAATCAGTAACATATAAACAAATAATAATGCTATTAACAGATTGTCGTGAAGACCGAAGGGGCCTAAATTGCTCATCTGCGTTGTAATAAGCCATTTACACTTTCCTTTTACGAAGCCTCGTTTGACAATTAAAATGCTTAAACACCTCGAACAATTGGTATTATGCTGAACTTACACCAAAATGATTTGTATTCCTTATAGTAATTCTATATAGCCAGACATAACACTACATTAATTTGCTCTCTATGGAATCATGCTAGTTAGACAAATTAACAAAAGTAATGAACATTGAAACAAATTAATATGAATATATTGTTTACGTTATTTGAATATTTTAGCATGTTGGTTTACAGAAATGGATACAATTCAGCCTAAGACAAAATCAGCGAGATCACAATACTACTCTGTGGTATTTCTCACATATCTCGCACACTCCATCAAAACAACTATCATTTCAACCAATCACATAGCGCTTTACATAAAGACATATAGAAATAATACACTTCTCACAAGCAGCACAACTCACATCATACATTCGCCATCGCACGTGTTCACACTTTTGACATCATCTTTTTTTCATGACATCATCAAACATAATGAGGAACTTTCTGTATTCGGTCAGGACTGGCTTCTTTGGGATTTACCCTCCCCCATCTCTCTATAGGCCATACTATATGCGTGGCCACTCCCTTGATTAGCCCTATCGGAACCTGAAATTAAAAACAGACTTTAGTTCTCAGTGGCGGATCCAGGAGTTATACTTTAGAAAATAAGGGAGGGAGTTTCAATTTTAATCCACCACTAGTTTTTGTTCACATCACAGATAAGTCACTATCAGATGTTTCGTTTTCTGATTTCTTCATACAGCTTTGTATTACAGACTAGCTAGCACCATGGGACATCATTCACAATGGTCCCATAATAATAATCTGTCCACGGACATTCGTTTGATGACTCTCTCCGGGCAGGTTTCTTTCGTTTCGAGTCTCCTCCATCGACCAGGCGGCCATATTATATATGTTGTTTTACCCGTTAATAACCCAAGAGGAATCTGCAAGAAAAGGCACCTCTAAATTGAACTCAAGAAAAAAACTCCAAAACATCCCCCGCAAACCCAAACCAACAAACAAACGAACAAAAACCGAAAACAAACATCATCAACAACAACCACACGAAAACGAGCTTACAGTCAGTGTTGCATGCAACACTCGTCCCCTACCACAATCTGTACTTTCGAAGTGACCTTATTAGCAACAGGAAACAGTTATGTTTGAAGTTTGAATCAAATTGCTCCTTCCTCACTGAAGTTATTGTCTGGAAACCATCCGGACAGGCAGATGGTCAACAACAAACACTATAGTCCTTTCCTTATATGAAGTTTAAAAGAAATCAATCTTTCTTAACTCAAGTTATAAGCTGGCAAATGAAATGCAGCGATTAACAATCTCATTAAAACTTGATCTATCACGCTCCTTAGTTTTTTCGTTGTCGCGAAGGTACGATTGAATGATAAATGTCTATTTTTAGTAACAGTGATTTTTAGTATTGACCTTTTGACCCCAAAATCAACCCCACCCGAGACCTTTACATGAGCTAGCCTCTTATGAATTTTGAATAAATCAAACATTCCTAACTCAAGTTATCATCTGGAAACCGTAATACAATGATAAATGTCTATTTCTAATAACAGTGACTCATCGATTTGACCTTTTGACCCCAAATTCAATCCCACATTAGATCTTTATATATTTAAAGCTAACACTGTATGAAGTTTGAATCAAATTGTTCATTCCTCACTGAAGTTATTGTCTGGAAACCATCCGGAAAGACAGACGGACAGACAGATGGACAATGACAAACACTATATTCCCCTCCAGTTTCACTGGCAGGGGACTAATAACCTCCAGTACTGTTATAAAGAACATATGTTGTCTGTGAAGAAAAATTTAAGTTTCTCAGGCCACGCAAATATATGAGAGTTATCTCTCTTACGTTAGTGAGAGAGTTTGTGTGAGCACATTTGTAACGGTGTGTCATTTTCCATGCTTTCATGATTCTGATACTAGTACAGGTTATGTACTTATTTTAGCAGTCATTTTCCATGCTTTCATGATTCTGATACTAGCACAAGTTATGTACTTATTTTAGCAGTCATTTTCGATCCGGTGAAACTCAGTGGATGAGAGGCTCGACTCGTTACCGAAAGGTCCCGCGTTCGATTCCCGTCGTGAGCACATCGGTGTTTTGCCTTCGGAAGAGACAATAAAAACCAAGGTCCCAGGTCAGATGCAAAGGTATACATTACTAGGCAATGCATTTGGAAGATGCCATCACCATGTTCGTAAAATAATCGTCATCTTCATGGCAAAAGATTGAAAACAGAGAGTTGAGATATTTTAGCGCAGGTGTCAATTAGCTGTGCTTCTGCTTGTCTCATGCGCGTATGTATTACCGTACGAAAGACGATGCTAACTCGGTGAAAAAATATAAATCCCGCCAAAACATGTACACATACCGCTCTATATGGTGATGTAACTGCTAATGCAGAATAGGCAGTATGATTATGGTGACGGTTATCTGCCTGATGCATTGCATAGAAAATTATACCTTTGCAACGGACCCATCCGAAGAAGTGAGGGATCTTTTACGTGATGATGAGGTCATATGACAAGGTCACATGATGAGGTCTTACCGGTCCAAAGTCGTTGCTATCCCGACTGTGTTCTCGGTTATCACCTTCTACCCAGCAATGACCCACTGGAATCTTGTTGTACTCCTGTTTCACCCGCTTTTTGTTGTAATTCACAGCTCTAGAATTAATAGAACATATTTTTTTGTTCTTTAAATCACACTTAAAAGCAGGCACAGTGGATACTGAATTAAATTGTCTCGCTCACAGCAAGCTTTCATCAGTTTGATTCGATCACCAAAATCCATAAATACGACTCATGATTTTTCAACTATGTACATTAGTAATTCAAAATCAAATTTTAGTCATCTCCACCTTTGTCAAATGATGTTTCTGAAATAATTCGTTAAAAAGGTAGTTATACATTGCTAATTATCTTACAATTAGACCTTATTTATATTACGTCAATGGGAATACAGGCATATATAACTTTGATGTTAAATTACCATGACCAAAGGTCTGCATGTCGAGAGCACCGCAAATCGATGGACTGCGGAGCAGTTTATAAAAATCTATTCATTTATTTAGTCTTTTTTTTCAGCCCTAAAGACGCTGTCAAAGCCTTCCAGATGAATGCAGGGATATACAAAGAAACGAGCATTACTTCGCATTCCCGGGTTCAGAGTTAAAGTATAAGTAATATAAAAACCATGAATGTTACTCACCTGACGGTATCGCCTTCAAGTCCGACAACTCTTTTAATCATCGTCATCTCGGAGTTGACAGGTGATCTGAAACCAGAAAAAAAAAATGAAGATTTTACACTTACTGTATGCGCTCAGTATCGGGTATAAATTTTAAGCCTGTATACATCAGATTTATATTTGAATTTGGAGATAATCATGACTTCATTGCTAAGTCAAGACTCTGATGCTGTCAGCTGAAGAAAATAAAATATATATATATATATATATATATATATATATATATATATATATATATATATATATACCCCAAATAGAAAACAAAAATAATAATTAAAAAGAATAATACTTAATAATAATTACAAAAAAAAAAAGAAAAAAAAAAACCCACGTAAATTTCCATGAACCGTCATTTGCCATATCATCCATAAGAATAAAACATCAGCGATTTCATTTCCATTCTACATACTATAAAGTAACATCAAGAGAGATCTCTACAGACAGTACTTTGAGCCTTTAAAAGTCTTGGATCCAGTAATAAGTATACAAACATCCTCGAATCTCCCTTATATTTGCTTGATTTAAACGGACAATAAAATGATGCTTCCATCTACAGGAAATACTTCCTTGTTTGATATTTAAAGATACTTCATGTCAAATCCAGTCATTCTTACATACATGTAGTTTGAAGCTATAATTATGTGACTAAAGAAGATACGGAAGTTAAAATTCTAGACCCAAGTGATATATTTATTCGAAGCTACGAGGGGTCTTAAGACAAATTAAGTCAATTATTCATACGATAATTCTGTTCACCGTTTTGGATGTAAACTGAGACAGGATGCCTGAACTAAAACTCATAATTTCCTAACCTAAAAACATTTTTTTAGAAAAACTGTTACACGACCTTGGCAGTTGCAACCTCGTGATGAATGGGCTGCAATACGATTCTGGGCTGTTCCTATCGTCGCAAGCGTACTCAATAACTGTGACTTACGACAATGGCCCGTTCTATGGTCATATTTAAACCCATATAAAGAAAGTTCCTGAATCCACCACTGATTTTATATACCAGATGACGAACCTATGTGTACCAGTACGTCATTGATTTCCTTTGGACGGTGTATTTACATTCACCGTCATTTACCGTTAAAGTTATAATTACTCACAAAACAAGCAAACTAAACATAATAAGATTGGATGCTAAATTGAACAAAAGATTTTATTTGCCATCTTTCTATCAGTGGTTGATTGAGATGCATAATCGTGTCGCTCATTGTTTTCTGTAAATAAGCATATAATGGGCATATTTGCAATATTTGCTTTTATGAAACCAATTATATCTCGGAAAACCCCTTGTAAGAGCATCCAGTCCGCAATTGATTTTCCCTTGGGATATCATGTGCATGTCATGTACCCATTTAACTTATTATGTATAATATAATTCTTTGTTAGAGAGAGAGAGAGAGAGAGAGAGAGAGAGAGCGTTTATGGATAAAAAGGAAAACGAGAAAGGGGGAGGGATTCGGTGGATGAATGGATTGTTACTGAACAAAAACGTCCCAAAACTTTTTACGATTTGACTCCATGCATCTTTTTATTGATTCATTCACTTATTTATATATTCATTATTTTGGGGATTTTCTTCTTTTTTTTCAGACACTCTCTAGACAAAGTAATCGCTGTATGAAGCGTTGCGGCAAAAACACCCTCAACAAATATGTAAAACAGGGTCTCATTTTAGAACTGGCAGGTAATCAGGGTTGATTAATTTAGTAGCGTGAGTTCCAACGGCCATAGCTGTCAATTTACTATAAAGTACTTGCTTGGCCTCCTGCATCAAAATGTTAATGACCCCGAGATCTGACCTGGACTCGGAAGTGTTCCCGATGTAAACGGTCTCACCCGAAAGAGGTGCCATCGAGGGGTTTTCAGCATGAAAATGAGTACATTATGCACTACTTTAAAATTTAGGCTTTTACCCTGGTGAACATTTTCGCTAGCAAGATCACAAACCCCGATGAACGACTTTCCGTTGCTGTGCCAAGCAGAGAACGTCGGCTGAAGATACCTTATCTCAAAATAGCTTTTTGTTGGATAGTTCGAAAACTTCAGCCCCGAGACCCGATACTATGCCAAGAGACATGTATGAACTATTCTTAGATATCTGTACGCGTGATCTATTTTCATCTCAATCTATTATCAAAATTGAGTTCCTACAAGATTCCAACCTTGACCTTTGGTGAGGAGAAGTATCTTTGTCCCGATGCTGCGTACTGCATGATCATGCGTCCATGCAGATTTGATTATTGGGAAATATTTTTATTCGCGAGAAATTCACTTCCGCGCGGTTTCGCGAAAATTACTTATACAAATTTAAGACTTTTCATAAAAAAAAAAAAAAAAGAAATCATTGCTGAACATTAAAGCACATGATCAGATGTCTATTTTTCATATGGCCACACACTGGATTTGGTTACATTCTTACTGAAATTTTTAATATATACGCATAACAATCTGTAATATGGAGTTCATCGACTGATACTGCATCTCACAAAATTTATACAATCAAATTAAAAAGTTTGCATCGCACCGAAACATTCAGAAAAATCAGATTAGGCTTACATTGAAACCCAATTCTCTATTGCATTAATCACAGAGGTTAAACGAGAACGATTGATGCATGCATTGTTCGGAAATAAGTATCTTTTATTGAATTACTCAGAATCCCTGATTCCCGCATGAATAGTTCAATCCGGAGCACACAACACGCCCATTGATCCGTGCAATATTGTGCAACAGAGGAAATTCTGACAAAATATTGGGAGAATGTATTTATGACATAAAAGTCAATAATCTGCATGCAAGACAAAACAAAGGGTCTAAAATGGAACAGAAGGACATTTATGCTTGCAAGTGACCGATTTTTACCGAGAATTAAGCCAATCCACGGCAAACAATCAATTGGTAGAATTCATGCTTTCAAATTGCTGCAGCATCAAAGTTTCTGGATGAGAAAGTCAAAAGTACGAGTAGTTTTCATGGGGAAGCGGAAATCTTTACAAACATGGAGATCTACAAACTGAGGTAAGTCTGATTCTGGACAGCGTTAAATATTTAAAATTCCGTGAGAATTTGCGAATTTTGGATATATTGAGAAAAGTCTTTAGTATTCTCTTGCGTTTAATATAAATCTAAAGAAATATCATCGGAGGACTGATCTGGGTGAGCAAGACGTATCGATAATACCATGTAACTATATTTTGTGCTTCATTTTCATAGAGAAGATGTGTAAAAGAGAAAAAAAACTTAGCGCATTTGGAGTAATTAGCTGTATCAAAGAGTGGACATTCAGAAGATCGTACATACCCTGCAAACAAATATATGAATGCTATTTTTTAAGGCTATAGATTTGTGGGTCCTTGCTGTGCTCTCTCTCTCTCTCTCTCTCTCTCTGGCTGCACTCGATTTTGACCACCCCAATGATAAACATTTCTAATTTCCAGACGGTGCTATCCATTCCGTTCCCCAAACGCACAACAAATGTACTACATGTAAATACACGGTCAAAAGGCAAGTATTCCTAGTCAATGTCCGATTTAAGGAATGGGGATTGGAAATCTGGAACTACCCTTGGATTCTGCCAAACTGACGTTTAGGGTAACAAAAAAGAAAACATAGTTGGATCCTTTTCAGAAATTGTATCTACGATTGGCCCCCTCTCAACAAAATTTCTTGGACCGCATCTACTCTCAACCGTTATACATTTCATACTGAGACACAGAATAAAAAAGATACCAACCTTTCAATAAAATCCGGGAATGATTCCAAATGCCAAGGGATTAGCTACTCCGCAGATTCTTCACCTTGCGGTAAATAATGCGTTCCATAATCTGTCTGTGCTATCACTCATACCAAATTCTGATGATGTCACTAATGTCCTTTCAGAATTTAAGTTTCAAGCATCAATGACACCCCTTGTTTTCCCGTTTATTATTGTTCTCTTAGATAAATGTATAGTGTTAATACACTGATTCTTCATAACCAACAAGAGGTTCAAAGATATAGAAAAAGATTTGTTGGTTGGTTGGGATTTTAAGTCGCTTTCAACAATATTTCAGTTATATCGCGACATTGAAGCAGGAAGTTATATTACCAATCTCTTAAACATAGTGGCGCTACCCGGGAATCGAATGCAGATCGTCGGTGTCGCAAGCAAAGCGCTTAACCACTACACCAAGCCTGCCCCCTATAGAAAAAGACGAGGGGCGACCCAACTAAACTAACCAAAAAATAAAAACATAAATAAAATAATAAAAATAAGATAAATAAATAAATAAAATGATAATACATAAAAATAAAAAAGAAAATAAATTAAAAAAAATACCAACCAATAAATACATAAATGAAAGGAAATAAGTAAAATTAAAATTCTCTATTCCTCTAAACCCACCGCTAAGAAAGTTTTTATTTCTGTATAATATTTTCTTCAGAGTTGAGTGCACCACTGCTTCCATCACGAGGTATTAATACTGTCTACTCTGAATTCTTTTCCCAAACATCGATGCATGACTAATTCCACGATAATTTTAATGATATTATCGGCCCTGTTTTTCACGAAGCTACAATATGATGTAATCGGTACTATTTTCTCGAAGCCTCAGGCGTTTGATAACCTTGCTACACGTTATATTGACATATTAATGTCGTTAGATCTAATGATTTTACCCTTCATTGATCCCCCATGCAATATGTTCATCGTATGCTCACCCAATAAAATGGCCTTAATTTCTCATATTTCATTCATTATTACACTACGTGTTTCAAAGACGTAACGTTTGCTGTCGTCAATTTTTCATTGATGTTAAATTGTAATTACAGTTTTACAAAACTTCCTCAAATACACATATCCTATCTGAATTGAATTTGAAAAAAAAATGTCAACATGTATTTACATATGTTATAAGTATCATTGTATGGCTACCTCGATCATTATTAAGCAGTGGACTCCAATCAACGGCCTACAATGAAGGTTTGTTAAATCACTATTGCATTAAGACCACAAAATAAAGCAAACAATTTGATTTAAAGACAATCTGTCACATTTGGAAGCTGACATTTTATACCACTGTGCTTACAAATCGTTTATATCCTGCCGCCGTCGATTCATTATCAGTTTTCGTATAGTATTTTATTATTGGGACCTAAAATTATTTCACCTTTTTGCGAGTTAATGTAGGTATATATTTAGGATTCAGTAATAGCTCCCCTTTCGGTCAAGTATAGGATATGTTTTAGAGTACAGCTCCCTTTTTGGTCAAGTTTAGGATTATGTTTTAGAGAACAATTCCCTTTTTGGTCAAGTTCAGGACTATTGCAACTATATCACCATAGTTACCACGCTTCACAAACTTCAGCGAGAAAATTCATACCTTCTTTATATCATATTCATTGACTTCAAAATATCAAATCTGCCAATCTTTCTTATTTCACATGACATTATTTTAACGAGAATCTTGCATGAATTTTTTTTCTTTGGTTCAAAACAATTTTCGCGTGAAGCATTACATACAAAATATATTTTACGGTTTCATTATGTGGAAGCATTTCATTTTCGCGGAAAGACAAACTGGCAAAATTGATTTATGCGAAATTAAAGTGCTCGTGAATAAAAAGGCAGTAATACAGAAGACCAAAAGCATCAGAGTTCATTAAACCAAAAAGTATCTTAACAGAAGCTGTAAGCATTGCTTGTAGGTCAGCAACAATGCAATCTTACAATTCTATGGTCGTGGACATTAATTGATGGCAAATCGTAGTGAAAACGACGCGTACAAATCATTTCTCAAATATCCGCGCAGACACTGATGCTGAAAATCGAATATTTCGCCGAAAATCAGAGTGTTCTATCAATAGCTGCAATAAATCTCTGCGAGCAACGGGATCCATCCTTACTCGATATAGTATCACTTATAATCTAAAATGTACACTATTTCTTGAAAATCTAAGATTTCAAAAAGAATGAATAACGATTTGGTACACGAAAAAGAATTCTCAGAACGGACAATAGCACATTCCGTTTTTGATTTGGTCTTATTACTATTTTTGCGATGTTTTTTCCCTCTTTTCATTTGTTTTTTGTTTTTTTTTTTTAGTTTTTGTTTTCGTAATTAATCAAAGTAATATATATTCATATTTTTAAGGGGGGAGGTAGTTGCTATATTATTTCAGACGTTTTTGCACTAGCAAAACTTAGAGCCTTATACATTGACGTCATTACTTCTGATCTGGCGAGTAATATATTATTGAATATTTGATTGAAAATACATGCACTCAATTTCAATCAGCATGTACTAAATTCATAAAAGTAATAGGGGCCTACATGTTGGAAGCCGCAAGGAGTCATACCGCTACTAGTTAAATCCACAATACGCCTGGATCCGCGAAAGTGCCGGAATGAAATTATTAAGCATGTGGCCAAACCTCTAGTCCAAACATAGAAATGCATCGACATGATAGTAAACACCGCAGAGTCAATACACTTAAAGGGCCCGGATGCTATTAGCTGGCAATATCCGAACGTATTCAATAAAGTCTTAAATAGCAACGTGGTACAAAGCCTTATTTACACGGCGCTAATGGTATCATGAATCCACCGGTAAACACGTGCCATTTTCTCTGCAAAGTTTATATATTGAATTAATTGGCTGACTTGGCTAACAATAGTTTGTTGATAAATTGGTCATAATAAATATAGGCACAAATCCGAGTCGCCCACTATACTGGGTTGTAACATGGCGCCGTTGGTCTATTGCAATAACGTGTCATACAGCTGCTGAAATTCGAACTGGATTTTGTACAATGGTCACGAAGTAATCAACTACAATACTATTTAAGATTAAGCTGCCTACAAGTTTATATTAAATAATTACTACTGATAGAGCAACTTGGCGGTTGTGGTGCTCCAATGAGACATGCTTACTAGCATGTGTTTTCCCTTGTCCTTTCTTCTTACGGCGCTTATTTTGACTCCATTAATATATAGCAGGACACATATGACACATAGGCAGTCTTCAGAGAGATTAAATATTTTTTTAAATCGGCACATTTAAACTTCGATGAAAAATGTTTACAACATTGAAATTGTCGCTAGGGAAGTAAGTCCCATCCATTTCATGGCTGGACGTACAGTCTTGCAGTTGTCCTGTCAATTATTCATTCTTTGATTTCCAGTAGTTTTCTTAGCGATAGATGGATATGTTGAACTAAAATTTGATACTTAATTGTACTTTGAAAAGACGTATGGCTAGTGCACATTTATGGTCGACTATCTTTGTGGTCCTTACAGACAGAAATATTCATGAAAAATTCGGTTAAACAGGCAGCGATGTAAAGATATAGACATTATGATCTACCCGTATAAGAGAAACGATCTCCGCCCTTCGCCATTTTGTTATACCACCCCCTTCTTCCAACATTGTAATGGGTTGGTATACTGGAATTAGGCCGTCTATTAATAGTAGTTTTTCACACTTTTTCAACATATCTTTGAATTATCGGGCTGAAACTTGGTAAACATCTGTATTACCAGCAATGCCAAACTTAGGGAGCAACCATTGATTTTTAATGGGGGGGGGGGGAGGAAGACTTTGCAAAAAAAAGTCCGGCTCAAATTTTGGGGAAAAAATAATCCGGCCCGAAGGGCAGGCAAAAAAAAAAAAAAAAATAAAAAAATAAAATAAATAATAAAAAAAAAAAATCCGGCTCTGAAATTGGGCAAAAGAAATATTCAGGCCGGTGAAAGTCTTCCTGCAACCAACCCCCCCCCCCACCCCCACCCCCATTAAAAATCAAATGGTTGCTCCCTTAGCTTGAATTTGTCGCCGCGCATCACCTACTTTTTTCAACCGCATCATCTTAAAAACCTGATGGCAGGCCAAAAGCCCTGCCTCGCAGACTAGAAATATAATTGATCAGTATCTCCCGAAAATGTATTGATCGGTATGTAAACCATATAAATATATGGGAACATCACTAACAGCTCCTTAAATCAAAGTCCATTAGGATTCACAAGAACTAAAGCAAATGCCCGATTTATTAAAGAGGTTTTGACTAATCTTAAATATTCGACTCATGAGTCAGTAGGAAATATCTTGTGATACTCTGAATTAAAGGCAGGTTTCGTGAAAACTAGCTAAAATATACAAACATCAAGCGGAGAATCAGTCATTTCTCAAAATATCGGACATTAATGTTTCGTCAAATATTCAAGATTTGAACGGGTTCCAGAATTCCAGAGTAAATGTTTCCTGTTTGGGAGCAACCTCTGATACTTGACAACAACAATGCATCGAATGTATCAATGAAATGCACTTTACATACCTTGAGGATATCAAAGCTTTATATTACAATGCCAACAATGGGTTGTGTTACAAAAGTGTACAAGTCTGAGGACAACCAATATAACATAGCGACAGAAGTAAACTCTTCCAGGGGGAAGTCGATGTATAATAAACAAAAAGACTGCACTATCAATTCACAGATTTTCGGACACTTGGTGTTATAAAAATGTTAACATCAAGATCGTGGGTTTAATCTTCTAAGACACCCTCCCTTTTCCAAACCACCCCCACCCCTTTTCCCAAACCACACACACTACTAAACTATTTCTAATTTAATTTACCTAGAGTGCTGCCACAATATATATCCACAAGCAGTACTAGTTTTTTCTTAATATAATAAGCAACAGGCATCTGATTCCTAACCTCCCATTTAGTGGCTGTATGACATAATACTGCACTAGCACGGATTACCCACAAATCGATAGGAAAATCTCCCAGATTCACTCTAACACCATCTTCTCATTCAATCATCAATTTTTGATAAATCATTTACTACGAAAACAAACATATCTCTCGTAGCTGATATTGCGAAAGACGGCTCTATTTCCCCTGTCCAAAACATCTGCCGCTTCCCTCAAAAGAGACGGCTCATTTCATTTGTTACGAAATTTTCAGAGTGTTTGAATAAATGCTCGATAATACTTTAAACCTTCGCGTGGACGATGCCATGCCAATCGTATCATATAGAAAAAGAATCGACACTACTTATATAAAACACTTATAATAATAATCCTTTACTGGCATTTTTCATACAACAATACTTAAGTGCTATTTAGTACATCAGTTAATAAATCGGTGCACCCATAAAATATCTTTTGATGTTTAAATATGTAAGGCGAAGGTTTGGATTCAAAGACACGCACATTGTTCAAAGAGATATTTTAGTAATATTTATCATCATTGATATAGATATACTGAATTGTAATCTCGTGAATGAAGGAAATAGTTTGTTTTCATTTTAATGTACCGAATGTAGCTTTTGCTGTTACAACTTTGTCATTGGCACTCATCCTCCAAACAATAGAATAGAAACAAGATCTGTTTGTGAAACACTGTGCTGCCATTCAGTGGCAACAAAAGTCTAAGTGTTGAATATGTTTTAACTATAATATCATCTCTTCAGGCAAACTTGAGTTATTGTGACATAGATATAATATGTCTGAATTAAGGCTACTTCAAGCATACAAAGTACTAGAACTCCGCAACAACGAATGGATTTGCCCTTAGGACCTGATATTGAATGTGTTGTGATATGCCATAAATCTCTCTGGGCAACTTGAGATATCGCAAGACATAAAAAGGGCTCGCAGAAAATCTATTTTGCCATAAAGGTCACAAGTAATTAATTTTAATGTCAATTAAGATTTTATTTTTGGAGTACACATGCCACATATGAAGTCTTTTTTTGTGGTTCAAAAGTAAGGAGTTACAGAGAGATAGGCAGACAGACAGACTGGGCAAAAACAAGAAGCTTCCATTCTTCCGATCCCAGGACATAAATACTAACCGTAAGTCATAGAGTAAACGTGAAATTTTGTAGCATAAACCAAAAGACAAACTTAATATCATAGTGTATTAGTGTGTCCATTAAGTTTCAATGACTGCAAAACAATTCTCGTATTGACAACCATTCAACAAGAGTGTTATAGATAATTTTAAAATAATAAATGATTTAAACATTTAATATAACAGCTTATCACCAGAGAATTTTAATTCATACCTATTTTCATCATTATTATCAGTCCATTTTTCCTATTGAATTTAGCTTGTATTTTCCCTTATACTAATTTATTTTAATATTTTATTAGGAAGGGTTTTTTCTCTTGTGTTTTGGTTCATGACAAGAGGGGATGGGGGGGGGGGGGGGGGGCAAAGCTCGGATTATTCCTTTTTCATAGCTGAATAATTATGAATGTTCTGTTGAAAAGACATCGAATCGATCCTCAGTATTATGTAACAGGTACATGTTTATCGTAAGAACCCAATTTCTTCCCCAAGGATTTCCTGAAATCAAGGAAATTAACAAAGGGATGCAGCTTTTCATTAGATCTATCGCTAGTCAAAAGTCAATACAAGTCGTATCGAATACTAAAGTTTTACATGGAATTCAGTAAGACACACGCATTGATGAACTCACTTACAAACTAGTAAATCACAACTCTTAAACAATACTAAACTTGTGATTGCACAATTCAGCCCAGTAACCCAGTTTTAATTTTTATCCAGCAGAAAACAATAGAAAGAGATGATAAAGCACAAGGTGTTCCGTCCGCATCCATTCTCTCCGACAATCGGAAGGTTTTTTTTTTTATCGATTTTCTAAACGCTGTCATGTTCACAATAAAGTTTTTGTGCTTAAAAGATAACCGTGTTATCTCGGAGTGGTGTTTGCGAAATTTATCACGTCATCAGTCCACTTATTTCTGGAATATTTGTCGAGATATCCACAGTGCGACAAAAGGACACGGTAAAAATCAACATCAAAACCTAAAATAGTTCGTTTCCCGATAATGTTTTCAGCCATGTACCTGGGTAGAAGTGTAGCAGTGTATTGCGATTATATTATAAGGTGTGGCTCAGTGGATGAAGATCTCGGCTTGTGATAGGGAGGTCCCGGGTTCGACTCTCGCCATGGACCGGTGTTCTTTCTTTAGGATGAGAGAGTAAAAACCGAGGTTCCGTGTCATGGTAAGCATGGCACGTAAAAGATTCCTCACTGCTTCAGGTGGGTCCGTTGCAAAGGTATAAATTTTTAAGCAAACTGCAATGCATCTGGCAGATGCCGTCACCATATACGTGAAATAATCGAAGAGTAACGTAAAAACAATATTCTAATGCATTTTGTTTGTAACAAGCGATCTCATTGGCTGTCCGATTTAAAAACTGCAAGGGTATTCACGATACCCCTGCAGTTTTGATATGAAGTAACGATACCCTGCAATTTCTGATTTGTGACTTCACGATACCCTACAGTTTTTGATATGACTTTGATTAGCGACTTGGCATACAAAACCATAACTCTGTGCCTCTAGTTGTAATTATTTTTTTCAAATGCATTAGAATGGGGTTACCATGCTTGTGTTTTACAAAAACTGACAGGGCATCGGCGAATACCCTGTCAGTTTTTGTAAAACACTCGCATGGTAACCTCTAAATCAATCAATCAACTGTAAGGTATAAACAGTAAGGGATCTCTAAAACGCGAAGTGTATCCGCTACATCTGCTTAACTCCAAAATCCCACCCCTGTATTAACGGCAGAACCCTCTTTCCCTTGGTACTGGGTGTACCTTCATTATATTGACAGTTCAAAGTTTCCCTTGGTGCTGGGTGTACCTTCATTATATTGACAGTTCAAAGTTTCCCTTGGTGCTGGGTGTACCTTCATTATATTGACAGTTCAAAGTTTCCCTTGGTACTGGGTGTACCTTCATTATATTGACAATTCAAAGTTTCTCTTGGTACTGGGTGTACCTTCATTATATTGACAGTTCAAAGTTTCCCTTGGTACTGGGTGTACCTTCATTATATTGACAGTTCAAAGTTTCTTACTCGCCGAATAAGTACCCACTAAGAATGACCAAATAACATAGGCAATACGTGTTTAATGGCATAGAATTTAAGTATTTTGTATATTGTGCAATGATCCCAGTATCTCCGCCATTAGAACTGCAAAAAATTCAGAAGCATCCTTACTTTGGAGAAAACTATTGCCAATCTGATTAAAACCATATCTTTATTCCGCTTCTCTGTTTGTACCATTGCGGAACCCTATCCGCAATGGTACAAATAGAGAAGCGGAATAAAGATATTGTCATATGTAATATTGATAATTGAATATGGTTTTAATCAGATTGTACTATTGCATAACTGAATTGCTCTATGCAGAATTATCCAGTCCTTTACCTCCAAAATGGCTGACAAGGGAAGTTACTCCACTTAAATTCTTCAAAAACTGTCTATTCGGAGTCTGGAAAATAGCATTCTTATCCAGGGTATGACAAATGGTTTAAGTTTTACATTAGGAAACTACCCTCCCCTCAGTTTATTTAATCAATTTATTCTGGAGTATGAAATAAAATTTTAATGATAAGATAAAGTGCGATCATGACGTAAACGTTAACTTAATTTGCATATCAGTGGCACCGCGTTAAACATGGGAATGCACAAAGACACACACACACATACAAAATAGAGTTATCCCCGCCTTACTTACATAGTGTTTTCATTTCCCTTGTCACCCGCTTTTCGCAAAAGCGTCGGCACATTAAAACTTATTCGTCTGCCAGTCCGTGCGTCCGTCAGTCTGTCTGTTACAAAAACTTTAACCTTGGTCATAACTTTTTAACCATAAGACGTAGGGCCTTCATATTTGGCATGGGTGTCCCTAATTGCAATACCTTTCTGTTGGTACCACAATTTCTTATTATGTGACCTTGGCCGTGACCTTTGACCTACTTCAATGTAACTTTTTAACCGTAAGCCTTCATATTCGACTTGTGTGTCTCTAATGACGTTGCAGATGTATGTAGACGTGCACAACCATGGTCACATTACACTTTACCGTATTTTCCATATCCATTTCATAAATTGTTTATTTTGTTTACGTTTCTATTTGACATGTATGGTGCAGTCTACACTGAATCAGGAAGCGTCGACGAAAATAGCAGCCCACTGGCATGATGAGGGGATTGAACCCTCATCGCTGGCACCCAAGGCCAACACCCTCAATCTCCAAACCATTCTACCTATACGATGCCCTGAATTATGATATAGTGACGTCATATGGTTTCACACGAATTTCGGAAATGACGTTTTGCATGAATGGAGTTTATATAATGCTTTAGAATATTTTACCCCTGGTTCTGCGCCTGTTTAGCAGATTAATTCAGATTTAAATCTTTAAAAGGTTAATATTATAATCCAATGAGACCTTGGCACTAGGCCTTATCTCCTCGAAAACCATACTGACAATTCATCGATACAGCAGTACACCGTGGTGATTAAACAAAACCACAACAGGGGCGGATCCTGATTACAGTAAAATCACCATAGGGGCGGATCCTGGTGATATTACAGTATTTCATCTGATTATCCGATACGAAATAACACTTCCACAAGGGCGGATCTTGGTATTTGTGTAGCATTTTAATTGATTATTCTTGGTCATTGTGCAGCATTTTAATTGATTATTTAAAAGAAAGTGATACTCTCACGACGGTGAGATTTAAGTATCCAAGTAATAAAGATGCAATATGCATAGATCATGGCAGGAACATTCTGACAATGCTATGTTTCTAAAACAGTTATGCCGATAATCGTGATAGGGAGTTAACACTATATAGATAGCGCCTCCAAGGACTGCGAGTATGCAGTCAGACAGATAAACAAATTGAGGATAAAAACTATAGGACCCTCTGATTCTGAGGAAGAAAAGAAAAAACCCTTTACAGGATAAACATTTCAAAGAAAAACTAGATTTCCTGGCTTTGGATTCTCAATGTCGTCCATTTTTTGCTTGCGTAATAACAAGTTGCATATGCGGTAGAGGAAGGAGACCATGCAGTGTTACGGCCTTACACGTATAAAGAAAGCTCCGCTCAATGAAAAAAATACTTTATTGGTTGGAGTTTCTCATAAGCTGTGACGCCTATGACATAAATTGCACTGCTGATGAAACTTGTTCACAAAGACGCTACTTGATGATGAATAATTCAGGAACAAGATATCTTTGATTGTTAGAAAGAAAACCGTTAAATGTTTACGAGATGTCTTTTATACAAAGAAGCCGAGCACGGAGGCAATGACTTCGAATGAATAATAGACGATATTTGCTTCCTTAATAATTACACAGATATTGGTAAGGGGAGAACACATCTCTATAAGAAAATTCATATTCTTTTCTGCAATAATATTCATTTTCTAAAAATATAACAAATATTATCCAGATGCACTCAGTACATATATCAACTTGTCACCCTAGTCAAAATCAATTCAGTGCTAGCAATATAATTATTTGTCTATGTTAAAGTTACCTCACTTATCAGTAATTTGTATTAGCTGAAAGAAAATTAATTTTGTGTAAAAAAAAAGTTAAATAAATTTGTTATGTATAGGCCATACTTGCATATAAATCCGTTCAATCAAGGTCTGCTAAAGTCATGTGCTCTCTGCGAAAGTCTACAATTTTCAGGGAAAGGGGGGGGGGGGGGCACTTCGAAATAAATGCCACTGGAATTTGTTTTATCTATTTTCACTTCCACAAATTTATACGGAATCAGCAAATGAAATGCACACACTTATTTCGGCTTGTATCGCATACTGACTTGAAGCATTCATGAATCTTAAAAGTGCAAACATCGAAAGTGACAAGGTCACAAAGGACATCGGTATAAAATACCCAGAGCAGATCATAAGATTATTAAACATACCGGATTCTATTCAAGGACCTTCGGATTTCATCTAAATTCTCGTCCTACCAATGCACCAGTGTAGGTGACTTGATAGTTGTTAACACATACTGTGCGACAAGCTTTACAAATTAATCACACATTTAGATTTGAACGGAAAAAATGAAGGGTGACATAATATTAACAAGGACTTCAATTTCGCGTCATCTCAGATTCGCAAATTAAATCATAACAAAAATTCTTGCGAATGAAAAGCGATCAATCACGTGTAATACTAATGGGTAAGCATCTTTCGTTGCCTCGCCACCTCCAAACTGTAAATCTTGAAAGGCACAATCTAATATACATGTAGTTAGAATCCGCAAGCTTTGGCAAAGACGATAAACATATTTCCATCCCATGAGAACAAAGGGTGCAAATTACGCACAGTGTCTGTATGATGCATTAGAAGACGTAAAACATGTAATTGCCAGAACCACTCCAGTCGTTATTTATCCGTGCTATATATAATTGATAAACGCCGTTACATAATGAATGGGCCTATTTTCTGAGAGTGGAAAGAGAAATTCCAGTTGTTGTAACCCAGAGAAGACTTGAAAGTGTAAGGATAGATCTAGCATATGCAGTTTATGATATGTTTACGTTCTCTATTCTCTGTTTAACGGTGAGAAGAATCTTTTTAATGAATGTCTATAACGGAAACTCGAGGAAACTTTCCCGCGCAAAAAATCCTTGTAAAACGATACGTAGGAAGTTTAGACACGTACCTATTATAAAGTCTGTATTACAAATGACACTATCGGAAGAAACCTAAATTTCTTTAAATGGAAGGAAAAAATCTGGTACATTTCTGGAAACTCTGATCTCAACAGAACATTAAATTTCGTAAAGTTTACCTCAAAGTGGAGACGAGAAAATTTATTTGACACAGTTACCGATATTCCAATTTTCCCCTATTTTCTCCTCTTTCCCATTTTTTTTTAACCTTCTTACATCAGCTATTAACGTATTTAGTCATTGTACAAGTATATCACAGAATCATACTACTACTTTTAGTCAATACTTCACACAGCAATCGGTTAAAGATATGCTTTTATCTTCATGGCAGCAGCTACAATTTGGGAAAATTCAATAAATGAACTTTAGTCGAACCTCCCATTAGAATATCTGTTTCTCGTTTTGCTGTTTATGTTCTGTAATAGAAATTGCCCATTTTCCGATTCCTTCGAGACGGTTAAAGACATCTAAAGAACGAAAGAGTGTGAAACACAAAACTGAATTAATGCAAACAGCTCTCTCAAACTGAAATATTAATAAACTCCTACGTACTGCATTTAGCGTAATTCATAACATCTTGCTACAAAGATAATTGTTTCTTCCATGTAATAATTAACATGATGTTGCTAAAATATTGGTTTATAAACACAATAATGCACAGTGGCGACACCTGTCGGACGCATTAGATGAATCATTTGGTGTATGCAAAATATCCAATCGGCGCAATTACGTCTCACCGAAAAATTTATGTTATCAATTCTCCCCGCGGCTACTTTTTTTTGCGTTGCATGTAGAAATCAAAGAATATAACACCAATGTGATTGAAAATTGTCATTTATTAAAAATGATTAAATCACATTCACACGATTAGTGTATAAAGGACGTAAAACAATATAAACAAATTATAATTGTACTAATATGAAAAGGCTAAAGCAACAGTATTTAATATTGCCCTAGCCTAAAATTATACCGAAAATATCTACAAGATGTTTTATATACTATTTATAACTCGAGAGTTAATTAAACAACCCTGCCGATACAAATTGCAAAAGCAATTCTTTGCAATGTCTTTTAGCGTACCTGCTGCAATATGTTCAACACATAAATCGAAGTTGTAAACGTCCTGATATCAGCTGTTATATCTACTATACTGATACCCCTGGGAAAAATGGTATGCATGAAATATAACTACTATTACTACGTGTTCTCAGGGGTGTTTATACAATATACGTAATAAGCGAGTTTGAATTATGGATGTTTACCACCAAATGTAAGCACTCGGGATGTCTCGAGTTCATTTCTTGCTAGAGAGTTGCTAAAATGTAAATTAATGTTGAGTTGCAAATGTATTTTGATAAGTATATCTTCAAACTGATACGGCCCACGTTAAGAATGCACATGTATTGGTTCTCGAAGGGATCTATAAAATTCAATTGGAGGGAATTCCTCCGAGGATGAAAATAACCTTTCATATACAATAATATGCTCAAGTTTTACACCACCTTGCTTGAATTACAAGTTCAGGGGAACTTGTACTCCAGAATTTTTTCATCTTGTACACTTCTTGTAACAGCTATTAGCTTCTCCACACCTAGCGATAAACGAGAATTCACGAAGAAATTGTTCCACTTGAATTATTCAGCAAATAAACACATTGTTGTATGCTTCATTAAGCTTACACGAAAATAACACGGAAATCGGCAGTAGTATATTGATTATTGATTATATTTAAGGTGTTCACATTTACAAGTATATTTTCTTTTTCCGTTTCTCTTTTTTCTCTTCTTTTTACATATATCAATTTCATATTGAGACTTCCGTAGTTAATGATGTCTAAACTGTTAGGAAATAAAAGGGCTCGCTGGTTGAGCTAATGAAGCAAAGAACTATTTTTGAAAAATGAAAATTATACTTTCCACTAAAATATGGTTAAATGAAGCAGTTTACAAAGTATCAGTACCATAGTAATTATAATAGAGTGGAATATCCAGAATCTGTGTCCTCCAAAACAAAAGATCCCATTGTTTACCGATAGGGGTGCTTCAGCGTTAAGTAATGATCTTTCAGTATATCCAACCTGTATTTAGCACAACCTGATTCCCCTGTTGTGGTTATACTTAGACTCATTTTCATGTGCAAGTTCATCACTTTGTCTTAGTGTCGCTCACGATGCACAGCGGTAGACGTTCATGTACCTTGGATATCATCGGTAAGAGCAGATGTCCGTAAGGAGGAAGCGTCTCCCTATGGCTACCCACACCCGCCACGGATGTTAGAAATATACACCTTTCAAAAAGACATTAAGGTAAAATTTTCTTGTTGAGAAGTAGGCCGAAGGTCAATGTCACAAGGTCAATAATATTGATACCAATAATTAAAAGCTCTTTCACAAGAAAAGCCCTAGATCGCAAATACTCATTCTTATTGTTTAGTATTTTAGTCCCCTACCAAATATATTTTTCTAAACTTGGGCAGATTTTCTGCCCCACTGGAGAACAAAAGAATGGTGTGTATATAAGTAGGAGTCAAAACGGTCAAACAGTAATCAAGATCTTGCGTATTGGGTACATGTGAGGAAATATGAATTCCCTGAACAGGATGAGAAAAAAATTCAAACAAAAATTTGACCACAACTTATGTTCTATCGACGACGACGACGGGATATGACATTTTCCACAAAAATTCGCAAAACTTGTACTTACGTCTTGGAAATCATCATAGCTTGAAACCAGCTATATTCACACAAACACATATGCACACAATCACATACACACTTACAGACACAGATAACACACATACACAAAGTAAAAACCGAAACCCGTATCACGGTATATGTAGGCACGTAAAGGATCCCTCCGTGCTTCGGATTGGTCCGTAGCGTACGACAAAATGATAAAGCATTGCACCAGGCCGGTGCCGCCACCATATGATTGCAATAATCTGGATGTGGCGTAAAACAGTACCAAAAACAATGGAAAACCCATAAACGATCCCATTGTGCTGTGTGTGATGTCAGTCATATGAGAGCCATTTGTGTAAAAACTATATGACCAGCTGTTGGCCCTACATAAGGTACTTTGTAACCGTACACGGATGTCCCGACATCCATATTTATGTAACATCAGTACACAAGTTCATAAATCACGACGTTTAATGGGAAAATCGAATCTGATAGATCAATATTGAAATTACATTGCTGCTGTGAAAGTACTGGGTAAGTACTCGAACTTTTATTCAGAATGTCGAATAAACAGGAATTTACCTATTCGAACTTTCTTTTCTTGTCTTAAGAAACACAATAAAACATACGATAGGTGCAGCCAAATAGACATGGTATTACTGACTTCATAGTGTGAAATAAAGCACTGTATTATGCTTCACAGTAGAGAGTTTTATCTAATTTTAAATAGATTACGATTTAACTTATTATATTGCTTTATTACATTAAACAAGTTCGGATGTTAATCATGCCTAACATTACATGCTATGGAAGCAAAACGAATGTTCTTTTTCCAATGCAAAGTTTGTTTCGTATGCAGTAATTTGCTTTAAGAGAAATCTCAGTTTTGGTAAGTGGTAAGATTCATAACAGGAAGGAAGGAGGCAGGTTCAAACCTCGCTGGAGTCATTGGTCATGACAAATAGAACGACCCCAATGTCAGAGATAGGCTTGAGAAAATTAAATAAATAGAAAACAAATCGCTTATATTTCGCGTGATTTTATTTTCGCACTTTCAGATAAATTGGCGATTAATTAATAGTCAAATCACGGGGACTGGGGACTTCATTTTCCCACGGAGTCATGTTCGCGCAATAACGCAAAACTGAAGCCCTCGTGAATTAAGAATGTTTAACAGCAATGAGAAAACGGGAAGAAGAGGCAGTGTGATGGCAGAGATGCGGCACCCCATGTCCGCTTACATTAGATATTTATGAGACGCTGATTCAGAGAGACATTTATTACATCATTCTGTCAGATTCAAAGCAGATAGTAGACAGACGGCTTTTATGTGTTATTAGGGGAACGTATGTTATATAACACTTCTCTCACTGATGACATCAAGTGTTACCCAGTCAGAGACACACGGTGTTATGTAGGCTACGACAGGCAAAGCAACCTGTTGTTCATTTCTAGTAAACACAGCATGTTTGGTCCATCGTCAGAAGGTGGCGCTTTAATCCAAGAATTCGTAAAAATTGTCTCAAGGTCACTGTTTCAAATCCCATTGCAGAATTTGATGATCGCTCTTTGGTGAGACCACTTAATGTAATGCACAGGTGCTGTGATAGATTTAACAATGTTATGTACAGGTGTTATAGTAAATTTAACACTAAATGTTATGTACAGGTGTTATGGTATATTTTAACACTAAATGTAATGTACAGGTGTTGTGGTAGATTTTACCACATAAAGAAATGTATTGGTTAAGACGAGTTTGTAACAAAGGACAATACCGTCTGCAATGTAAGAGCAGTAATGGATCCAGAATTTCCGAAAAGGGGGGACACATGTGTATTAGCCAAACTACTTAGCCATTTTGGTGCCAAATCTGGATTTTTACTTGCAAATATGTGGGGAAAAGAGGGGGGCCCCTCCCTCTAAATCCGCCACTGAGGAGGGTGCGGAAAAAAATGCTGTAGTGACATAAACAAAAAAAATTTGATATCAACACGATATTCCCTATTGTTTTATTGTCCCATCCGAAGAACGTAGAATCGACGCACAACCTCCAATTTTTGACTCTAACTCCGCTCCAGCATCAGCTGTGCCACACACGCCATCTTTCAGGTTTACCTAGCCGAGGGAAAAACCTTCCACTGCTACCATAAATAAGTCAAAGGGCAGTAATTTGAAATGGGGATATAAATACATATACAGTGTTATTGTTACCAATGTCAATTTACAGACAATGCCATGTAAAATCATTCTTGCTTTATTTTAGATTTACCATTTTTATGACAGTCTGTATGACAAGATTTTAAACCATATGACATACTTCTCAAGTCATGCATTGTGACATACAAAGTGTCTGATTGTATGTAATATACATAGCAGCAGCATGATGTGACATACACTTTCGGTGACAAAATGTGACATACTTTCCGTGTCGCAATGTAACATACATATGTATTTCCTTAGCGGAGACGCTAAATTCCAAGCGCACCTTGTGACACACCGGGTACAAACTTGTCTTCCTTTCTTCATAAATAATTCCATATAACGATCCATCAAGCTAGAGCAGCCGGACAATAGAGTATAGCGTTAGATACAAATACCCATTTCATTGGACGGTTGTCAATAAAATCTCGGCATCGCATCCCCACGGGCTTCACATTACACGCCATAATAAACATGTAAATCAAGAAAATCCAGCGCTACGAAACCCCGGTCATCTTGTAATACCATTCTATGAAATACAATAAGAATATCTGATTGAATATGATTCAGAATTCATTATCAGGACTCCAGCTTTAATCACATTGGGTATCCCATTCTTAATGAGTTATTATATTGGGCATCATTTGATTTATTCATTAAGGTTCAGCACTGTATCAATTTCACACCCAGAAATAATTCTTTATGACTGAATGTGGAAGGACTGATAAGGCTGGCACCGGCCCCGGGGCTCCTACGTCGTGCAGAATTACATCTCAATTAGGCATAAATGCATGGTACAGACATAGTACGTAGTATTCTGTCATTCCTAAATCAACTCTAGTAAATCTCTCACTTCAAAACTTCAGTGTTTTCAGCAGAGTTACCGATGTTATCAGAAAATTTGAGAATTTTCTATTGACATCAATTATGACTTTATTGAGGATTCCGTCTATTATTTCTATGAAGTATTTCTAATTATTTTTTACGCAAAACATATTATTATCATAACAAAAAAGGAGTCACGTCAGCTAAAGAATACCAGTAAGGTTGTCTTAAAGATTGTAAGGCGACACTACTTCCTCCTTCGTGAGATAATTACTGACGTTCCTTGATTCGGAAATTTCACCTCTAGCATAGCATCTTCGTGTCTTCCCGCGCTCCGAGCCTGATCGGATAAATTGTAGATTCCATCACTTTGATTCTCTGCGACTGAGCTTACTGGATCTTTGAGACCCATCTTCTCCTTCTCGCGCCCCGCGTCTAAACTGACCGATGACCGATTCTACTTTTTATCACTATGATGTTCATGAATCGAGTCTGCACCGACCGATTCTAGGGACTTTCTGATTCTCGTGATCCGCGCCTGATCTGACCTAATCTAGCGATATATATGTTCTTTTTATTATTCTCTTAAGGCGGTCTAGCCCAGTGGATGAGGTGCTTGGCTCTTGACCGGGAGGCCCATGTTCGACTCCCGCCATGGTTGCACCAGTGTCCTGTCTTTCAGATGAGACTGTAAAAACCGAGGTCCCGTGTCGCAGTGGGCGTGGCATGTAAAAATCCCTCCCTGTTCGGGTGGGTCCGTTGCAAACGTAAGCCGGTGTGGCCTAGTGGTATCGCGCTGGACTCCTGATCGGGAGGCCGGGGTTCGATTCCCGCCCTATCTTTCGGATGAGACAGTAAAAACCGAGGCCCCGTGTCGTGGTATGCATGGCACGTTAAAGATCCCTCACTGCTTCGTTGGGTCCGTTGCAAAGGTCAAAATTTGTATGCCCCGCATAAGGCAGATGCCGTCACCATATACGTGAAATATTCGTGGTGTGACGTTAAACAAAAATCAATCAACCGTTGCAAAGGTAGAAATTTCTATGCAATGCATCAGTCAGATATCGTCACCATATACGTGAAACAATAGTGGAGTGACGTAAAACAATAATCAATCAATTATTATTCTCTTGCTCCGCGTCTGAACTGACCGATTCTAGAGAACATTCTTTAAAATTTCTTGCTCCGCGCCTGATAGATAACGAAAACCAATACACGGTAATCCGTGGTTATAACAGGGACAGCAATGCACGGTAATCCGTGGTTATAACAAGGACAGCAAAACGAACATCAGATTAGCTATAGGTTGTGTTAGTCACTGTACTTCCTTTGACAGATAAAGGCTTCCTCGTGCGAAATATGCCATATTGATCCGTAAATGGCCGGGGAAATGTCAGACGGACGCTACACACAAATGATAAATAAGCCCGCAACTTCCCTTAACATTGGAAGATCCATGTAGAAGTGTTACCATGACTATTTTGTCTGTATAACTTTATTTAAAACCTTTAGACGATTTTAGATAAAACAGTAGTTTCAAAATAATTTTTAAAGATTTTTAAAATGCGGTCTTTTCTCCAAACCTGCAATGATTTCCGCTATTAAAACATGAATCGGCCCGAATCTGAACCCCACTCAATATTTTGTGCATATTACGATTGATTTAACGCGATTATAATCCACAGCGAGGTACTGGAAACTGGATTCGTACACAGAATTTGGTGCTACTTTTACGTGCGTGAAAGACTTCTGAGCGAGGTAACTTGACCTCTGTCTTCAGTAATCTTGCAATAACTATAACCATGAACTATCTCAGTACGATTCCCGAGAAGACGGTTTAATTATCAAGCAAGACTATCGACTGCTTTATACACATTGACAGCTCTCTGACGTCTTCAACTTGAATGTGAATAGTCCAACTACCACTCTATAATGGGCAGCAACAACAGGGACATAAAAAGGGAAACATTTGGTTCTTGGAAAAGTGAAAGCTTTGAGAATTTCATTTCAGGGTTTGAGGTTTCATATATTGTGGGTTGTTTAAGACGTTAAGAAAAAAAAAATCCCAGAGTGCTTCTGTAAAGTTTTATCCCAAAAGAATCGACGAGCTTTATGTTATAACGATATGTATATATCGCATAGTTTTGGGAAGATGAAATGAAATTTAGTCAAGAAATTTATTTGAATAAGTTTGGTTCTTACAGGTCAAATAACATTAACGTTAGTGTTTTGGTAAAGAGAATAAATTTAAGTCTTAGATGTTTCGAAAACAAGTTCTGTTATTGAACGAATGTTTACATATAGCATATTGCTCGCTGATTTTAGTGAATGCAAAATGAAATGATGAAATGCAAGTAGTCCAAACGTAATGAAAAGTCTTGTCGCAAGAAACACACACATGAAAAATTCAATCCCCATCTCTTATTGTTCATAAGTCATGACATAAGATAAAAGTTTTAACGGTAGGTCAAACTTCAAGGTTAAGGTCACGAAGTAAAAAAGGTACCCAATGAAAGGTCTTTGCACAAGGAATACACATATGATACTTTTTTTCGAAATACCTAAACCTTAAAAGCCATGTCTCCAATGGCTCTAACGTTAAGGGTTAATGTTTTTGTCTACGGACGACGGCAACAACGATGACGATGAGGATACGACAGTAATTCTCCGATGTAATATACCGTCTGATACATTTAGTTTTCTGTTTTTGTTCCTTGTGTTTTTTTACAGAATTCATCTGACCAAATTTCTCATATATATGTTACCCCGCTTTGATTGAAGACAATAACATTCATGACGGCATCATAGCACCAATGAACGTGTCACCTGACCCTCTATCACAGCACAGAAATGTTTTACAAGACTACCGAAAATGCAATACACATTCATGAACTTGTCACGATGATGTCTTGAAATTATTATCGCCGTATTGCACACAGGGATTTGTCGCAATGTTGTCGTAACACATGAATATGTCACCCGCCCCGCCAACAATTTTTCATACAACTATCGTACATATAGCACACACGAAAATTCTACTATGAACGTGTCATTGCCCTATCATAGCACACAGGAATTTGTCGCAATGTTGTCGTAGCACCCAGGACGCGCCGAATGTAATACTCCATTGATTGGCACATCACAGTGCGCCTAGCGAACACTTCAGGGGTCGTTAGCGTAATTTACCGATGCTAGCAAGTTCTCACTGCATAAAATGGCACCGCTATCAGTAAGAGCAATATCGCTCCTTGTCCTTCAGCGGAAGCGACCGTGCAGTGCATGCTACAGAACGGGACTTATCTACCACTATCAACTATCTTCTTCATACGAACAACAGTGTGAAACACTGCAGGTGTTATTTCATTGACTTGTTTCATAAATGTACTCAGTTGGTTTGGGGATTTTACTATTTGATAATTCTGGAAATATTTTTCGTTAGAAAATGGTATGTAGTATTGGACTTAAAAACTGATATATGTTTCTTAGTTTATAAACACTTTTGAAAAATATTATTACTGGGAAATTATTTTAAACTGAATGGCGAAACAAATATAAACATTTCCGTCTTTTTGAACATTTTTTAATTGTTAATGATTGATAGAATGTGGTTGAAAGTCGTTTCGACAATTTTCCCCCCAATAATATCGCGATAAGGAAGCAGAAGGTAACCGACCTCTTACAGAATGACACAATCTGGCGAAACTGAAATTTGTTTTTGAATTAGAAACTGAAATGAAATAGGTTATTATACAAAGTTTGCTGGTTATTTGCGGCTACGGATTTTATATATTGAAAACGAAAAAAAAAATCAATTCTGTAATAAGCATGCACATTTTTTCTCTGATGTAAGTATGTAGATATTTTAAAAATATTGCAAAATTTACTGAAAATTATGAAAACATGCTTTTGCGCTTTCTCCTAAATAGATTACAGTAAATTTTATCAGTAGGTTTTTATTAATACTAAAAATGCGGTACTTTGTCTCAAAGTACGCGTGTCTTTCTTCATTGACAGAAATTGAGTATATATGTATTCCGTTGTCCATTGTAAACTAGGGGCAGGCTTGGTGTAGTGGTTAAGCGCTTGGCTTACGGCGCTGACGATCCGGGTTCGATTCCCGGGTTGCGCCACTATGTCTAAGAGGTTGGAAACCTCCTGCTTCCATGTCGCGATATAACTGAAATATTGTTGAAAGCGACGTAAAACACCAATCAACCAACCAACCATTGTAAACGTGCATCTTATGAAATATCATATCAACAACGGTCCACGGTGTGATATTGTATTGAATAATATAAAAGCTCCCATTATGAAAAAAGCATGCATAATTTAGACCATCTGATCAGAATACTATATAGAACGCGATAAAGTGTGATTGAGATTTCATGTACATACGGAACACTGCGATACGATGAAACCGTTTTGGGTTTTGTTTGTTTTGTTGATTTTCAGATACATTTCACATTCTAGGCCTAGTTTATGTCCACGGCACCAGCTGCAGTATTATTTGCTATATTTAACTTGCTGTCGGGCAAACTATTTACTATGTACATGCAATGCAGACAGGATCTTACAACGTGTTGATGACCTGTCATTAATACGGACACTCCGACTCCCATTCACGGACTTCATCCGACTTGACCAAGCGCCGAACAAGAATCAAACCCACTACCTTTTATTACTAGCCTGACCTGATTCCTTTGTAAATGTCGAGTGAAACGCACAATGAATAAACACTGAAGCCCTTGAAAATTAAATTAGACTGACAGACAGACAGTTGGAAAACATACATTTAGGCCTAACAGACGGACAGATAGTCAGACCGACGGACATGGTATTGATAATATTTTTCTCATTTGGCAAGGAACAAAACAAATGTTGCTATTTATTAGAAGTCCTGCTAAATAAAGTGCTATTTATGCAGAAGTGTTCTCTCTTCCAAATGGGGTTCAATGAAAATAAGGTGGATTTTAGGTTAACACCCACCAGGATTATCTCAATTACATAGTGGCGGCACCAGCCTGGTACGTCGCTGAACAAATTTAACATACGCACCAGACTCATTCATGGCAGTACACTCAGGTTCTTTTACATGCTGACCTTCACCATGGGACCTCAGTTCTTGATACCTCATGCGAGGGATAGGGCACCGACGAAACAATGACGGGATTCGAACCCAATGCCTTTCTATACTGCACAAAACTCCTTGGCCAATGATTCACCACACTAGCATAATAAACTTAAGAAACCATTAATAAAAGCGCATACATCATTGATATTTTCTACAAAATAAGGTTTATTTGATCTAAAGCCATATGCTCTATCACTTAGTCATAAAGCGGGTTGTTCTGTATTTGTATATACTGTATTCAACGTTTAATGTCATAATACAATGAATACAAAATAACTACTTTGTTTTCTATTTGCTATATTTTAAAATCCTTTTTCTTTTTTTTCAGGAGCGAAAAAGTTTATCAAAGAGAACCAAGCTCTAACGAATCTTAAGATGCCATGTATTAATCCTAAGAAATGTCCAAATTTTAACGCAATGAGTTCGTTATAAATCAAATATATTAAGATAATAAAATTACGAACGTATTCAAAGTGACAGTTACATGAAGTGGTTATGACGTCACTTTGAGAGTGTTCTACTGGATACAAAACCCACAAGAACAAAACTCCTCGACAAAATACACGATGTTCACACGTTAGCATTAGGCTACGGTCATTGGATTTATAAAGAAGGATGTAAATTGAGAGGCATAGAATGCTATTTTGTTTGAAGAATACACGAGTTTATGTGAACAACACTCACTTTTAAATGAGTAACATCCCAACGTAATTGAGAACGGAAGGTTCAGCCGTACGTAAAAGTCTATGAAATAAACCGCAAAAGTGTTCGGAATCGATTTACAAAATAAAAAGGATAGGAAGCAGAGATGTACGCTGTCGGTGGTAGGGAATCGTACTCCGGCTTCAGAGCGTGTTCTAATAACAAAGTGTGCAGGGAAGGCAATCAGTGTAAATGAACAACATGAAAACATGCATTTACCTTTTACAATTTGTATTTACTTAATACATGAGGAGAAGAGCACGCGCAGTATTAAAGGAGAATAACATGCAAATCGGGAAGTTAAATGGATAAATAGTCTGATAGAAAGAAAGCATGGATTTGTTCATAGAAAAAGAATATTTACTACCTTAAGATGGGAACGAAATCATGTTGAGAGAAGATTTACACTGGGGAAGGCAGGTTTTCCGTTCGGTTATTCTTTTGAGTTACATACTGGGGAGTGCAGGTGTTATCGACAAAGACAAATTCGCTTGGAAAACGGAATGTCCGCAGAAATGCACGTGTAAAATTGGAAGCTTAAGGAATACGAAATACTTCCTGACGAAAATGGTGAACTGCAGCATGACTGGATTACGTGCGGTTCATTCAAATATTCCGTTAGACACAGAGGTATTGGATTTATCGCATAACAGCATCCGTACATTAAATTTACAGGTCACGTTATCGCACGTAAAATACCTTGATTTATCTCACAACCAGCTATTTACCATTGATAAAAGGATACGAAAATTTACCAAACTGAAATATCTGCAACTTCAATACAACAGCCTGACGCGACTTGAAAATGGCATATTCAGTGGATTAAAATATTTATCCGTGTTAGATCTATCTCAAAATAAACTGTCTCATATCGAAAAACATGCATTCGGGGGATTAAATTATCTACAGAAGCTTCATATGGATGGTAACAGAATCATATTTCTTGAGAGGCAATGGTTTGTCAGCATGCCTTCACTCCACTGGCTTTACCTGTCCAGAAATTTGATCTCTAGAATCGAAAGTAAAATGTTCGAAACCCTGTCCAGCCTCAAGATGCTCAAAATCTCTTATAATAACCTTCGCCTGTTACAGAACGATTCTTTCTACGGATTAAAGGGGTTACGTATTTTAGATCTCTCTTACAACCGACTGGTGACGGTGCCGCATTTACACCAGTTGTCTAATTTGTTGTATTTATACTTGGATTCGAACCCGATCCTTCGTATATCAGCCGGAGCATTCAATAATCTAAATACATCTATGATTACATTAAGCTATATGTCAGACCTCAAGGTCGTAGAAACTAATGCGTTCATTGACCTTTACGGTCTCGTGACCTTACAACTCCATGATAATACGCAGTTGATTTACATAGATCCACAGGCATTTGTAAATTGCCCTCATTTGAAAAACTTGTATCTCCATAACAATGAGCTGTATACAATATCAGAGTCAATCAAACGCTTGCCTTCCTTATCTACTATACATTTCTATAATAACCGTTTGGTCTGCGATTGTAATTCTATGTGGATGAAAAATGAACTCCTTCAAGAACAAAATCAAAATTATACGTCGGTACTTTTTGATGACTCTATTTTGAAATGTACTACCCCTCCAGAAAGATACGGAATGCTTCTGAAGGAACTTCCGGCTGATGCGTTAAGTGAGACCTGCGCACCAACTACACTTCCGCTTTTTGAGAATCAGTATAATATTAGCGTAGGTGACGAATTACGACTTGAGTGTCACGGGATCGGTGTACCAGAGCCGCAAATCCAATGGAAACTTCCAAATAATTCCATTATCTCGGGACCATATAAAAATGGACGAATTGAAATCAAGAACAACTGTACCTTAATCCTGCGCTACCTGCGCACGAGTGATACCGGCACGTATACATGTTACGCTACAAGTGGTGGATTGGTCGATAACAAATCAACGTCAGTGACAGTTAACAACAAACCGGTGCGGTTAATACCGTATGGAATATCCGGAAGCTACGTCACTGTCACGTGGAACGGTACTTCAAGTCGTTGGACTCTACTTTCAGGGTATCAGATACAGTATAGAGAGGTCAATGACAGGTCAAGTACTATCGTCATTCCATTAGGACGTCATACGCGGCGTTACACATTCACAAATCTTAAACCAGCCACCACGTATATGTTCTGCATTGTGTATGTTTTTGAGGAAGAGTTATATACCGTGGATTGTGAAAACGTGACTACGAAAGCGAAAGTAGAACTGCCCACAGGCATTTATCGTGTAGATTCTAGATTAGTGATAGGAATAATTGCAGGAGTATTTTTAGTATTTATGGTTGTGTGTTGCATAGCCGTCTTCCGACAATTCCGACATAAGGATTACTTTGAACCAGTGTCGAGAAAAGAGGAACGCGAAAGTTTAACAGAGATTGCTTTGGAGGAAATTTATCAACCACTGCCCACCCCGATGTGTTCATCGACTACGTCTCTCATGCACGCACAGGAGTCGTGATCATCATCTGGTCGAATTTTCTCTATATGATCATAAGAATTTGCGCATACAAGAATCACTGCTATTCAAGCAATATCAACTCGAAATCGAGATCGTCGATGATCCATATGCGCGCGCAGGAATCATGATTATTGTTGAAATCATCTTGTAGTAGACAACGGTATTTAAGCTTGAATCTAACACATGGGCTATTGTGTATAATTGTTCGAGTGGGATCCTCAGAAACTCTAAGGTAAACGATGTATTTCGGTAATTTCATATATGTCATCACTGAGAAACAAATCGAGAAATACTTCGGAACCCCTCGTGTATGTTCAATATAGACGACCGACGTATATGAACGGCTTGAACCAGTCTCGTCTTGCATCAAAGAGGGAATATAAGTTAACGGTAGTCAAAATATGTGCTAATACAAAATAAAAGCTGTCTAATACAAAAAACCCCGTACTCTTATTTACAAACTTATGTAGTATATAACTGTTAATTATGGAATAATCAGTCTTTCTTATGAACGATACGTGTAACTCTGTTGTTAATATTCAACATATTAAAAGTGATTCCTTCGTAAGTTTTTATTGTATAACCATGTTTGAAACGGTAATTATTTATATTTCAGTACAATACAAGTAAAGAAAACTTGTATTTCATAAAAAATGTATGTAAATAATGTATACATGTACAATGTACTAGAATTTATACGTAATGATGTATACATGTGCAATGTACTAGAATTTATACATAATAATGTATACATGGACAATGTACTAGAATTTATACGTAATAATGTATACATGTGCAATGTACTAGAATGTATAGTAATAATGTATACATGTACAGTGTGCTAGAATTTATAAAGTGTTCTTCCATTTGGTAAAATGCAAGCAATATATAGGGCATATAGCTGGTGCTGATTTCCTTTCACTGCCGTGTAATCATTGTAAGACAACATAACTATAATGTACTAGCCCAACGTCATTATCAATGTCAAGGTCAATGCTAGATTCCAAGCATTCAACGTCATCAATAGTCAGACAACTCATAAGACTCGTTACACAACATAGTATCAATGTCAAGGTCACTGTCAGATTCGTATTCACGGTCTCATGAAAATAGTTTGATTCATGTGGTTCAATGTCACCAATGTCAAGGACACTGCCAGATTCATACTTATTGTCATCAAAGTCAAGGGCACTGCCAGATTCATTATAAATAATGCCATCAACATCAAGGTGGTTATCATTTAGTCACAAATTATCGAACAGTATTTCGGAGAAACAAAAGACATGTATTAGATTACAAATCAATACTTAAATGATACAATCACACTAAGCTTTTTTCTCTCTAATTTCTCCTCTACGGACCACTAAGAAAAATTGTATTGAAGGGGAAAAACTTATCTGTCACGATACTATAATGAAATTGTATTCTGTCTTTCGTGAGGCAATCTGATGTCCGTCGCCATTTTCTACGAGTACGGAAATGGCCGATGTTTTACGATAGTTTCGTCTGGGTTAGTAAGGGCGGTTCTTGTTCAAGCGTATTGCTTGATTCATGTAGTTCAATGTCACCAATGTCAAAGACACTGTCAGATTCATAATTATTGTCATAAATGTCAAAGATACTTCCAGACTCATTTTATCAAACGCCTTCAATATGAAGGTCGTTAGGTTGTCATGTGATCACTTTTGATCAGAAAAATAAAAAGTTATCAAATGACAGTCACAAATTTCAAAACAGTAAGAAGAAAAGAGAAAGTGAGAGAGAAAGATGTATGAGTTTACAGTCAATATTCTGACTTGCTTGTATATACAGAAAATCTTTGTTCTTTCTTTCCCTACTTTCAGAGGGGCAGGCTTGGTGTAATGGTTAAGCGCTTGGATTGCGGCGCCGACGATCCGCGTTCGATTCCCGGGTTGCGCCACTATGTTTAAGAGGATGAAAACCTCCTGCTTCCATATCGCGATATAACTGAAATATTGTTGAAAGCGACTTAAAACCCCAATCAACCAACCAACCAACCAGCCCTACTTTCAGTTTTACGGACCAGTGAGAGAAATGTATTGAGAATAGGTGGTGTGGGGACAAAGTTACCTCTCAAGATACCTTAGTGAAATTGCATTTTACTAGGTAAATTTCTATATTGGCCGGGGGTGTATTTTTCTTGTTCTCTTTTTTCTTCGGGTCCTTTATATAATCTTTAATTTTCTCGAAAATTAATACACCTTTTCCTACATGTTTAACAATACTACATGTATACCTTAAGTTCCCATATACATTTGTATCTATCATACATATAATAATATACCCTGTTGTTACTATACCACCATTTTGGTATGAGCACTATATACTGAAAAGACAACGTCAGGTCATTCAAATGAAGGAACCATGACATCGATACGATTACCTCCTTTGTAGTACAAATATCAAAATGTACAAGCAAACGTCGAAATCAAAATCATTTCCCGGAAACCCATGATGGATTCCGCTTCTTTTACCTCGAAGTTACCTTGACCCCCGAGTTTCCAAAGACGAACAAAAGTAATGTTCAAATGATGCTTCAATTGAAAGATCTCGAAATATACATGTGTGCTATCTTCTATAATTTATAAAATTATTCTTTATATGTACATTGTATGTATGCATAGTATTTGTCAAATATTTTAAAGTTTACTTGTAAATAAATTTTATTCATATTTTTCACTTTCTGCGAACACGTATGTGTAGACCCTACAAGTACAGACAATTTGTTCGTTTTTCGGAAAAAATCAAAGACATGTAAAATTATTAAATAATTGATAAATAACCAAGGTGTTACTTTATATATACATATAGCAGTCTGCAATTTTTATATAGAAGACACATTAGAAGAATGGTTTGTGATATCAAAGAGGTATTTATGTTGTTTGTTTCTTCTTACGCCACAAGATCGTTTGACATCTGCCCGATGCACTGCACAGGAATTTTGACGCACGCTATGGAGCACCAGAAGCAGCGAGGGATTTTACGCGCCAGTATCTACCGTGCCATGGTGCCTCGGTTGTACTGTCTCATCTGTACATGAAAATGACAACCCACAAAACCCGAATCCTGGACCTCGCGGTTATGATACAAGCCTGCCACAGACACTGCTACGCCAGGACGACATGATAAGATTCGTTCCGCAGCACCAGTCTCAGCATTTCTCACTTGGGTGTTGCATTAACATTTATGTGACTAATTTGTAGTAATCAAGTATTTCTGGGATTATCACTTCATTTCCCTACAAAATATTGGAGGTAGAATAACTGTTTCTGTAGGTTTTCTCTTTAAAAAAGACCAGAGAAGCATACTGTTATATGATAACCTTATGTGTTGCGAAGACGAGCCGTCTGTGGAGTTCGAATCCATCACCTCTCAACTCCAGGTCAGATCAAGCATGCTACCATCTGAACTACATGTACGTGGGCTGCAGGAATGACTAGCGCTAAGAAGTGTTACCTACAAATTCTTGAACCCCCCCCCCCTTTCTCTCTCTCCCTTTCCCCGACTCCTCTGAGGCAAACGTTGGCATATTGGTTCTTCAACTTATACTCATCAAAGTTTCAAAATTGATTCATGTAATACATGTACTTTCAGAAGCGACGTTGTGACCAATTCTCCGAAAGCAAAACAGAATTAAGCACGAAAAACGAAAAGGATTGTTTTCAGACAGACAAGAAATACGATGACTCAAACACTACTTGCCCCAGAACATCCAGACTGGGGACGTAATATACCTAAAGAAAGGGACCTTGACAGACCGCTCCTATGGTTATCTATATAAATCGAATTTCATATTTCCTCGCAAGCATCCATAATATATGGATAGGGGACAGAGGGTATCTACTTTTGATAGACTTTCGAAAACGCATGTAATGTCACATGCAAAATGATTCTCCGGTCTGGCCACCGAAAACAGATAATGTAGTAACCCCCTCACTTTTTATTTGATTCCAGTGCCTTTGATACATGTAAGGTCAAAGTGCCCACAGTTAGTATTATCAGACATGGGTCATATTCGTATTCTTGTAACAGACAGACGGACTTCGTAATATTCTACGTAATGTCAGATTAAAAGTTTGCTTAAGAATACCCTTTCCCACCAACCCATTAAAATGTTGTTCTTATGATGCCAAAATTTGGACAAATTACATGTGAAATATTATGAGTGCAATCTGTTTACGGAACAGTATTTGATTCTTGACAAAGAAACATGCCGACGTTATAGTACATGTAGAATGAGACGCACATTTCTTACATCATCGTCTACAAGTGTTTTATATAACAACGGATTCTCAGCCAACATTTTTCCGCCTGACATTACCAATTCTTTCATTGTAGTGAAATTGCTCCTGACAGAATAGCATTCAAAACATGCTTTTAAAGATCACAGTGGCTCTGCCAAATAACTAATTACCCAGTATCTAAGCAGTGAATTACCTGGGAAACTATGGCACGAAGCTTGCTGACGCCATTGACGCCACACAGATAGGTTATAAGCATACTAGGTATAAACAACTTTTAAGGATAGGCGGGTTCTTTGGTGTAAAGTGACTTAGAACGAGAGAAAAGTGAGTTTGCCTTACATGTATGTCAACTATTATACAACCAACCAATCTATTACAGAACCAATCCATTACTCAACCAATCCATTACTTAACCAATCCATTACAGAACCAATCAATTACTCAACCAATCCATTACTCAACCAATCCATTACTCTACCAATCCATTACACAACCATTCCATTACACAACCAATCCATTACTCAACCAATTCATTACACAACCAATCCATTACTCAACCAATCCATTACACAACCAATCCTTTAAACAACCAATCCACAACCCAACCAATCCACTACACAACCAATCCATTACTCAACCAATCCATTACACAACCAATCCATTACACAACAAATTCATTACACAATCGGTTTGGGTCGACTCCCCCTAGATTTGAACCTGGAACGAGTTACTGTACTTTGAGGTTTTGCCACAAATTTCATAAATTTAGTTAGAGGATATTTCATACATCATTGTGTTGTTTTTTCAAAGATCTGTTGCTCTTTAATTCTATGTCAAGTCATGAGATACAGAATTTGTTAGTATTTACACTCAAACCCAAAGGCCTAATTAGTATTAAGAATGTATGTTTAGTCCTGGAAACTCCCTTTGTTTCGATTAAAATTACGCAGTAATTCAGTGGCAAAGCGACCACAAATTCAAACATATGGTCAGGTAATTTTATAAAAACATCCCGAAACAATATACTTTCATTATAATAAGCAAAGAATAGTGTAACAAAATTTACAAATATTAAAATTTGGGGCTATATTTAACACTCCCCCCCCCCACTTTCATACAGAATGAACACGCACACCTTCATAGGAGAGTAGACCCATTTAAAACGATATCATGGAATAAAGTATTCTTACCCAAACGTTTCGTGTATGAAATTCTATCTACGTTCAAATGTATCAGTACAAACGATGCTCTAAAACTCTCTACCCAAGAACGGTGTTCAACAATTACAAAATCAGTATGGATATATGATATATACATTTAGAAAAACTCATTATTGTCAGCAAACACCGACCACAGGTTGTGCGCAAATACTTCTGACGTATATGTTTTATTATTAAACAAATGTAACGAGAATTCAAGACTGTGTACTATTGTTTTACATCTAGGATGGCTGAAAAGAAAACACGGATGTGAAAGTAAAACTTGTGGTAGTCCTTAGTAACATTCTCTAAAGCGGTCACTGAGAAGATTATGCCAGCTGCCACAGCTGCCTGGCTTACCATTAATCATAAAAAACCCCACATTAATATTATTTTCCGTCGTCAGGGAATGACCACTTTCCTACAGAGTAATTATTGCACAGAGCGTTCTGTGGGTATGTGCGATCATCTACCGAAACAAAGCCAGCACAGGTCATAGGATTAATACAATCATAGTTAGGCATCAAACAAAAGCGACTAGAACCTTGGAGACTTTCCCGTTAATCCCATCCATCATGTAGAGGAATACGTGAAAGTAGGGTTGGGAATACAATCCAATTAATTTAACTAAAATTTTCTATGAATATTACATTTTCCTACAGAGAAAGAACTCCATCAGAACGCGCAGTGAGCAAGAAGGAGCACATATAGAGAAAGACTGAGCACATATAGAGCAAGAAAGAGCACATATAGAGAAAGATTGAGCACATATAGAGAGCAAAGATGGAGCACATATAGAGAAAGACTGAGCATGTATAGAGCAAGAAAGAGCACATATAGAGAAAGACTGAGCATGTATAGAGCAAGAAAGAGCACATATAGAGAAAGACTGAGCACGTAGAGAGCAAGAAAGAGCACATATAGAGAAAGACTGAGCACACATAGAGCAGGAAAGAACACATATAGAGAAAGACTGAGCACACATAGAGCAGGAAAAAACACATATAGAGAAAGACTGAGCACACATAGAGCAAGAAGGAGCCCATATTGAGAAAGATTGAGCACATATAGAGCAAGAAGAAGCACATACAGAGAAAGACTGAGCACACACACAGCAAGAAGGAGCCCATATTGAGAAAGACTGAGCACATACAGAGCAAGAAGAAGCACATACAGAGCAAGAGGGAGCACATATAAAGAAAGACTGAGCACATACAGAGCAAGAAGGAGCACATATAGAGAAAGGCTGAGGACATATAGAGCAAGAAGGAGCACATATAGAGAAAGACTGAGCACAGAGAGCACAAAGGATCACATATATAGAAAGACTGAGCACATGTAGAGCAAAGGAGGATCACATATAGAGAAAGACTGAGCACATATAGAGCAAGATAGAGCACAAACAGAGAAAGACTGAGCACATAGAGTAAGAAAGAGCACATAGAGAAAGATTGAGCACATATAGAGCAAGAAGGAGCCCATATAGAGAAAGACTGAGCACATACCAGATAGGAACAGACATAAAGCAAAATGTCAGCACATACATGTATAAAGCAAGATGACTGATTGAGTGATTGATTGATTGATTGATTATAGTTTTTACGTTACTCCATGAATATTTCACGTATATGGTGTCTGATACAATGCATAGAAATTTAAACATTTTGCCACAGATGCACCCAAAGCATGGAAGAATTTTAACATGCCACACCTACCATGACACGGGACCTTGGTTTTTACTATTTCATCCGAGAGACAAGACACCGTTGAGCCCACAGCGGAAGTATGGCCAATGACCTATCGGTCACGAGTTGAGCACTTAATCCAATATGCCAAATTGGATTAGACCAAGATGGTGCACATACAGAGCAAGATGGGAACTGAATGGAATAAATGTGAGTACTAATAGAGCACAGAGCACAACATGAGGTCTATTAGAGCACTATAGGCGTAAAAAATAGAATGTAAGCATTAATACAGCAAGAACAGCAAAGAAAGGAGTACTGATAGAGCACATATGAGTTATTTAGTCTATGATGAGAGAAGTAATACAGCACAGTGCGATCACTTAAAGAGAAAGATGTGAGCACTTAAAGAGCATAAGTCAGCACTACAAAGCAGGATGACAGCACTATTAAAGCATGTGAGCACTAACAGCACAATCTGATAACTCATTAAACATATAGTGAGCTCTTATGGAGTATAGTTTGACCACTAGTAGTGCCAAGGTCTCATTTCTGTGTTCTGTATCAGCTAGATACCATCTTCATTTAAAGGAAATAATTTTGACACGATTAAATCATGCCAAGAAGTCACACTAGTATCATTTATGTACAGATTTCCATGAACAGCCCACTGTACTCCACATTTTTTATGTCGGGGCAAAGTGTCAACTTCATCGCATTATGTAGCACATTCGTATTTCCTCTGTGTGCCTTGAGTAGATCATTCGTGATTCCAAAAAAATCATTACAACATTATACTGTCTTAAAACAGAAACCAAGTGACCATACCCCTTTTCTAGCAAACAGGGTCAGAGACCAGAACTCAATCTGTAAATGCACATCAACTGAACTAGACCACATACAAACAGCTAACTATTATAGATTATACTGTCAATGACTTTCTGCAATGAAAAGTCTCAGAGGTTCAGTTCTCATAAACCACTGGTTATGGGAAAAAATATGAGAAATCACTTGAACTGTACTAGTAATAATAATGTCGATTTCCAGAACTAAGAATGACACATGAAATATTTTTTTGTTAGATTGACAGTAATCCTTTGATCTTATTATAACACCTGTATCAAATATATGGCTATTATCTCACAAATCTGAATTTGTTAAGGTTTTAGGCTTTCTACATCATCATTTTATAGTACTGAATATCAAGTGGCAAACCCAGGATGCATACAGGGGGTAAATATTGGTCACTTGCCTCAATAGCTTGTATGCGTCACAAGATTCACTTCCATCATGAAGCAATCTACACTACAAGCAACTATTTTTAAACTGGCTAATTTTACACATGTTTGAATATTGGAGAAATGTTAAGTGGGTAAAATCAGAGACTAAATATTAATAAAAGTCAATAATTTACAATAGTTATATGTTTAAGCATGCCTTAAACTTCTGAATTCTGACCATATTCACTCTGAATATGTCATAGCTTAAATGCTATTCACTCTGGATATACAACTGCTGTAGTGTTAATTTCTCTGAATATGCCACTGCTGCTGTGTTATTCACTCTGGATATGTCACTGCTGCAGAGTTATTCACTCTGGATATGCCACTGCTACACTGTTATTCATTGATATGCCATTCCTGCAGTGTTATTCACTTTGGATATGCCATTGCTACAGTGATATTCATTGATATGCCACTGCTGCAGTGTTATTCACTTTGGATATGCCACTGCTACAGTTTTATTCATTGATATGCCACTGCTGCAGTGTTATTCACTCTGGATATGCCACTGCTGCAATTTTATTCATTGATATGCAACTGCTGCAGTGTTATTCACTCTGGACACGCCACTTCTGCAGTTTTATTCATTGATATGCCACTACTGCAGTGTTATTCACTCTGGATATGCCACTGTTGCAGTGTTATTCACTCTGGATATGCCACTTCTGCAGTTTTATTCATTGATATGCCACTACTGCAGCGTTATTTACTCTGGATATGCCACTTCTGCAGTGTTAACTCTGGATATGCCACTGCTGCAGTGTTATTCACTCTGGATATGCCACTGCTGCAGTTTTATTCATTGATATGCCACTACTGCAGTGTTATTTACTCTGGATATGCCACTGCTGCAGTGTTAACTCTGGATATGCCACTGTCGCAGTGTTTTCACTCTGGATATGCCACTTCTGCAGTTTTATTCATTGATATGCCACTACTGCAGTGTTATTCACTTTGGATATGCCACTGCTACAGTGTTAACTCTGGATATGTCACTGCTGCATTGTTCTGCACTGTCATGGATTATACTTCACACATCTATGGATGTGTTCTACATATTGATTTCACAGATCTTTAAAAACAATTCAGAGTTACTAATGAACAGATCCAGGAATGAAAGGGAATCCAGAGTATTAACTAAATGGCATGATGGACCAAACACATCCTCTCCTGTAGATAGCAAAAATGTTTCGTATCAACGAGTTTTTAATATAATTCTTGTCTTTAATATCCAAATGCAAAAGAAGCAAACAGCAACCCTTTAAAATATGCTGTACTGCATACATGTATCTCTGAAACAGGCCCTTCATTTTGCCTTAACAGCATTACTAAAAAAAGAGGCCCAAGTGGGCCTATATCGCTCACCAGAGTACCTAGATGATCAGTCATGCATGAAGGAAGAATTCATTTATTTTTGCATTACTGTGACTAAGTCAACACAAATGTTGAAAATATGTCAAATTTTATTTCAGACTAGAATAAAAAACAATACTTTTTTGCACATCCATTCAGGTGATTTTGATATTAAGCATGTCTCTGCAGGATGTCATTCAGGGCAACAATTTTCTTTAGGTGGGGCCTTTTGTTGACTGATTTCAAGTCTGGGTCATGAACAACAATTGTTTCAAATATTGTCCAGATCAAACTTAAAATGGCCTAATTTCATATGTTGAGTGTTGAGAAACATCTAAAAACTTATTTAGATGTGTAAAGAAATGAAAAAAACATTTCTGACCACAGCTGGATTTGAACCACTACTCTCCATATTTCAATTACCAAGTGGTATATGTACAATTGTGAGACCTACTTTTTAGACATGGTGGCATTATCTGTTAACCAATTTGGATCAAATTTACCATATTGATAGAGGACCTTTAGTACTTCATGTATTCCATGTTTCATTAAAATCTTTCATGTGGTTTTGTAGAAAAAGTCGAAAATGTGAAAAATGGCCAACCCCCCCCCTTTTTTTGGAAGTCTTACAAAATTCATAAAAAATCCAAAAATTGAGATAATGAAAAAATTCTTTCACAATAATATTCCTTACCACAATTATGATCACAATAGTCATTAAGAAATCATCAATATCAATTAACTGAAAAACATGACACTTTTCTGCATTGAAATGACTAAGTCCAAAAACACGTCAAAAAAACGTAAATTTTTATTTGACGGATCTTAACCCTGAACACAATTTTTAATAACCCATCTTCATAGATTGTTGAAATGCAATTAGTTTCCCCATATATGTACTGGTACTGGAGAAGAAGATGTTTGAAGAGGGGTACCGTTTTGGGCACTTTTGGCCCCGCCCTGGATCCACCCCTGAGGGAATCTGGATCCTGAACACAATTTTAGTAGGGGACCTTGAGTACATCATTTACACAAAGTTTGATCCAAATCTGCAATGTAGTTCCTGAGAAGAAGTCGAAAATGTGAAAAAGTTAACGACGGACGGACGATGACGACAACGCCGACGGACGGCGCCCTATGACTATAGCTCACTTGAGCCTTTGGCTCAGGTGAGCTAAAAATTGGAATAGTTTGAGAAAAGAATGCAAATAATTAATTCAAACCACAGTAGATGAAAACCAGCAAAGCGGCTCTCTTGAAATAGATAAGCTGGCCATCTTTACATCATGTATATGAACAAATATCATGTGATAATGTCATTAAAGGAAGAATAATTATGTCATACACATGCGATAAAATCACTACAGGAAGGACACTGTGATATATATCATGTGATAAAGCCACTACAGGAAGCATAGCTGTGTCATATCATGTGATACACCCACTAAAGTATGGGTAGCTGTGTCATATTATGTGATAGAGCCACTAAAGGAAGGATAGCTGTCATATAGCATGTGATAAAGCCACTACAGGAAGGATAGCTGTGTCATATATCATGTGATACAACCAATTAAGGAAGGATAGTTGTGTCATATCATGTGATAAAGCTAATACAGGAAGGATAGCTGTGTCATATATCATGTGATACAGCCACTAAATGAAGGATAGCTGTGTCATATCATGTGATAAAGCCATTACAGGAAGGATAGCTGTGTCATATATCATGTGATAAAGCCACTACAGGAAGGATAGTTTTGTCATATATCATGTGATACAGCCACTAAAGGAAGGATAGCTGTGTCATACATGTATATCATGTATATAAACCACTATAGGAAAGATAGCTGTGTCATATAGCATGTGATAAAGTCAATAAAAGAAAGACAACTGTCATCTCTCATGTTATAATGCCACTACAGGAAGGATAACTGTCATAATGATAAGATAAAGTCACTATTGGATGTATAACTGTGTCATATATCAAGTGATGAAGTCCCTTCAGGAAAGACAACTCATATATAATGTGAAAAAGTCACAACACCGAGGAAAATACTGTGATATAATATGTCACTGAGCCAATTCAAGAAGGATAACTCTGCCTTATATGATGATGTCAATACATGAAGAATAACTCTGACATATGGTGATTTAGTCAATACATAAATTACAAAAATATCAGCAAATACAAAGTGATAGGGCCATTAATTTCAATATAAATACTGCAAGTATTCACAAAAATAACAGTGCATGTATTTTATGATGTATTATTGCAAAAGGTGTAATCATTCACTATTACATCAATGAAATTAACTGTATATGGCATATGACTGATTGACTAATTATTGTTTTATGACACTCTACGATTATTTTCACGTATATGGTGACAGCATCTGCCTTATGCATTGCATAGAAATTTATACCTGTGCAAAACCCATCAGAAGCAGTGAGGGATTTTTTAGGTGCCACGCCTACTGCGACACTGGATTATTGAGGTCAGCGGAGCCAAGAAAATGGTGGTTTCCACTGAGTTAACCTAGATATATTTATTGGAATCAATCAAGAACCATTTGTTTATTCTGAATCAATCAAGAACCATTTGTTTATTCTGAATCAATTTGCACATTTTACAAACATATTGTTTAACCATTTGCAATTTCCTCTGATTTCACTTTTTTCTATGAGGAGTGACAACATGCCTTGTTTCAATGTTTTTCTGATAAACAAAGTACATGAAGATCTTAAACAGAGGTAGATTTCAAAAACGAAATAGACATTTATCATGGCTATATCACATATTTAATTCTTCAAAATTTCAGAACTACATGTACATGTAATTTCATAAATAAAATATTGTCGAGGGATAAATAATCAAAGGACTGAAGGTCCTGAGTAACACTCATATGAAGATCAAGAGGAAATCATTTTATCAATAGTATCAAGGACTTAGTCTGGTGAGCGATTTACGCCTAAAGGTAATCTGCCCAAGGGGAGGTAACTCGTACTGTCACGATGATGTAACATTTTTAGTCGTGATAGAAAATACAGAAGTAATATTCAATAATTTGTCTATTATGCATGTGTTTGTAAATTATCATGTGATATTGAAGAAAACCGTTTTTAGAGTTATTCTATTCACCAAAACTTGTTTACGACATACCGGTTTCTGTTACTCTAGCAATCGACAATGCTGATATAGATCTCTATGCCGGCAAATACGAAATGGGAAAAGTAAAATATTTTAACCCCCCACCCCAAAAAAGCACAAGATAGTCAACTAAAAGCGAAGGCCAGTATATTTAATTATCTTGAAACAATCAAACCTAAATTTAATGAACAAGAGAGGGTTTTTATTTTTAACCCTCAGAGTGCTAACATATTTGAAAAGGGCTGCAGATTTACGTCATGCAGTAGAGGATGATGTCATTGAAACGTTACATCTTAATGATGTGATGTCGTCGCTCCTGCTGTATATACTGTCTGTTGAAAAGTATCGTGTCTTTGAGCCATTATATCTTCGGACTTGTCCACAGTAGAGGCATGATTTACTTATCATTAAAAAGAAGATATTTTAAACTTTTAAATAATACTGCGATGTTGTTACCGACATATTCATTGAAGTAGTTATATATGTGCCACAAAGGCAGATTTTTCAAGGAAATATATGTACTTGTTTTCCAAATAGCCTCCATCGTCCTAAAAGGGGGGAGGGCATTAATGTGTTTATATATTTTGATTATATCGAATCTAAATATAGTTTTAATTTGAAATGTCATTTGAAGCTTATATGTATACAAATCAATTCCTATCTTAATCATGAAAAGGAAATATTTCATTCAATATATATTACACACAAATGAGGTGATAGCAAAATGGGGGGGGGGGGGGGGGGTTGTGTGTAATATCTACCAAATTTCTTTGTAAAATGTTCCATTACCTATTGTAATTTTATGTTGTTTTGACTTATGACAGACCATTGCACATTACAGTGTAACATCACAGTGATGCAGATTTCAGAAATTTTCAAATAAGTGTACTTCTTGTGAAATTGTCATCATTTTAGTAGGTTTGTTTAGTTACTATAGCCACTATGAAAGGCTTCGTAAGTTGTCAGAGCTTTCCCTAATCCTAGTTATTTTTTCAATCAATCAGTATAAATTCATAAGTTTATCTACCAAAATAAAAAAAAACATACTTTTCTGTGTCATATTTGTGAATAAAAAAAAAAATGTATAAACTGCTCTAAAATGACATTTCTCTATTAAACAGACATGACACAGTGTTAATCTGCATTGATTCTAGTACAATAATTTGCTCCATAACATGATACATTTTTTTTATTATTTAATCTACTTCTATCTGTTCTTATAGAATATGCATGAAATAGCCAGTTGTAGATTTTAATTCTTCTCACTACTTCACCAGACTACCCCCTTAATTCAGGACTAGTTTCATTCTCATAATTAACAGCACAAATTCAAAATGACACTTGAATCATTATTGAGTTATTTTAATCAATTTTCTTTTAATGAAACAAAATTGAAGTGGGAATAGTTATACAAAGCTTGCATTCAAGTCAGCATCCCAAGATGAACCATTTTCACACACTGTTTAGTCGAGGTGGCTTGGCATACGGCCAAGTCAGAAGGCTTTTATTTTTTCTAGTTTGTCGCAAACTGAGGTACCCCCAACAGGTTAACCAAATCGCTGAAGTAGAACACTGTCACATGAAGCAATCGAACCAGGTACTCTAGTGTGCATCCCATAGATGAATCATTTGTGCAACTTTGGGACTTGTACTGTCCATAACTGTGATACTAATGTGCCCAAAACAGGATACCAAAATGACTCAAATGAAACAAGCAAATTCAGAGAATTGTGGTCCCCTGCTTTTGATGCTCTAACAGTAGGGGTACAGTGATCTGTGACATTGTCATTGTTGTGCATGTCTACAGATACAGGAAAGGTATTGCAACTAGGCACAAACATGCCAGATATAATGGCCCTATGTTATGACCAAGGTTAAAGTTTTTGTGACAGACAGACAGAGACGGATGGACAAATAAGATTTCATGTCCCCACACTTTCACAAAAAGCGGGTGTCAAAAAGTATGTCAGGTACAGCTTGAAAGATGTTTTCGAGTCTGCAAGATGAATAATTAATCAGTGTAAGTTTGGTATTTGCATGTAGCTTGTCCAGAATCGAGGTACACTAAAAGGCTAACTATGCCAGTCAAACCGAAAAATTGTCACATGCAGCATCCAAAGCATGCCATCAAGTGATATCCCAAGATGTTTGCTACTTGTAGCATTTGTAGTTTGTCCAAAACTGAGTTTTCCAGTTTCGAATGTCAGGCCTATAGCACAAGATCATAAAAACTATGTGAAGGTGATCTAAAACTGTCCTTGCTCAGATCATTTGCTGTGGATTGTACAAAGACAGAGAAGATATGGTGAATCCATGTTTGTAATTCGGAGGGGGTTGTAATCAGATGAGGGTGTTCCTGAGGAGTATACAACTGTCAAGATAAACAAGTGAATTCAAAGAATTCTAAGATGTCAAAAGTAATTATCTTAAATGAAAAGTCTCATCACAAGGAATCTACATGTGAAGATGTACCCCTACTGGATCAAAAGATATAGCCCAGGTTAAAGTTTTTGTGACAGACTGACAGTTGCAGGAATGAGTATTATGTGATGTAATGTCCCCTTGCTTTCACAAAAGCAGGGGACAAAAAGTGATGTGAAAAAGACATTCTAATTCACTTGTTTTGTTTTGATAATTCTGATTGGTCCACACATTAGCGTTCAAACATGTATAACCACGATATACCGTCCGCAAATTTATTAATACATAATAAATCATTATACCTACTCTTTGTCCACATTGCCTCTGACTCCAACTATCAAAAATTCTGTCTGAACCAACTTCGTTCACTGCTCTTAACGTCCATCTTAAATCTCATATCAAGGACAATTTGCAAGTTCTACCATTCACGTGCACAATTATTACAATCAAGTTAAACCAACAAAACTCACAACGTACGTAACATGCATGCGTACCACCGTGCAACATGCTTTCCATCATGTTATTTCATCTCGCCGCGCCGGAGCAAATTTGCCTGTTCAGCTGTTTACGATGCGATGTCAAGTCACTCATGTATGAATCAATTTGTGATTAATAATTTAATCATGGAATTTTAAGAATATGAAACCGAAGAAACTTCTTATGACGGTGCACTAAATATCAATTCGTTTCTCGGAAGAATTTTATGCATGACGCTATTCGTCCCTTAGCAACGTGGAGTTTGGGGGCAATTTCACGTTTACACCCAGCTCTGGTGAAACTTACGCAGAATGTTTACAATACGGAAAGGCAAAAAAAATAACTTATACAGTCTGCTGTCCCAATTTAATCAAGTAAAACATCAATTTTTCGGCATAACGTCATCAAAAGCATGTTGTTATTGTGGTTGGCAAGGGCTGACGGAAAGACCCGAAAATGTGCGATCAGTGCGTAGTAATCAACGACTGAATGAAAACATAGGTTCCATGCCAGCTAGTTTCAAAAATAATCATCGTGTTTGTTCAGCTCTGGTATAGACTTTCCATACATCTTCCTAAATAATTTGCTGAATATGTAGTTATTAGCATACCAGAAGTATCAAATGTTCATGAATATTTGCAAATTTAATGCACATAATCATGGACCTATTTCACTGAGTGTAGGAATACATGAGTAAAGGGGTGAATCCCAATATGGCAGCGCCCATGACCCGGGTCAATAACAGTGTAACACTTCGTGTTACAAAAAATGTCACAGTAATACAAGTGGTTGGGGCAAATCGCATAAATAACATCCATCATGGTTTTACTTGTCTGGCCGTTTTCATCTCAGTCAGCAAAAAGAGACAAAACAATGGAATGACTTGAACTTATCAGCAAGATGTACAAAAATGTTGTTTGATCCCTATGTTAATGGTATACATAGGGATTCCAGTGTTCTAGGAAAGATAGTAAAACTGTCCAATATCACAAAGTCAGTGATTCAGAAAGTTCAAGCCTAGTTAAACTTATAACATCAACTGCAAACTGTAAACTTTGAAGTGGTGATTCAACATTCTCTATGAATAATGGCATGAGTTTAACTTTCATCTAGCTTAGCTGGACAAACAGGCCAACTATACATATATGAATTGAAACCGAAAAATTATTGACTATACATGCTCAATGAAACATTTTCATCTTCAAAGATGAGCTGGAAATTCAAATGAATGATATATATTTTTTCCCCTACAATCCATCCTGAGAGTCAATGTAATAGTGGTGGTGGAATATTTCTGATAACCCAGAATAAACAACAGACCTATATCACGTACAGAAGCCTTATTATAAATCAAATCCATTGTCATTACAGGCAAAAGAACAGTCAAAACCTTGGGTCATCATACACAAAAGGCTACAGTAAGCCCAGAATGAATCCTGGGTTATTGCAATCTGTCAAAAACTTGGTATTCTCGAGTCAAAATGGTCACACGACAAATTTGTGCCATATCAGGTATTTTGAAATCTCATTTTTGCACACTGTGGTCATATAAAATTAAAGAAGATAAGTAGTCAATCTTCATAAAATTCCTCAATGAGATTTAGCTGTTTTAAGACTCGTATAACTCTTGCGCTCAAAACATGATTTAGCAAAAATGCATTATGGTCCACGCTGAAGACGGAGTTTATCCCCAAGGTCATCCTCGGAACATTCAGACATTATCGTCATTTAGATTTTTGTGTGATGTCACGCTGACTTACTTGGAGAACTGTTAACAGAGCAGCACCAAACTGAATCTTAATCAGGAAAATAAACCTATAACACTAAGACTTACATGAAGCAGACCACATCGCCATGATTAATCTTCATTGGCTTAAATGTGTTAAATCTACTGATGAACACCCAGTCTTCTGTTTTACCTGGGTTAATGGCATTCTGGAAAACAAGATGAAAGCATGAAATGCATGTCACCTGATGGCAATGTAATAGTAGCAACAGGAGGTAAGATGGACAAACAAATGTTTGTTAGATTTCAACAATAGTTATTGTAGGAAATTATTGACCTTTGTCCATGTAAACCATTAATCCATACTGTATATAAACAAGAGGCCCAAATGAGCCTATATCGTTCACCTGAGCACAAATGCTTACTATATGCTTATTATTACCGCAAACGAAGTTTGGGGGGTATATAGGAATCACCTTGTCCGTCTGTCTGTCTGTCTGTCCATCAGGTCTGTCCAGAAAACTTTAACCTTGACCATAACTTTTGAAGCAAAAGAGACTGGATATCCATAGTACACATGTATATTCCTTGGGGCAAGACCTTTCTTTTGGTGCCAAAAATTTTTGACCTTGTGACCTTGGCCTTGACATTTGACCTACTTTTTAAAAACTTTAACCTAGCTATAACTTTTGAACCAAAAGAGACTGGGTGTTCATACTACACATGTTTAGTCCTTGTATCAAGACGTTTCTTTTGGTGCCAAAATTTTTGACCTTGTGACCTTGGCCTTGACATTTGACCTACTTTTTAAAAACTTTAACCTTAGCTATAACTTTTGAACCAAAAGAGACTGGGTAGTCATCCTACACATGTTTATTCTTTCTTTTGGTACCAAAATTTTTGACCTTGTGACCTTGGCCTTGACATTTGACCTACTTTTTTAAAACTTTAACCTTAGCCATAACTTTTAAACCAAAAGAGACTGGGTATACATACTACACATGTATATTCTTTGTGGCAAGATCTTTCTTTTGGTACCAAACTTTTTGACCTTGTGACCTTGGCCTTGACATTTGACTTACTTTTTAAAAACTCTAACTTTAACCATAACTTTTGAACCAAAAGAGACTGGGTATTCATACTACACATGTATATTCCTTGAGGCAAGACCTTTCTTTTTGTACCAAAATTTGTGACCTTGGCCTTGACATTTGACTTACTTTTTAAAAACTTTAACCTTAGCCATAACTTTTGAACCAAAAGAGACTGGGTATTCATACTACACATGTATATTCCTTGTAGTAAGACCTTTCTTTTGGTATCAAAATTTTTTACCTTGTACCTTGGCCTTGACATCTGACTTACTTTTTAAAAACTTTAACCTTACCGGTAGTCATAACTTTTGAACCAAAAGAGACCGGGTATTCATACTACACATGTATATTCCTTGTGGTAAGATCTTCTTTTGGTACCAAATTTTTTTACCTTGTTGACTTTGGCCTTGACATTTGGCTTACTTTTTAAAAACTTTAACCTTAGCCATAACTTTTGAACCAAAAGAGACTGGGTATACATACTACACATGTATATTCCTTGTGGTAAGACTTTTCTTTTGGTACCAAAATTTTTTACCTTGTGACCTTGGCCTTGGCATTTGACTTACGTTTTAAAAACTTTAACCTTAGTCATAACTTTTGAAAGAAAAGAGATGGGACCTTCATACTACACATGTGTATTCCTTGTGGCAAGACCTTTCTGTCGATACCAACATTTTTGACCTTGTGACCTTGGTCAATGCCCTACTTTGAATTTTGGTGCCGCGGGGGATATTTTTCCCATTAGGACAGTTCTAGTTTACAATAAAATGACAGCTAATTTCAGTAGAAAATTTTGCTTTTTTTCTACAAGACTTTCTATAAGGTTTTGGTGATATTTTGTGCAGTCGTTTTGAAGAAGTCCAAAATGTGTCGACCAATCAGAACCAATGGGGGCCATCTTGGATTACGGATTAGCACGAAAAACACAAACTTGGTAGAAGACCTTGAGTACTTACTTCCTATGAGGTTTGGTAACATTCTGTGCAGCGGTTCTGGAGAAGAAGTCCAAAATGTGTCAACCAATCAGAGCCAATGGCGGCCATCTTGGATTACAGATCGGCACGAAAAACACAAACTTAGTAGAGCACCTCAAGTACTTACTTCCTATGAGGTTTGGTAACATTCTGTGCAGCGGTTCTGGAGAAAAAGTACAAAATGTGTCAACCCATCAGAGTCAATGGCGGCCATCTTGGATTACAGATGGGCACGAAAAACACAAACTTGGTAGAGGATCTTGAGTACTTACTTCCTATGAGGTTTGGTGGAATTCTGTGCAGCGGTTCTGGAGAAGAAGTTGAAAATGTGTCAATCAATCAGAGCCAATGGGGGCCATCTTGGATTACGGATCGGCACGAAAAACACAAACTTCGTAGAGGACTTCAAGTAGTAACTTCCTATGAGGTTTGATGAAATTCTGTGCAGCATTTCTGGAGAACAAGTTGAAAATGTGTCAACCAATCAGAGCCAATGGCGGCCATCTTGGATTACGGATCGGCACAAGAAATACAAACTTGGTAGAGCACCTCAAGTCAACCAATCAGAGTCAATGGCGGCCATCTTGGATTACAGATGGGCACGAAAAACACAAACTTGGTAGAGGATCTTGAGTACTTACTTCCTATGAGGTTTGGTGGAATTCTGTGCAGCGGTTCTGGAGAAGAAGTTGAAAATATGTCAATCAATCAGAGCCAATGGGGGCCATCTTGGATAGCGGATCGGCACGAAAAACACAAACTTGGTAGAGGACCTTGATTACTTACTTCCTATGAAGTTTGGAGAAATTCTGTGCAGCGGTTCTGGAGAAGAAGTCGAAAATGCATCAATCAATCAGAGCCAATGGGGGCCATCTTGGATTACGGATCGGCACGAAAAACACAAACTTCGTAGAGGACTTCAAGTAGTAACTTCCTATGAGGTTTGGTCGAATTCTGTGCAGCGCTTCTGGAGATGAAGTCCAAAATGTGTCGACTCATGTGTCGAATTCATAATTTCAAAAATTATTGTACATGTAAAACAAAAACTGTATTTTTCATGTATGGCTGAAGTTATTAACTTTGCATTAATAACATTTTTTGTTGCTTCAAACCCCCAGAGATATCAAAATAAAAAGAAAATACTTCGTAAATAAAGAGGGTATTCCATAAATACAACTATAACCTGACTTCGCGCATGCGCAGTTTAATCAAAACAAATACGATGAAGGGAGACTCCAAAAGAAAACAATTTCAGTAAATACTAACTTTAGCAGACTTGAATGCAGACTTTTAAAGTTACTCGTCAAGTTTATTTACCTCGCCCTCCATGATGTGGCTTCCGATTTAGATCACGTGATAAGTTGGTTGTAAACATTCTGTTTACAAACATTGCCTTTTCGACAGCCGTATCTCTCTTCATAAGACGAATTTAATCACAGCATTTGCAAGGATATTTTTTAAATATGTTTTAGACTTATACATATAATCAAAACAATTTAGAATAAATTTACCTATAACATGCGAACATAGGGTATACAGCTTTAAATGTTAAAGAGCTTTCATATTAAATGGGATTCATTTGACTTTGGTTAAATATCAGATAAAAAGGGGGGTCTATTTCACAGAACCCTTACTTTTATCTGTCAACTGTCCATTTTCTAGTTTGATCTGCCATTTCATATCACTGCATATGCAATCATTAATTCTTATACTACTATGACGTATGCACTTCTTATAATCCCTCTAATTTAACTAAGTCCATGGCAAACAAGAAAATTCAGTTCACGGATAACAATGATATTTGACAAATTTTGAGTAGGATTTTGCTATATTCCTATTGCACATTTCTAGCAATCTGCATTAGCCCAGTATTCTCAGAGACATAAAACCCTACTTTAGGCCAAACAAAAAAATATATCTGTTTCCTGTCACATCCTGAGAAAAACTAGGGTCAGTATTTCCTTCTGTTTAACATTCTAATTATTACTGAATCAATGTTTGATGGCAACTAGAATGCATTTGGACCACTTACAAGTGACAGTTACTTACTTTTTACCCAAACAACTATCGTCTGGATATCAAAAAGTACATTTTAAGGCAAATATTCAATATAAGAATAATTTTCTACTAAAAGTAAAAAACGAAGAACTTTAGGGTCATGACCAAACTTTAAGGCTGGTCAGGTTACAGGAAACATGCATATTTTTTCTTTTGGCCTTATCAGTTGATATAGCTAACCTGCATAGATATTCCTTTCACTCGACTGATGTAACCCACACAATCTCTAAAGCCGACATAAGTAGGTATTGTCATCACGGCCATTGTTCCTACAGTGTGAATCTTACTCCAATTTGACATCCTGAGACCTGAGATAAAGCAAGAAGACTGATGTCAACAATCTGATTGACAAAAATTCAGTTGGGCCGATAAACCTTCCTCCAATTTTAAATACTGTAAGGGGTCTAATGCTTGACTCTTTTTTCTGTATGACAATAAAATTCAGATTGTGATGTCATAACAGAATGACATACATTGTGTGGCAAAATATAATAAGCCAGGCATCTAGTGAGATTAAAATCTGTGAAGATGGTATATCCAATTTATAATTCATAAAAGAAACATATATTCCTACAATGTTCTCAGGAAAGTGAAATGGTAAACAAACCTCTAAAATGGATATTCGTTTTAAAAAAAGTAAGTGTAGCGCTTTCCAATGACAGATAAGGGCTAAAGGGCTATTAAATTACTGTTCCTGACTACTAATTCTCACAGTTGGCATGACGTCACTGTTTATAACTCTCTATGCAGATAAAAAGGAGTCTGGTTATGACATTTGGAATAACCTGGGACTAAAATTAATCTTTATCATCACAGGCTAATTTTAGCCTGTGGATTTGAAATCTACAAGCTAAAAAAAATTTCTACATGCTAAATTGATAATAAAAATGAACCGATAAAAACAGATTTGAAAACCCAGAAAACTTGACTTGTTAATTTTTTCCAATGACTTTATACTTTACTTGCATTCTGCCTACTAATATTCACATTTAGCGAGTATTTCTCATTAATTTCGAGCCCTGGGTAACACTCTGGGTTTATTGAAAGCCACAATACAACAGTAAGCTTTTCTGTGTCAGGGTTCTGCCTAGTAAATATGATAGGAAACATGTAAGAAAAGCATTTTTGGGGGCGAAAATTACTTCATGAATACGCATTTCTCCCATGTTAAAGTCCGACGCTTAATCCCAAACTTAACAAATGCCTCTTAACTAATATCTGGATGTCTGACTTCAAGAATGGGGTTCGTTCCCCTTTTGATTTATCTTAAGTTTCTAAATAAAACCCAATTTTTCGATTATTTGTTTTACTGTGATAACTGTCTTGAGAGAGAAAATAATGAAGTATATTTCACTATGTATGCTTCTCCAGCAAATTTAAATGCTTTTATTCATATATTTAGATACAATAATACCAGTAATGAATGACTGAAAATTTGAACTATTGTTTACAATTAAAACAAAGTCATACCTCATAACACATTTGGAATGTTTCAGATCTCTTCTCATTAAATGATTGGGCACTGTGTTAAAACTCAAAAAACAACACGTATAGCTGGCATACCCCATTGTTTAGGTGTAAATTTATCTACAGGGCATTTGTTTCATTTTTATATGGCAAAAAGATGTTCTTCTCACTTAACATGTTGTAAGGGCCTTTATGCCAGACTTGCTACTTTCTGCAGGGATTCTCAATATGACGTTAATGCTAGCATAGTGACGTCACAGTAAAATGATGCAAATTTTAACAGCTAATCATTGTATGTCTGGAATGGAATGAAATATGAGATCAATAGGAAAAAGGTCTATTGTGCCAGACAATTAGTTCATGTAAAGTTCCACTTATTCAAATACTAGGCTGCATCACAAAATCTAAAATGTAAATAGGTTATATACTTTTGGCGAGTGCAACACTTGGCAATAATATTACTGAATATAATGAGAGAAATACACCGCAGACACTGGCAAACTAGCTTTGAAAGGCATATAGCTATCTGACATATGTAACATAAGCAATTCCAATTTTGTTTTTGGTTAGGGATTGTTTCGAGTTTTTTATCTCGTCAAGATTAGACAGTTGTGTTGATTTTCATGCAATTGTAACGCAGGTTAGTAAAAATAAGGCAATATACAATCCACTTCAATTAATCATTAAACACTTTATTGATCATCCATTCAATGTGAAATGACGACCTTGATCAGAAGCCATTTGTTGGTAATAGGTCTTGTAAAAACATTATTTCAATGAAATTGTAAAACATTTTACAAGACATTCAGTCTGGTAAACTAGGACAATTCACCAGACCAAATCAACTTCTACCAGACCGAAAACAAAATGTACATTTTTAGAAAGATGGTCACAAAAATCATACAATGACTGCTTACTTCAATTTTCATTGGTTTATTGTAAAAATACATCTCTCCAGTTGTCTACGTCTTCAACAAAATTAATACAATAATCATTATTGTCAACATCTGTTCCCCAAATCAATGAAAGGGCCTTTAAATTTGACATTTTGCTTCTCTTTTAGTTTTTTTTCATCTTCACAGGACAATTGGTCCGGACATTTAAGGTTATTTACTGGCCCAACAGCATTATTACTGGACTTGTCCATCGGTCCAACGATATTTCATTTTCGCTACAATTTACATTCACTCAGTAGCATCATTTTGCAAACAAACTACATGTATTTCCACAATACTGAAGCAAATGCAACAACTATTTTGTTTATAGCACCATTAATGTTAAGTAAAGTTATAGTTCTTTATAATGTTTTCATTCTGGAGCACACCCCAGACCCCCCTAGCCAGCCTGTGCCTATGGCACTTACATGTTCTATCTCACATCATCTATACTTTTTAAAACTTTAGGACAAAATGACCAATAAATTTCAGATGGTTTTGGACAGGAACACTGACCTATACCACTGTATACCGCTTGAAAACGGGTGCAGGTCAAAACGTACCCATGCCAAAATGTACCCAATCAAAACGTACCCAGCTTTGGTCAAAACGTACCCACTTTTTTAGTTAAAACGTACCCAAACCATCAAAATGTACCCAAAGTGTTGGTCAAAACGTACCCATATGTTTTGGGGTGTTTAAAACAACTTCTACACATTTTTTCAAGATATTTTTTCGATCTGATGTCATTAGGCAACAATCTATCATTTGAATTTATGAATTCATCGAAACATACATGTACATAGATTAATTATAATTAATTTTACATACATAAATGGATGGCTTCCTTTTTATATGTGCATTTGTGTGTTGTGGACAGAAAATAATTGATTGACATTTTTTATTTACATGTGTTGTGTTGAATATGAATTTATGCTTATCACATTTCTACAGAATATAAACAGTATAATGTAGTTACATGTATTGGTGTATCATCCATCCATATGAAATGATAATTGGTCTGTTACTATAATGTAACTCATTGAAATATAGATGTATAGACTTATGCATTTTCATGCTTATAATAAATGGATATTACATTGATAAACATAAATGAGATTAAAAACATTAAAAGATACAGTTTTTTCATATTAAAATATATGAGTTTTTATCATAAATCTACATGATTATATGAGTGTCATTGTGTTGTACATACTGCCACGAAATTGTTACTTAGTGTATGTAAGCCATGTTTTAAATTGTTGTCAAAACATTCCAGCATTGAAAGATATTAGCTAAAGAAGCCAATAACATTTAGTGCACAAACTGATTTAATGGGACACCTGCAAATTATCTGATAAACTACCCCCCCCCCCCCCAAGAAAAAAGAACAAAACAAAACAAAACAAAAAACCCCCCCAAAAAAACAAAACAAACCAATCCATTCAAAATACATATATCATAGATAAGTTGTAATAAGAATTTTTGTATTACCGTTAGCAATTTGAAACATCGGCAAAAACCTACGATAACTCAGATAAACCTACCTTTAAGCATCAGAGTTTTTTTCCGTCAGTTTAACAAACATAATTTGCGAGTGGCAAATCTATACAGGAACAAAAAAAGTATACTAGAGGGACGATTATTCCAAATATATACATGTATATTAATTGAAATTTCTAGATTTTGGTATAAATATTTGAAGGTACATGTATATCTCTAAATTCGTATCAAAAAAATATGTTGAAAATGATGTTTAAGCTGTTTATGATAATTAAAGCATGATAAAGAAAAACTTAAGATCACAATAGTAGTAAGCTTTTATGTACGGAAACTGAAAAACAGTATATTCCATATGTATTGAATGTCAATGTATATTCATTAGCTACATGTAACATCATCAGAAGCCGGCGTGGCCTAGTGGTATCGCGCTGGACTCCTGATCGGGAGGCCGGGGTTCGAGTCCCACTCTGGTCATGCCGGTGTTTTGTCCTTCGGATGAGACAGTAAAAACCGAGGCCCCGTGTCCTGGTATGCATGGCACGTTAAAGATCCCTCACTGCTTCGGGTGGGTCTGTTGCAAAGGTCAAAATTTGTATGCCCATGCCATCACCATATATTCGAGGTGTGACGTTAAACAAAAATCAATCAATCAATCAATCAATTAATGTCACATCATCAGAAAAATATTATTATTCAGGTATAAAGCTAAGAGAAACAAGAGGCCCAAATGGGCCTATATCGCTCACCTGAGTACCTAGATGATCAGTCATGCATGAAGGAAGAATTCATTTATTTTTGCATTAATGTGACTAAGTCAACACAGATGTTGAAAATATGTCAAATTTTATTTCAGGCTAGAATAAAAAACAACACTTTTTTGCACATCAATTCAGGTGATTTTGATATTAAGCATTTCCTTTGTCTCTGCAAGAAGTCATTCAGGGCAACAAGTTAGTCATTTTCTTTAGGTGGGGCCTTTTGTTGACTGATTTCAAGTCTGGGTCATGAACAACAATTGTTTCAAATATTGTCCAGATCTAACTTAAAATTGCCTAATTTCATATGTTGAGTGTTGAGAAACATCTAAAAACTTATTTAGATGTGTAAAGAAATGAAAAAAAAAATTTTGACCACAGCTGGATTTGAACCGCTACTCTCCATATTTCAATTACCAAGTGGTATATGTACCATTGTGAGAACTGCTTTTTAGACATGGTGGCATTATCTGTTAACCAATTTGGATGAAATTTACCAAATTGATAGAGGACCTTTAGTACTTCATGTATTCCATGTTTCATTAAAATCTTTCATGTGGTATAAGAGTAGAAGTGAAAAATGTGATTGAATTGTTCCTATACACCCTCATTTGGAAGTCTTAAAAATTTCATAGAAAATCCAAAAATTGAGATATTGACACAATTCTTTCAAAGTAACAATCCTTACCATAATTATGATCACAATAGTCCATAAGAAATCATCATTATCAATTATCTAGGAAATATGACACTTTTTTTCTGCATTGAATCACCAAGTCCAAAGAAATGTCGAAAAAAAATTCTAAAATTTGATTTTGGAAGGGAACCAAAATGACAATACGTCTTCACTCATCCCTCTAGATCATTTCTATGCATTCTGCTTGTCTCTGTATACAGCCTGTATGAAAAAGAATATTGTTAAAGGAGGGAACTCTTTTGTGACCTACTTTTGACTATGGTGGCGCCACCTGTAAAGAGGTCTGGACGAAAACAACAGAATTTGAAGAGGATCATAAGTGACTTATTTCTACCAAGATTTATTAAAATCCTTCAAACAGTTTTGTAGAAAAAGTTGAAAATGTGAAAAATGGCCAAACCCCCAACCCCCCCCCCTTTTTTTTTTTGGAAGTCTTAAACGTAAAATTCCTAATTTCATAAATGAAATTTACCAAATTGATAGAGGACTTTTAGTACTTCATGTATTCCATGTTTCATTAAAATCTTTCATGTGGTTTTGTAGAAAAAGTTGAAAATGTGAAAAATGGCCAAACCCCCCTTTTTTTTGGAAGTCTTAAAAAAATCCAAAAATTGAGATAATGACAAAATTCTTTCACAATAATATTCCTTACCACAATTATGATCACAATAGTCATTAAGAAATCATCAATATCAATTAACTGAAAAACATGACACTCTTCTTCATTGAAATGACTAAGTCCAGAAACACGTCAAAAAAGCGTAAATTTCTATTTGACGGACCTTAACCCCGAACACAATTTTTAATAATCCATCTTTATAGATTGTTGAAATGCAATTAGTTTCCCAATTTATGTACTGGTTCTGGAGAAGAAGATGTTTGAAGAGGGGTACCCTTTTGGGCACTTTTGGTCCCGCCCTGGATCCACCCCTGAGGGAATCTGGATCCCGAACACAATTTTAGTAGGGGACCTTTAGTACATCATTTACACAAAGTTTGATCCAAATCTGCAATGTAGTTCCAGAGAAGAAGTCAAAAATGTGAAATAGTTAACGACGGACGACGACGCCGGACGGCGCACTATGACTATATCTCACTTAAGCCTTTGGCTCAGGTGAGCTAAAAAGTGGAGAAAAAGAAACTGGATACGTTATCCACAATAAAAACATGGAGTATGTTTTGACTGAGAGTATGTATATGTTAAAGAAGAGAGTCTGTATATGTTAAGAAGATTTTTATTGCAGTTTTTAATCATCAAAGTATTAAAACTATACTGTATCGATTATAAAAATACATAAATATATGGGTATGTTTTGACCAAGAGTATGAATATGTTTAAAAAAAAAAACGCAGTGCATTTAGTACTTTCTATTGCAGTTTTTAATCAACAAAGTGTAAAACTACTCTGTATCAAATATAAAAATGCATTGGGTACGTTTTGAACAAAGAGGATACATTTTTGAAACCCACATGCACAACTACAAGCCACACCCTTTCATATGACACCATCAAAAGTTTTGTTCCCCTTTTAGTTAAGGAGGAGAAGCCGTACAAGCTTGTCAGACCCCGCCCATTTTCCTCCACCCCAGAGGCCTGACCCCAACTTTGAAACCCACATGCACAACTACAAGCCATACCCTTTCATATGACACAATCAAAAGTTTTGTTCCCCTTTTAGTTAAGGAGGAGAAGCCCGGACAAGCTTTTCCGACCCCGCTCATTTTCCCCCACCCTAAGGGCCTGACCCCAACTTTAAAACCCACATGCACAACTACAAGCCACATCCTTACATATGACACCATCAAAACTTTTGTTCCCCCTTTAGTTAAGGAGGAAAAGCCCGTACAAGCTTGTCAGACACCCCCCCCCCATTTTCCCCCTCCCCAGGGGCCTGACCCCAACTTTGAAACCTACATGCACAACAACAAGCCACATCCTTTCATATAACACCATCAAAAGTTTTGTTTCCTTTTTAGTTAAGGAGGAGAAGACTGGACAAGGTTGGATGGACGGACGGACAGACGACAGCAGTATAGCATAATACGCCGACATTTTTAAATGCAGGCGTATAAAAACCCCATCAAAACTGAAAATAGTGGTGAAGCAGTCTTTCCGAAACTTTTTTACTACACTAGCCAGTAGGGCCAGTAAGTCAGCGTACGTTCGTCATTTTGTATAATATCACCAGAGACTATATATATATACACGTATCATTGTCATTGAGCATATATTAAATGCACTGCATCATAAAATATAAACAGGCATTTGTAAACCACATTAGATCTACTTTTTTGCAACTTATCATCCACGTGAGCGTGTGACTACAGTAAATAGTCACTGGATATTAACTTGTTTATACGATAATTTATCTGACATCTGTTGTATTCATGTAGAAAAAGTCTATGAATAATAAATGCTTTGATTTCAGTTTTTAAAGTTCCATTTACATTGTTGAGAAATCATTTTCTGTTTTCATTCAAAATTTCCTCTGATAAAATTAAATTGGTCCAGTGAAATGTATCCAACACCAACTCAAAAGAATATATCAAACCGAATCGAAATCGTGATGAATCGTATTAGCTCAAGCAATTTGTCATCTTTTGATCTCGAGCCATCGGTATTTTTACTAGTCAGTCGGGCAAAAACAAAAATGAGTTTTAGTAGCCCATGGAAATTTTCGGTAGCCTCAAGCTTGGGGGTCAGGCTAGTAAGTTCTTGGGAAGACTGTTATATTTGAAAACTCAGATCACCATGATGGCCAGAACACTAAATCTCAATCTGGCCTGTCTTTTGTGCATAATGTTGATCATGAAAGTTAAGGTTTCACTCAGTGATAAGAGTTGAACAGTGGCTGGAGTTTTTTATATGTCCCCCCCCAAATAATAATAATAATAATAATAAGAGAGAAAGGGAGAGAAAGGGGAGAGAGAGAGAGAGAAAAGAAAAAGAAAACACTTCAATTAGGTCTATCATACGTTTCAGCAATATATTAAAACTAGATCTAGTCGTACATATTGAATGTTCTTAGGATACCATGTACACAGCGTATCATTTTCCAGTGCACATTTCCCTCTCTGCCATATAAATTAAATCTTTAAATATTGATTAAAAAATAAATAAATAAACAAACAAACAAACAAACAAATAAATAAATAAAAAGAAGAAAAAACGCCAGTACCACATCCATTTTAGTATACCATATCCATCCATCTCTAATCAAAATATATTGTATTTCAATTAAAAATAAAAAGACAAACTAGCTAGAAATGATATTGCCTTTCCATAAACAAAAGCTAGCTAACAACCACGTTAAAATTATCAAATATCTTTACAATACTTTTAATATTACACACTGTTTAAAGTTACCCATGCTTTACAATTGGTCTAACCCGATCCAATATGGCAGTGCGCTAATGCTATACAGTGCAGAAACAATTTTTGCCCTGTTTCATCTAAAGTATTGTAGATATCACAATAAACCTTGGAGTATGCATCATCTATCTGGGATCCACACACAGCCAGAAACACCTAGGCACTAGAAAAAATCCGAAGGAGAGCAGCTAGATTTGTAACTGGGGATTATCTACATACCAGCAGTGTATCTACCATGCTGAACACACTTGGATGGGACAGCCTGCAACAGAGAAGAGCCAGAGCAATAGTCTTCATGCTCTATGGGATCCACAACCAACTTGTGGACATAAACCAGAAGGAATATTCGATACCTATACATGTACCTGCAGCATCACACTGGGACATCACATCAGATTCCTCCATCCCCATGCACGAATACAATCATATCAACATTCCTTCTTCCCCAGTGCTATAAGATTATGGAACACCCTACCAGCAGCTGTGGCCCAGATCAACGCCCTAGATGCTTTTAAACAGGGCGTGGCTACCACTTACATCCCATAAGCTGAAGTGACAGATTTTATGGCCCTCACTAAAACTAGTAGTCAGAGTCGGAGTCGGATACAGAAATATTGGATACGAGATTTTTTATCGTCTATTTCTTCTCAGATATTGAACTGATTGCAATGAAACTTGGTGAACCCCTTAATGATGTGATACTTTATCATATACAATTGACTCATTATAAAGATTAATTGTATTTGTAGCGATCCAAGCCATGGTGTGCAGTCTACCTCACTAAAACTAGTAGACAGCGGAGTCGGATACAAGATATATTATTGCAGATTTCTTCTCAAATACCGAACTGATTGAAATAAAACTTAGTAAAAACATTTATTGTGTTGTATTCTATCAGATACAATTCATGGATTATACGTATTTGAATCTACTAGCCTTTGCGGCATCGAAGCTTGGCTTGTGTTAACTAATCGGACTAGCCAACTATGAATGTCGGATACGAAATATAAACGGTAATGGAGATCTTAATTTTCAAGTTTGGCAGTTATTTTGGCATTTAAAGAGAACGTTTTTTCTCTATTCACAAATTATTAAATGAAAATTATTAAAATCTAACACTATAACTTAAGCAGAAGTTTTAAAAATCTTGTTTTGATGTAGCGAATCGAGACACCACACTAAAACTAGCAAACGGCGGAGTCGGATTCCTAGTTTGGCTTGTGTGAGAGTATCGGACTAGCTCAATATGAATGTCGGATACGAAATATAAACGGTCTCCTTTAACCTAATTGTAATGAGGTTTATGGGTCTTTATAATTATTTTAACATTTCAAATAAACGTTTTCTGTATCCCAAACATATATTCAAACATAACCATTCACATTTAACACTCTAAGTTAGGTATATGACTGTACAATCTTGTATCCGACATGCACTGTCTACTAGTTTTAGTGAGTTTAACATAGAATGTCGGATACCGTAATTAAAACGGACGAAGTTTCTGACATAAATAGGAAGTCAATATTTTCTTTCTTTCCTTCTCTATATATAGAATAGAGAAATAGAGATTAAATAATTACATTAATGTTTAATTGTATCAGCTGATACAGTTTTCTAGCATCAAATATTAGTTTTAAACAATGGATGTTAATTACACTCATTAAATCATAAACACTTTGCAGCTTCTTTTAGATTACCATTTTATATAATTTTTTAAATTAACACTATATTTTTTCTTTAAGTTAATTAAAAAAAGGTTCTAGTAGAAAAGACCTCCACATGGTTAGAACCGGGCAACAGTTTAAATACATATTTTTTTTATACTGGCTGACTTCCTCTTTTAAAGTTGTCAGAATCAACAACCGTTTAATTACGGTAACCAACATTCTAAGTCAAGCTCACTAAAACTAGTAGTCGGATTCCTTAGGTAATGCACATTGGATATGATGTTAATGTATCTTCTGTCTTAGTGTTATATGATAATTGTTATTATTCAATCTAAGTAGTGAATTTAGGGAAAAAACCTTTTTATTAAAATCCAAAATAATACCAAAACCTCATAAAACTTAATAGAAAGAAATTCTCCATAACCGTTTATATTTCGTATCCGACATTCATAATTGACTAGTACGATTAGTTAACACAAGCCAAGCCTGGACTCCGACACCGCCGACTTTCAGATTAGTGAGATGGGTCGCTGTAAAGGCGAAAAAAAAAAATCCATGAATTGTATCTGATAGAATACAACACAATAAATGTTTTCACCAAGTTTTATTTCAATCGGGTCGATATTTGAAAAGAAATTTGCAGATTTATATTTTGTATCCGACTCCGCCGTCTATTAGTTTTAGTGAGGTAGACTGCACACCATGGCTTGGATCGCTACAAATAGATAGTTTGCAATAGGCCAGAATTGATGGGAGTTATCTCCCGTTGGCGGCCATCTTGTGTGTCACACTCTGTATTTTCATGCATCATTCAACCAAATTTGATGATTTTTCAAGACGGTTTCAAAACGAATACTTGTTTATTTCTTTCAAATTTGTCTACAACATTTATTGAAAATGTTATCATGGTTTCTTACATATGGAATTGCGAATGCCTGTCTCAAATGAGCTGTTTTAAAATGGTAAGAATCTAAAGGAAAAACTATGGTTTGACACATAAGATGGCCGACAACGGGAGGTAACTCCCATCAATTCTGGCCTATTGCAAACTAGCTATACAATTAATCTATATAATGTGTCAATTGTATATGATAAAGTATAACATCATTAAGGAGTTTACCAAGTTTCATTGCAATCAGTTCAATATCTGAGAAGAAATAGACGATAAAAAATCGCGTATCCGACATTTCTGTATCCGACTCCGACTACTAGTTTTAGTGAGGGCCAGATTTTATCCTGATTTTAACTTTTTAACCCGTAAAAAGTCACCTGTGTACCATGGATGTTTTAAGTCGCAGTGCGAGTATATTCCAACAGAGTTAGGCACTCAACGAAGAAGAAGAAGAAGAAGAAAATTTTCAGAATATAAAGGTTAAGGTTCTATTTCTGGATGCCCTTTTTGATGCAACCCCAACACTAGATTTCTTCTGGACTTCTCTGGTTTTCGTTTAATATCACCGCCAAATAATAATGTAATGAAAGATAAAACTAAATTAACAGTTGTCTGAAATACTGCGGCAACTATTAAAGATATCCAATTTAGATAACAAAGTACATGTTTACCATGAATTAACCTTACTGCAGACTTGAGGTTATTGCATGGTGTTCAGCTGTTTACTTATGGCAATTGTCGTAAATAATAATATACATAAGCACATACATAACATCTTAAATTATAATTTCAATGACGAAATACAGTACATTTCCAAATTGTTAAATTAGGTTCTAACAATCTGCTGGACAGATAATGAATTGTCATTTTAATGTCTAATGCAGATGTCGTAAAAACATCGGGAATTCCCTGGGTAACACGATTTATCGAAGTGCCCCTCATTTGCCGAAATGCCCCATTTAAATACAGAAATGCCCCTACAATCAACCGAAATGCTCTTCATATTTTGTTTTATTTGCCTAATTTAATTGCTTAAGAAGTCATTTATTAATTTTCAAGCGTGTTTATTTATTTATCAAGGTATTTAGTCCCGATTTCCTCTGATTTCCACAAATTATCTTTATCTAAAGCTTCTCATAATTAAATATTATCAAAGTTTAAAAAATGACAACAATTGACGCCTTTTTTTCCCCTGATTTATTCATATTTACATGTTAAAGCAACAATTATTAAGATATAAGGGGCATTTCCGGGGCATTTCGGTATCTGAACGGGGCATTTCGGTATATGTGCGGCATTTCGGTAAATCGTGCTAGCGGGAATTCCCCTGTATGACGGCGGGGACACCTGTACTTTCTTTTTACTAACATACCTAGAACGAAGAGGGAACTTTACTCTAATTTTCTTACAGTTCTTTAATGTAAGACATCCGAGTATATTTGGTTGTAGTAGATTGTCTTTGCTTCTCTGTTTATGTAATATGATTGCTTTAAGTTTGATTGTTTGAGTCAGAATGATTTTAGTGAAAGTTGAAACTGGTTTGAAACGGTCTGGCTACGGTCATACTAAATTTAGATACGCCTGCGTGCGCCTGCAGAGAAAAGTATACGCCTGCAGCTTTTAAACATTATATTATGTTATAAAATTGATATATGCAGCGCCGTTTAAGTTGTATAACTGTTAATAACAGTTTTTGTTGCTTCAAACCTTCGGAGATATCAAAATAAAAAGAACATATTCGTAAATAAAGAGGGTATTCCATAAATACAACTGTAACCTGACTTCGCGCATGCGCAGTGTAATAAAAACAAATATGACGAAGGGAGACTCCAAAAGATAACAATTTCAGTCAATACTAACTTTAGCAGACTTGAATGCAGATTTTGAAAGTTACTCGTCAAGTTTATTTACCTCGCCCTCCATGATACGGCTTCCAAATTAGATCACATGATAAGTTGGTTGTAAACATTTTACACAGCCGTATCTCATTTAATACGACGAATTTGATCACAACATTTGCAAGGGCCTTTTTAAAATATGTTTTAGGCTTATACATATAATCTAAACAGTTTAGAATAAATTTACCCATAATATGCGAACATAAGGTATACAGCTTTAACTTGCAGGCATATCTTGTAGCGGTACATAAACCAGGACAAACAAAATTTCAAAATGGATTCCGATCTAGCAGGCGTATTTCACTCGATACATAAACATGAATATCTTGCACCACCACATTGATAATGTACTGAAAGTTTGAAATTTTATTCATATATATATAATACAAGTTGATATATGTTTGTATTATAAAGATTATAAGATATTCATGATTTTGTATTCGAGTGCTAAATCAGACTCCATTTTGTTTTGTCCCGGCGCTATATATCTTTATAATACAAACATATGTCAACTTGTATCTTATATATATGATTAAAATTTCAAAGTTTCAATACATTATGAATGTTTTAGTGCAAGATATTCATGTTTATGTATTGAAAATACGCCTGCTAGATCGGATTCCATTTTGAATTTTTGTTTGTCCTGGTTTATGCATATTTCACCACCACCTCGGCACCTGCTTTAATTTAATGTGTTATGACCCATGCAGTTTCTATCGACAAATTTTCCCACAAAATATCAACATTTGATTAGAGATGGTGATGGAAATGAAATCAGCTTCATTTCTATGATGGAAGAATTGACTCTAAACACAGGCATTGTGTTACATGAAGAGTGCCTTTTTAAAACTAACCCCCCTCCTTTATATATCATCTTTGCCCCCTTTCCCCTAAGGTAATAAACGTTGGTCAGAATGCAGCCGCTTCATCCAGTATTTCCTGCAAATTCTGATGATAATGAGAGGAAAATAAAGTGCCAACATGTAAAATAATGTCTAACCTTTTGATATCTGTCCTCAAAATTTCATTTAAGCATGTTTAAAAGCACCATTAAAGGCAAATTCGAATGACACAACTCACGGACAGTTTACTCGCCAGCAATCTGTTACCGGTTTATTTGCATAATAGGACATACATTACCGTCTTTGCTTGAATCACGTTAGAGAGAAGTAGTTCTATCAATGTATGGCTAAAACAAAATTAACATTAAATCTTTATTCCATTTTTATGGCTTTAATATCCCTTTTGTCACGATCTTGACAATCTTGTCATAATACCGATCTTGTCTTCTACACCCTGCCGATGTTGTATCAACATGGCGACTGGCGAGCAAACTGTCCGCGAGTTGTGCTGTTCGAATTTGCATTTATTGGTGCCTTAAAAAATGCTTGCATGAAATTTTGAGGATAAATATCAAAAGGATAGACATTATTTTACATTTTGGTACATGTACTTTACTTTCCTCTGATTATCATCGGAACTTGTGGAAAAACTGGTTGAAACGGCTGTATTCTGACCGTAGTTTCTTACCTCAGGGTAAAGGGAAGCGAGACGATATATAAAAGAGGAGGGTGAGGGTTAGATTTAAAAAGTCACTCTTCATGTAACACAGTGCCTGTGCTCTAACAGATAGTTTTTGAATGCATAAAATTTAATAGGAGTTGTTTCCCCTATCTGCCATATTGGAGGTAAATGACTGAATATTTGTGAAAAATCAACCAGAATATGTAAGGTATTTTTCCAATCTAAGGATGCTTCTTGAATTTTTGCAAATGTTATGTAATAATAAAACTATTGAACAATGTCAAAATGTTTTCAAAGGAGTGAAAATATATAGACATGCAATTTTCTCACAATCATTAAATGTTATTGGTATATAAAATGGAAGCAAAAATTCCAGCTTCACCTCCAAAATGCCGGAAGAGAAAAGTAACTTCAATAGGCTATTTTCAAGTAACCGGAATGGACCGTTAAAACCTAGATTTAACACATCAGACTACGGATAACTGATTGTGACGTCATACTTAGTAGAAGTACGGGCTTTAATATGCATTCCAAGTTAAGATCATTACGTCATAAATAAAATATCATGTCATGTGCAAATCCACAGTGAATGACTGGGAGTCTCTATTCGGTCTTTGCGTTATACAGAGTTACTTCCCATTTGGGACGGTATCTGACGTAAAACACTTACGATGTCATCAAATTCTATGGAAACTGATCTAAAACTCAGGGAAATGATGGTCCACAAATGACGTTTTCATAGGAATTTGATGACGTCATAATTGTTTTACGTCAGATACCGTCCCAAATGGGAAGTAACTCTGTATAACGAAAAGACTCGATACCTAACCAGAGACTTGGTGTTAGTGACTTTCTTTGTTATTTTTCCAATTGTAAATTACGTAATTTTAGCCGAAAAACGTAGATGGATCCCTTGTTGGAAAATACGTTGGGGTTGGAGCCCCTCTCCACAAAATTTCTGTGTAGCAGAAACTTTTTTAAGTACAGTGTTGTGTGCCATCATTATCCTGAAAATTGCAATTTGTTGTTCACTGTTATATATGGAAGTTTAAATTATGTTTATCCAGAGACAAATATGTCAATAATTTGTATGAATGGTAATTGCACTGCCACTCAGTTTTTTTTTTTAGCTCACCTGAGCCAAAGGTTCAAGTGCTGTAATAGTTATAGCGTGCCGTCCGTCGTCCTTAGTAAACATTTCACATTTTTCAATTTCTTTTCAAGAGCCGCTGAACAGATTTCCATGACACTTAATAGGAATGAAATACTCATAGTCCCCTAAAAGTGGTGTTGTTTTTTGTCCCAATCTGTAAACAGGTGGCTCCACCACAGGCAAAAGTAGGTCACAGAGGGTATCCTCCTTTGACAAACTTCTTCTTCAGAGCGGGTGCGTACAGAGACAAACTGAATGCATAGGAATGATCTAGAAGGATGTGTGAAGAAGTGTTGTTGTTTTTTGTTCCATTCCGAAATCATATTTTTGATGTTTTTTCAACATATTTTTGACTTAATGATTTCAATGCAGAAAAGTGCAATTTTCTTATTTAGGTGACAATGATGCTTTAATTTGGTTTCTTTTAATTATAATTATGGAAAAGAATGTTACTGTGAAAGGAATTTGCCAAAATGTCAATTTTTGTATGTTTTTATGATTTTTTTAAGACTGTCCAAAATAAAAAAAAAAGGGGGGGGGGGGAGGATATTCTTTCAATCACATTTTCAACTTCTTCAGAACCAATGGAATGATTTGTATGAAACTTGGTATGAATGAAGTATTCATGGTTCCTAACAAATGTTGTTGTTTTTCATCCAGATCTGCCAAAGGTGGTGCCACCACAGGCAAAAGTAGGTTGTAGATGGTACCCTCCTTTGACAAACTGATTCTTTAGACTAGCAGTGTACAGAGACAAACTAGATGCAAAGGAATTATCTAGAGGGGTGTGTGAAGAAGTGTTGTTGTTTTTGTTCCATTCCAAATCAAAGTTTTGAAGTTTTGTCAACATTTTTTTGGACTTAGTGAATTCAATGCAGAAAAATGTAATTTTTCTCCTTGAGTAGACAATGTTGCTTTAATTTGGTTTCTAAATTTTAATCATGATTATGGTAAGGAAAGTTGCTGTTCAAGAATTTTGTCAATATCCTTATTTTTGGATTTTTTATGAGTTTTTTAAGTCATATTTCAAATGTGCCCTCTTAAAATAATATGTATGAACAAATTTTTAATAGTTCTTTCTTTCGTTATGTATTTACAGGACTCTACCACACTTACAATCATCAGAAATTGGTAGATTCCATTTTAGTATGATTCTTTAAAAGACATACCGGTATTACTAAAATTGACAAATTACCATGGCAACTGGTGGAGAAGAACATCCAGGGGACAAACAAACATTGGGGAATGATTATTCTTTGACTGTCAACTCTGAGAAATCTACTGTTTTAGAAAATTCCACACAAACAAGTAGAGCTGATGATATTGGAACAGATGCATTACCGAGGTCATTATCTGATGAAGAAGTGCTAGCGCATAATCCAGCATACCCCAGAGATTCAAATGGTCGACTTCTTCAACCAGAGTCCCTTATAGATATCGTCATTGTGTATGCACAGGAGGATTACGAAGATGTTGTCAATGGCTTCATTCCATGGTTGAAGAGCGTGCTATTGAGGAAAAAGGATTTACGAGAAATCTCTATAAAACTTTGGAGTAGTGAAATTTTCACTCCATCTAATGTTTATAAACTGGATGATATTGTAAACAGATGTATGCGTATTTTATTGTTCCTTACTCCAAATTTTCCCGAAGATATCAACTTGCAATTATTTGTTGAAAGTGGAATTTACGAAACTCGTCTGCAATATTGTTCGGATAGTACACCCCTGGGTATAGAATTAACAAAAATGAGAAAATTCAGTGTACGACCAATTCATACAGAAAAAGAGAAAACAAGGAAAAACAAATACGTAACACCAACAGGAGTAGGGGCTGTGCAAGGAATAGACTATTTTGCCAAGGACAGAGCCTATGTAGAACAGCAGGCAATAAATTTGGCAAAGCATGCACGAGATGATCATATCAAACTTAGTACTTTAATGTCACATACTAAAAAAAGTAGACGTAATACAAAGATATTAGGTCAGTCAGATCTCAATAACCAGTGCCGTGTGGGAGAGGATCAATTAGGGGGTCATAGTAATGACCCTGGACAACTCTTATTACACTCTCCAGTACAAGAAACTGTGATATATACAAACCAAAGTGCCGAAAACTATAGTGATGACAGAAGACATACAGGGACACCAATTCTTGAGTCTACAGAGACAGAAAGCAGCATTCAAAGACCAAGCTTCCATTCGTCAAGCAGTCTCCAATCCAGTAGCTTGGAACAGGATTATGCAAGTTCTGAATTTGATAAAGAGGTATGATAAAATGTTTACTGTGATAAAGATGAGCATATGATACACTTTCAGGCCTTTTATTTCATACATTTAAATGCCCTAGTATAAGTCATAACATTGCAAAGATTCCTCAATTATTTGTGTTTGTCCTATTGAAATATACATGTATAAAGTAATCACTCTGAGCATTTTAATCAGTCAGAAAGATTATATATTTAACATTGTGAATGAATTTTCAAATTATGCCATGACCTTGACTTGGTGACCTTGACATTAGATTTTAATCTTTTAAGATTGATTGATTGGTTATTGTTTTACGTCACTCCTCAATTATTTCACGTATATGGTGATGACATCTGCTTGATGCATTGCATACAAATTTAGACCTTTGCAACGGACCCACCCGAAGCAGTGAGGGATCTTTTACACACCACGCCTACCGTTACATGGGACCTCAGTTTTTACTGTCTCATCCGAAAGACAGAACACCGGTGCGCCCAGGTCAGGAGTCGAACCCGGGACCTCTCGATCATGAGCCAAGCACCTTATCCACTAGGCTTTAATCTTTTGAGTATTTACCATTGTGAGTTTAATGAATTTCTTGACAATCCTAATTTATTGCTTGTCGGATTTCATTTCCTATCCATGTGAATTATGCTTGTGATTTACAAAAACTGACAGGGTAGAGGCGAATCCCCTGTCAGAAATTGAATTTCAATGTGAGGCGTTAGCCGAGTGGTGAAACAGATATTTCTGATAGGACATTTGCTGATACCCTGTCAGTTCTTGTTGAACTTTAGCATGGTAACCCTTTTCTAATGTTCTGACCTGAAACAAACTTACACACATTAGTTTTGAACAATGTCGTCAATGAGGTTGCCAAGGGGCATGTGGCGTCATAACGAAAACTGCAGGGAAACATGTTCAAATCCTCTTGCAGTTTTTTAAATGTTTCACAAATTAGAATGCAAACAAAAGGCATTAGAATAATTTTTTGCCAATCTGACTGACTTTAATGCAGATCTGAATGAATTTCCTGCCAATCTCAATTAATTTATTGTCAAATTTTCCAACCACAGTGTTTGAATAACAGGGAATTGAACCCAGAACATATTTTGTATACCGTTTGTAAGTCATCTGACATTAGCCAGACTGACATTATATTTGTTCTTTGAGTTTAAGTATTCTTAAATGCAAATCAGGTGAAGTTGATATGACGGACATAGAAATGATTCTATTAATAGAAAGAACAATGATTCTAACAATAGAAAGGTTGATTGATTGATTGATTTTTGTTTAACGTCACACCATGAATATTTCATGTATATGGTGACGGCATCTGCCTGATGCGGGGCATACAAATTTTGACCTTTGCAATGGACCCACCCGAAGCAGTGAGGGATCTTTAACGTGCCATGCATACCAGGACACGGGGCCTCGGTTTTTACTGTCTCATCCGAAAGACAGGACACCGGCATGACCAGAGCGGGAATCGAACCCCGACCTCCGGATAACGAGTCCAGCGCGATACCACTAGGCCACACGGGCTTTAAAAATAGAAAGGACAATGAATATTTCAGTTATGGTGAATACACATATAGAATGCATGTTGTTACAGATTTCACTACAGGTATATGAACTGTTGACAATTATTTTAGAATTCAAAGCGAAATGAAGTTCCCAACAGAGTACCATCGCCATCCAAGATAAATATAAAGGGAAATGATGATAAGAGTGGACATACAGATACTGGAAATTTGTTTGGAGTTTTTTCAAGTGCTGCGTTCGGTGGTGGACTAGCTAAATCTGCACCATGTGTTGAAGAATCAAAAAATGGACCAGACAATAATGCTGGGGATAGGAAGAAAGTGGATCAGACAAATTCCGGTATGATTAAACACTATTGGATATCATGGTAAAACATTACTGAGTTTTGTGAGAGTTAGATAAAAAACATATAATAAGCTTTTATAAATAGGAAGTCTCTCTCAGAACTGATGGGAGGATTTTGATGGAACTTGGTAGGGATAATGTACACAAGTTTTGCTTTTTTTTAGCCAGATTCTTCAAGAGAATGGATCCAGGGTGAGGACGTGACTTAACCCCAAGAGGTTACCCACTTTTGACAAAGTTTTTCTTCAGACTGGCTGCATAGATCAATAAATTGAATGCACCAGAGTGATCTAGATTAGGGTGTCTTAAATAGTGTTTTTGTTTTCTTTCCATTCTGAAATCATATTCTGGTGATTGTCAAGGACCTTTCATTACACATCAAATATCTGTATCCTCATAGATGACGAAAAAGCATTTAGAGAGGGATGTCTTAACAGCTTAGTTTTTCTACATTTTTTCTAATACATGTATAAGGAATTAGTTTCTTTTGAATTCACTGTAGAATTAAAAGTTGAGCAGGTAAAGAAATTATGAGATTCTTACTCTGCGATATCACTAGCTTGATCTTTGATTCAATCCCAACCATAGCCATAAAGGATCTTTGATTCAATCCCAACCATAGCCATGAAGGATCTTTAACATGTTAATATATACCATTACATGGGCCATGATTTATAATTTCTATTACACCCTAGAAATATCTTTCCCAAGAGTTGAATTAAACATCAATCTCCAGAATAAAAATGCAGTTCAATACCTTTGTATAAAAGCTGCTAAACAATGTGGTAGATGTACATATTAACTGCAGCAGTAGATTTCATAGTCTCTTTGTCATATTATAGATATCAGTATAGAGTTATCCAGTGTACCTAGTCTACAACCAGGGCAGGGACCATCAAGTGTACCTAGTCTACAACCAGGGCAGGGACCTTTGAGTGCATCTAATCCACAACCAGAGCTGCTACCATCGATTGAACTTGATACTCAAACAGGGCAGAGATCATCAAGCCTACCTAATCAACAACTAGGGCAGGGACCATCAAGCCTACCCAATCAACAACTAGGGCAGGGACCATCAAGCCTACTCAATCAACAACTAGGGCAGGGATCATCAAGCCTACCCAATCAACAACTAGGGCAGGGACCATCAAGTGTACCTAATCCACAGCTAGTGCAGGGACCATTAAGAGCACCTAATTCACAACTAGAGCAGGGACCATTAAGTCCATATAATCAACAATTAGGGCAGGGATCATCAAGTGTACCTAATCCACAACAAGCACAGGGACCATCAAGTGTACCTAATCCACAACAACCACAGGGACCATCAGTTGTGCCTAATCCACAACCAACACACCTACCATCAGTTTTACTTGATAATAAAGCAGGGCAAGGACCATTAAGTGTATCTATTCCACAACCAATGCTGGGACCATCAAGTGTACTTCATACTCCAGCAGGGCAGGGAACACCAAATGCACTTGATACCCAAATGCAAAAAGAGCAAGTATCATTAGGTAAGTACCCAAGTACAATACATGTATTGAAATCAAACTCTTCTTATTGTTATACAAGTCAATACCAACATCATATTATGATCAGTGGGAATTATTGTACCATGGGGGCTCAGTGCTGTTTCCTATTAACAATCAATTAAATGTAAAGTGATGTTAAGTTAGATTTGTTATATTATGCAAGTTTGTGGTGTACTGCACTTTGTTGTGATAATTTCTGTGTAAAATATAGCAGTAGTATTTTATAAACCTTATGCGAGGTTTCTTTGACACTGTGTTGCAATGTTCAAACTCAACATTTTGACATCAACCCAGCACAGATAGATTGCATACGTTGAATCACTTGGTAAGATACACTCATCACATAGGTTAAAAGGATGGCATCTTTTATAAGCAATGAGATGCATCCTCTAGTAAAAGGGTATAAAGATAGAATAAAAATAAATGAATGAATCACCAATACATTCTTGTTTTCATTCAGTATTTATTCTATGTTGTTACATAATTCTTCCTCTTCTTAAAGAACATTTGCATTGTAATTTAGAAAATTTGCTTTGTTTTTGTTGGGGGTATGTCAGTTCAGCAACCTTCCATAGGATATCATGTTATACATGTACCTCATATTTCAGAGCACATACAACCTATGAACACAACTTATAATTTAACCATTTTTCTTTAGTAATATACAATCATTACTCATATCTGCCTAATGACAAATGGAAAACTGGCTTTTTACCTGTATTCATGTTTAACTTCAGAAGAATGTTAACACAAAAATCATATGGTTCCATTTCCAATTGTTAATATTTTTGATTGACCTTATCTTGGCCTCTTGAATATTGAATGATCTGCGTGTGCAATGAAAGGAAGTCATACATGTATGGTTACCCATTATTTCTGACATTTTGTTTGATATTTAGGTCAAAAGGTTACATCTTTTTGATATGCCTTTTGTTAGATGGGACATATTATGCTGTTGAGCCTTCTGTGCATCTGTCCATCCCAGGCCATTTTTAATCTGAAAAGTTTTTGGTCAAGACTAGAGATACTAAAGTGAAACTTGGTGTATATGTTTAGTTTGAAGTTCTTCATATGAGGTTTGACTTCTTTTTTTTTTACAATTAATCACTTTTCATAAGAGTTACTTCTCTTTGATAAAAATCAGAATTCTGAGATATTTTTTAATGGCGCTTTGAGATATTGAAGTTAAATTGGTGTGTTAGTCTAGTATGATCGGGCTTGCTTATGGCTTGCTTATGAATTTTGACTTTCTCGGAATTGATCCTATTTTACAAGAGTTATATCCCTTCAATGAAAATCAGACTTTCAAACATTTTTTTGTAATACTTTAATTATTACTCTTGAAGAAAATCAGTTATCCGGAAATTTTTCAGCTATTAAGCTTTGAGAATTGAAGGTTGCTATTCCTGAATTAATAACATGACTAGCATATCAGGAAATGTAGGCATAGTTCTTGTTTAGGTCCACTGGCACCATTGAGAATGACCTTTTAACCTTGACTGTGACCTTCATGCTAAAAATAACACTTTGGACTCTGTTGCTGTGGGGGCAGGGCATTAGTGTTTCACAAACACAGCTTGTCTTTCCCATGTATGAAGATTAATGAAATAATATAAAGATGAAAATTGTTGTATGTCTTCATTAAATTTCAATCTGATAGATATAAATAACATGGTATTTTGAAGCCCAGATATATATTTTGTCAACAAGTACCTTCTAATCCTCAGAACAAGTAATGATTGTGATTTAATTGATAATATGAAAAGATTCAAGGTTGTGTAAGAAATACTAAGTATATGTATTGCTTGGTTTTTAGATCACTGAGCCAAATGCAAAGGCTCAAGTGAACTCTTTGGTTGAACATTTGTCCATTCATTACCCTTTTTAAATGTTTTACACTTTGGACTTCTTTTAGTAAAATCCTGAATAGATTTGAGAAAAAAATCATTCATATATACTCTTAAGGGAAAGGAGATGCAGTTTTATTTAAGAGGTGGTTATTGCCCTTGAAAGTTCATAGGGACCAAAAATAGGAAAATTAAATCTGAATCTTTTAAGATTTTTTTCTTTAAACCACAAGCCACAAAGATTTTGTATTTTGGATACATCATCCTTATGACTTGCATTTTTTTCAATGGTAGGGTTGTGTTCCAAATTTGGTATTGCCCAAGGGACCAACAGTTTTCAATCTAGGATTATATGGGAAATATCTTCAAAAAATCTTTTCAAGAACCACAATCCACACTGACTTCATACAAAACATGTATTTGGTATATAGCATCCTTATGACGTAATATTTTAGACCTTTCTTTGCAAGAAATGACAAGAATTAAGCTATAATGACTGATATTTAATAGATAACAGGGGCATGAAATGTATCTTTTCACTCAAGGGAAAGACCTATGACAATATGTGGTCCCATTACAAAGGCCCACAGCATTTACAAGGTTTTGAATGGGAATGTCTAAAAAACTTTCATCTCAAGAACCACTAAGCTGTTGTTGAAGTGTTTTGTCCCACCCTAGGGCTGAATTTTTTTTTTTCTTTAAAAAGTTCTTATTATATGTTTATTGCATCCAAGGTATTTGATATAGAAAGTACATTGTATTTAAATAGATGGTTATCAGTAGGCAAGCTTTTTGTACATGGAAAAAATTCCATGAAAAATTCATTTTTAATTCTCTCGTTTATGTTTGTTTCTGCTTTGATACCGGCCAGTTCTGTCATGCTGAAGGGTAGTTGTTCAAACCATTCTGAGGCAAAATGTTTCTCATTTAATTTTACACTAATTTAAAAACAATTTTAAAATGTTTTGCATCAGTCAGTAAGTCATATTAGAAAAAGATATAGGATACAGATATTTTGAACTTGAATTTTTTTTTTTACACATTTTCATGATAGAGAAGAAATGAGGCATTCATTTTGCCAACTGTATTTCAGAAGTTACTCAAAAGATTCATGTCAAAATTTACTTTACTTGCTTTTTGACTGAAGTCAACAAAAAGCACAAATGAGCTTTTGTATTGCAGGTTGTCCCTCCTTTGTGTATTGTAAACTTTTCACATTTTCAATTTCTTCTCCAGAACATCTTAAACAATTTGGATTTGGATGCTCCTTGATAGGAATAAAGTACACGTACTTAAGGTCTCCTTAGTCCTATAGCTAAGAATGTTGCTGTTTTCGACCAGATCCGTCAAGAGGTGGATCCAGACAAGGCAAAATAAGCTCCAGAGGGTACCCTGCTTGTGAATGAATAAATTGTGCTCAGATAAGCAATATAAACCTCTTTGAGTCCTTTGTTTATGTATAACTTAATGATGATTATTTCTTTTCAGATTCTAATAAGGAAGTGGAAATCCCTGACAGTGTATCCAATGCCTTTTATCATAACACATCATCCATTCGTACTTGTGTAGTCGTATCAGGAATGAGACAGACACTCCATTCTTCTTCTTCCTTTGAAGCACGTTTATCTCAACAGTTCTGTAATCAATCAAGTGATCATGTGACATTAGAGGAAGGATCTGACAATGAAGTAGACTGAGTATTCAGAGGAGATTTAAATTCATTGATAAAATTATAATAAGGATTTTTGATAGAATCTTAATATATCAACCCCCAATGAAAAGTAAGGGTGTATTATGTTTTTATCTCATTTCTCTGTGCCAAAAAGATTGTCTTGGAGATGATTTCCTCATGCTTGGCTTGTCATGTAAAAGATCCTGTGTCACGGTAGATGTGGAAGGTGAAAGATCCCGTGTCACAGCAGACGTGGCAGGTAAAAGATCCCATGTCACAGTAGACGTGGCAGGTAAAAGATCCCGTGTCTCGGTAGACGTGGCAGGTAAAAGATCCTGTGTCACGGTAGATGTGGCAGGTAAAAGATCCCGTGTCACAGTAAACGTGGCAGGTAAAAGATCCCGTGTCACAGTAGACGTGGCAGGTAAAAGATCCCGTGTCACAGTAGACATGGCAGGTAAAAGATCCTGTGTCACGGTAGACGTGGCACGTAAAAGATCCTGTGTCACAGTAGAAGTGGCAGGTAAAAGATCCTGTGTCACGTTGGGTGTGGCACATAAAAGATCCCGTGTCACAGTAGACGTGGCAGGTAAAAGATCCTGTGTCACAATAGGTGTGGCACATAAAAGATCCCGTGTCACAGTAGACGTGGCAGGTAAAAGATCCTGTGTCACAGTAGATGTGGTAGGTAAAAGATCCCATATCACAGTAGACGTGGCAGGTAAAAGATCCCGTGTCACAGTAGACATGGCAGGTAAAGGATCTCATGTCACAGTAGACAAGGCAGGTGAAAAATCCTGTGTCACGGTAGATGTGGCATGTAAAAGATCCCGTGTCACAGTAGACGTGGCAGGTAAAAGGTCCAGTGTCACAGTAGGCGTGGCACGTAAAAGATCCTGTGTCACTGTAGGGGGGCACGTAAAAGATCCCAGGTTGCGGTGAACGTGACACGTAAAAGATCCCTCACTGCTTCGGTAGGGTCCATTGCAAAGGTATAAATTTCTGTGCAATGCATGAGGCAGATGCCATCACTATATATTTGAAATAATCGTGGAGTGACATAAAACAATAATCAATCATTCAAATAACCATATTCAAGGTCACTGTTGACATAGATTCTTATTTATTGTCAAAGGTTGATGTCAAATTTATGAGGAAGTTGGAATAATTTGTAATTAGTGAAAAGGAGGTGTGGGAGAAATAACGGCCTCCAGTTGACATTTAAGTTTCAAATCTGGCATGGCTGAATGTGAGGCAAGTTTGATACTTAATTTTAGTTATGTTCATCCATTAAATCCTGAATACAAATTGTTCATACTGAGGCCAGCACTTGTGACCAGCCAGTACATGTAGTGTCAGTACTAGGGTCAGTGCATTGTTATTACCAGTGTCAAGGATTTGAATGGTATGGTAAAGATCAAAGCTCAGTCTGTGATTAGTGAGACCAGGGCTGGTATCACATTTACCATGTAATATTCTATATTTATTGCATTGAGTATGTTATGTTTATGTATTTCCTAAGCATTGTCTTAAAACTGTGATAAAGAATGAATTTAAGAGGTTGAAATATTTTTAAAAATTTTGAAAAAAAAATTACATATAAAGATTCTTTTTGTTTTTAAATTAAGCAGATTTGGTTTTGATTTTATTGGTGCAGAGTCTGTTATGCTATCACGCTGACATCTGTTTATTTGTCCTTCTGACCATAATCTAGTTGCCATCTCTACTCCTAAACCTGGAATTCTGATGGTGGCATATGGTATTATATAACTTAAAGCTGTGCTCCAGGATTCCAGAGTAGGGATCTGTTACATTGGTTGGGGCTCGTAGATGTGGTAAAAAAGTTGTTCGCCATTTGCTTCTCCTGAGGCCTAGATAGAATGTAATGAGGGTACATGATAGTTCATGACTTGAAGTCATGCACCTGGATTCTAGAGTGGGGATCTGGTAAGAATGTTATAGAAGAATCTGATGGTCAACCATAGACTATAGTTCGTGATAGTAATGTTAAAAATCTTGTCAGTGGAATTCTCTCTAAACCATTACAGAGACAGCTGATGTGTATGAAAAGGGTTTGATTTATAGTGTTACATCTGGGTCTGGCCCCTAGAGGTCAGGATGCAGGAGTGTGATAGCCTGTGTTAAAAGAGTCCCATTTTTTTTTAACCTTTTAATGTGGAGTTTGGAAAAAGTCAAAAGACTATTAAACAAGTGTTTCACATATTTTGGCTCCAGTTGGCCTTTGTGAAAGCAACGTTGCCGATGTAAATAAAGTCCATCTTAACATTAAAAAATATTAGTGTTAATTATAAAGTCATCGTTATAATTTTTCTATCTTGTCAGTACAATTCTCTTCCTTTTGGGTGCATTTGTTAATTTCCAATATTTGTAACATACATTACAATTTAATATTGACATTGTTGGTCTTTATCAAGATCAAGTAAATCTAACAATTTATATATATATACATGTATATGTAATCTGAATGACTTATAAGTATGGGAGGTGAAAGTTTTTGACATATATATAGAGAGAGAGAGAGAGGTTTGATATTGACAGATATTTATTTCTGTATACATATTATGTGTGAATTTTTCTTTTGATGATTGACGACAAGTATTATTTCAAAATGTTTTCAAAAATAAAATATAAAGTTACAGCAAAGTTTATTTGTTTGAGCGTTGATCAACACTGGGCAAATGCATAATTGATTAAGTCTCAAGCATCATTGTAATGTCATATCATGAGTTCACTGGAGATTTATCAGATTTGAAAAAGAGGGCCTATTATGGAGTCTAACAAACCTAATGTGTTTTGTATTAGTTGCCTTACACATATGGTGGTTCAATTCCAGGGTTAGGCCATTATGTTTAGGATGTTGGTTACCTCCTGCTTCCATGTCAGGATATAACTGGAAAAATTGTTGAAAGCAATATAAAACACCAATCAACCAACCTTACACATATAGTATAATAGGGTGGGGTTTTTTTGTTTTGGGGGTTTTTTTGGTTTTTGTTTTTTGGGCGTTTTTTGTTTTTTATTTTTGGGTGGTTTTTTTTGTTTTTGAATTCTTTGATCAGTTGGTGTGGGTTTTTTTTTAAGTTTCATTTCTAAGTTTGTTTTTAGACGTTTTTGGGTCTTTTTACACTTTTTTATTTTTGAACATTTTGAGATAATTTTTTCCATGTAGGTTACTTTTGTGTATTTAAACTAATTTTATTGTAAGATATATAATTAGAAAAAAATGGAATATGAAAATAATTTTAATGATTTTTCCCAATTTTTCCAACATTACAAAAAAGTAGTATATATGTATTCTACTAGTATGCTGTGATAAGATTTGATCGAATTCTCCTTCAGAACTAAATGAAAGATTTTAATGAAACTTAGTAGGTATGGAGTACTCGATGCACCCACAATGTTGCTGATTTTGACCAGATCAGTGGAGGATGGTGCTATATGGGCCTAAGAAGGTGCCCACCTATGACAGACTTCTTCAGACGGCTGCATAGAACATCAAACCAAATGCATCAGAGTGATCTAGAAGGGTTTCTATAAAACTCCATTGTTTTACACATTTTCAGTTGTTTTCTTTGATTTTCATAGCGTATGAGAGCTATATAATGATATTGTGTTGTTTTTGCCTCAAGTTTGAAATAACAATTATGTAAAACGTTACTTTTTCGGATACTTTTTACGTTTCTGGTGTATTCAAGGTGAGCAATAAAGGTCAATGTAGGCCTCTTGTTTGTATGTGTGGTTTGGGGTCAGGTCCTTAATTGACACTAAGGGTTGAAATGAGTGGGGTCAATTCTCTAATATATTCTATGTATATATAAGCACAAGAAAGCGACAAACGACCCTAAAATAAAGAAAAATGGGTCAAATTTCCAGGCGATCTGTCCCTTTCTCATGACAAAATAATAAACACTTACATAAATAGAAATATGAAAAAAAAAACTATATACAAGGCATTACTCTAATAATACGATGATATCGGACGTCAGCTACATTCATGCTGTAATCAGGCTTAGTGACAATAGTGAAATAAGAGAATGCCAAGAGAGAAATGAGAAAGGACAAAATGAAAGAGAACACATTGAGAAATAGAAAATACATAGATAATACTAAAATAAATAATAATTACTTGAGGGAATGAAAAAGAGTATAACTAAATGCACAAAGTCAACAGGTGTTTACCGGTAATACTTCCTTGTTCATTTTAAAAACATCCATAACTTTGTTGAGACCACTAAGTTCTAATGTCTTCAGCCCAAGTTGCCCAAAGTTTTCTTCGGCAACTCTCTCTTCTGTCGTCCACATGTAGTTGTGGTCTATGGCCACAACCATCATGTCTTCCCAAGAATGGTCAACCTTGTTGAAATACTTACTAACGGGTAAATGCAGTTTTAATGGTGATGGACGACCTGTGATTAATCACTCACATGTTGAGTGCATCCTCTATTTCCCCGACATACTGTTTTTTACTCACTCTGCATGTGATTAAGTACCCACATTTTTGGATTTGCAAGAAGCTATTGGAAAATTTTGTACTCGTACCCTGTGTAGGAGCTTCTGAGGTCAGAAGTGGTTTGTGATTGGAACAAAGTTGCAGCGTAAATTGGTACAGGTTGTGAATAAACAAACAGGTAGTGGGTTGTCAAGCCTAGATCTGACTACACGATCTACAATGCTTCTAAGCTTTCTGTAGGCAACCATTGGGGGCGACGGAATTACCTTAGCCATACATGTACGTACGGATTTGTGGAGTTTAAGGATCTCCTACTATTATTATAATGTATCAAATTTTCCCGGGGAAGCCCCCATACCCCCACCAGCAGAGATGTGATCCCTCCAGCACCTACCCCTTTCGGCGATTTGCGCCTCGGTAAAAAAAAAAAAGTAGTCGATGTCTCTGCAATAATTTACCCCTACCCGATTCATTGCTATGTTTGCAACCCGACAATAGGAAACGTCAAAATAGTAAGGAGTCGGGTAGGGGTATATTATTGGAGTTATTGTTAGCGTAGATGTGCTGTTAAATACAGAAGATACCACTTCCTCTTCTTCTTCCATTAAAGTGAAGGACCGCATATACGGCATCATCTCACTATGATTAAAACGTGTGCTTGAGGGGGAGTCCACGTCAATATTTATAATTTTTTTTAAAAAGCTGTTCAAAATGCGCTGTAGGTCTTATGGCACGGCGAAAACTTGGTTCCTACGTTGTCGCAGACTTTCCTATTTTAGCCGGTCCATCATGGCTGTGACACTACTGGTGGGATTGTAGTTGTTGCTGGTGAATCTTGCCGCTCGACGTTGTACTGCTTCGATCTTGTCGATGTTCTTCTTTGTATGAGGGTCCCAACTGTGGATGCATATTCTACCTGGGGTCTGGTGAAGGTTTTGTAGTATCTGTCCTTGATGGTTGTCAGACATGAAGACAAGTTCCTTCGTAAAAATGCTGTGGTATTGTTTGCCTTCTTACGTATGTTGCCGATGTGGTGGTTCCATGACAAGTTGTTGGTAAAGTTGATCCTAAGGTATTTGTCTCTGTTGGTACTGGTTAACGAGTTGTACTGTTTGGTTGTTATACGGGTCACTTCACAATTGTCAGGGTTGAAATGTATGAGCCAATCAGATTCCCAGCGCTGGAGGTGCTTGGCGTCGGCTTCCATGGTGATGGATATATGCAGGAGGCGGTCATCTACAAACAGTCTAGTTGTAGATTCGACTTTTCTTGGCAGGTCTCTGATGTATGCTAGGAATAGTATTGGGTCGAGGACTGTTCCTTGTGGCACCCCAGATGTCACAGGTGCGATTGGTGAGAAATGATCCTCCATCAGTACTCTGTGTTCGCATTGATAGGACACTTCTTATTCATTTATGAATTTATGAATGCATCCTTTTATTCCACAATGTTGCAGTTTGGTCAGTAGCTGTTCGTGAGGTACCTTGTCAAATGCTAAAGAAAAGTCTGGTAGAACTGCATCGTTCTGAGTGACGTTGTGTATTGTTGTTATTAGTTGGGATTCACAGTATCGCTTCTTCCTATATCCATGCTGGCAGTCAGCAAGGATGTCGTACTGTTTAAAAAAGTTCATAAAGTGACTGTGGATGATGTGTTCTACCACCTTGCAAAAATCAGAAGTTAATGATACAGGTCTATAGTTGGAAGGCATGCTCTTATCCCATTTTTTTTTAAGATTGGAGAGATGTTAGCTGACGTCCAGTCCTATGGGATTTGCCATTGGTTGAGGGAGGCTTGGAAGAACCTTGTTAAAGATGGTATTACTGGGTGGGCCATCTCCTTAAGGAAGTGGGTTGAAATCTCATCTGGCCTTGTTTGGGTTGAGGCCAGTTAGGAGCTTCGACACCCCTTTCATAGTAACCTTGATGTTTTGTGCTGTTGGTGTAGTAAAATTGCCTAGGTTTGGAATGCTTGATGTATCGTCCGTGATAAAGACCGATGAAAACTGTTGGTTTTGGAGAGAAGCCTTAATTGGTAGTTAGGTCTCCGTGGAGTATACTGTCAGAGCGTAGAAGAGCAATACCTGTGCTGCCGCATTTCTTGCTCTTGATAAAGGAGTACAGTTTCTTCTCGTTGTTGTCACCTTGCACCATGTCAGATACATAATAGTTGTAGGCCGTCTTGCATTCTATTTTGGTTATCTACTGGAGGCGTCTAGATCTCATCCAGTCATTCTGTTTTCCCGTCCTACTGTATTTGGTGAAAGCTCTTCACTTTTGCCTGGTTAGACACTGTTGCACCATGGTTGGTGGAATCTGCTTGAATTTCACTGTGTTAATTGGTACATGTTTCTGTTACATATTGAGGCAGATGCTTTTAAACGTTTTCCACTGGTTGTTGACAGGAGCGTCTCTTGTGTTACGTAATATTGCAATACTAAGCAGATCAATTGTAGAGTAATAGAAATCATATTTTGGCCGAATTGCAAAGGAATTCCAGTTTATACACATGTAGTTTGGCGATGTCCATCCGTTTGTCCGCTAACATTTTGGTTAACGTTCTGGTTTTGACAGTTTTAAAAACTTTAATCTAAAAATATTTTGATCAATAAAGGTAGTGCTTTGGTACTTTACACATAGTTTTTATGACAAAAATTTTCAATTGATACCATGCCTTTTGACCTTATGACATTGACATTGTTTCGAATTTGCTTTGCAATCCGGTCATACCGTTCTTATCGGTTTTTTGTATTTAATGATCGACAATAGGTATCATGCCCCGCAAAATAAATTCTTAAACAGATTGTTCTAGAACAAGAGACCCAACTAGGTCTATATCGCTCACCTCAGACACCTGAGCACAATTCGCTCGTTCAGAAACAATTGATTACATGTATTTGAAACAAGAAAACGAATAAATCTGATGGATCAGCTCCCCAAATTGAATCAAACTAATGGATGACTTCATCAGGCATTTAAATCTAGATTTATTAGGAACTATAAAAATGGGGTTGCATGCATTCTTATTATGAAGTATGAATATATACTGATTGAAATTTGCCAATATATAAATGTATTTTAAGTTCTGACTGCGAGGGAGCTTGACCTTTCATAACTGACCCTGATCTTTTAAAGATGAACTTTACTATTCGAAGATCCATATTCCGAGTGGCAATTGTCATTTGTATGAAGTATGTTTCTCGCCTATTGATAATTCTCTAAAATATAAGCCCTTGTTTGGTATTCTAAGTACTATTTTGCGAGTGACGCCGATCATATCCACAGTGGCAATTGACATTTGTGTGAAATGTGATCATTGCTTATTGAAATTCACTGAAATATAAACCCCTTTTAGCTAACATGAGCCGAAGGCACAAGTGAGCTATTGTGATCGCTCTTTGTCCAGCGTCCGTCCGTACAGGGGCGGGATCGACACATTTCAGAATATTGTAAAAAAGAAAAAGAAAAACATGGAACACGTTTTCGTGTATACCATTATAGAAGGTCAATTAACTTACGTCAAAAAAAAAAAAAAAAAAAAAAAGAAAGAAAGAAAGAAAAAAGTGGGGCACCCCTTGTGGCCCCCTTCTACGCCCTTGCATTTGAAAGGTCTGTCGGGTGATGTAACCTTCCATCCTTACGTCCGTCACTGAGATCAACTGTGAAGTCAAATTCAGTTTTTTTTTTTTTCTGTATAAAGAGTCAGTCGTGTGATAATCTCACACAGATGTGTGAATTTGTCATTACAAGTATATGAGAAATAATTCCGAAGAAAAATCTCGACTATAAATAACATCGCGGTTTTCTTCAGTCTCTTTAATTCATTACATGTATTTGCATCGGGATCGAGTAAATATATCACAGTGCCAGTGGGAATTTCTATTGTTATTTATAGATTACCACCAACGTTCGACTGAGCATAGACGTGTATCAAGCTGAGTTATGGCTATGGCAAGGACCTATAAACCGTTTGTGACAACGTGAATATTTAACAGAGATGTGAAATGTATTTTAAAGGTAACCTTCTCTAACTATCCAATGTCACTTATCAAGTTTGGTTTTTATTTTATGACGTGTACATTGAAAAGTACTTTCGATTCAGAATCAGCAAACAAACCCAACAAAAAACGTCAAAAGTGAAAATTGAATTTTACCAAAATTCTCTTATTTCTCGATTGGCAAATCGAGACAAGACTTACTTCAGGCTTTTCGATGATGTTGAACAAGACTGAATTAGATTTAGATGTAACAATCAGGTCATACAAAAAAAATAGTTACGACTGCAACGGAAGAGCTATTTTGTCCCAACAGCTCTTCCGTTGCAGTCGTAACTAACAAAAAAAAAAAAAAAGAGTATACATTTCATGTTGATGTACAAGATATAGACAGCTTGAGCTTTAGTGTTGTCAGTCATTGGCCATGATTGCTGTGCTCTTCTTCCTCTGTTACGAAGTGTACACATGAATTGAGTGTTACACTTCACATCCTCATTTCAAAGAAAGTAACTTTAAAGATAGCAAGGGAGAAAGAAAGTTGTTATGATATTCTGTAGGAAAAAAACAATGAAGGGTGAACGCAAGTCTTGATCTGGTGAACCCAGGATTTACTGTCCTGCGCGCTACTGAGTAAGCTAACGAAACGCCCCAGTAGCAGAATCTTAAACCAGCTACACACACACCACAAATTAATTACAAATTGCATATAATTCACATTCTTTTAACTTGCATGTGGTTCGAAATGAATCTACTGTTCACATTTGAGCTATGACATATATAGGATGAAATGGACTCTTATTGACTTATTTGTCACTATGTAAATGTTGTTATAGTTCATTGTAATATGTTTACATGATTATGTCAGTCTTAAAAGCTCAAATGACCTCATGTTTTCTTTTGATCGAATATTGACATGCCGTCTTGAAATAAAGCTTATCTATAATAAGGCTGTCTGTCTATAGAATGTATTATTATTGAGTCACAGACATATAAAAGTATGATATTATATGATTTTCTAGAAACTTTATAGAGTGCATGTTCCCATACAACCTTGTTTTCCGTAAATTAGCTAGAGTTATCTCCCTAATTAAAGTACAGCTCTTGGACTTTATCCATCACTGCTCATACAAAACTGCTTGATTTAACTTAATTTTGTTATATAATCACATTGTATATCTAAATGTGTTATTGAAAATTGTCAACTGATTGATTATATTTACTGATTAACCGAGACTGAAGTCACAAAATCTGACTTAATAGTAATTAAGTAATTTTCTCAAAACTTTAATAAACTTTACATGGTAGTAATGGTAAAAGTCAGAGAGTTGTACTCCGACATGGCCCCTAGTGCTAGTAGTGTTACATCACATGGACAGACTCTATACTCTTTCAGTCTGTAATTAAAGTTAAGTTTGTTTCCCAGCACACCGACCGGGTAAAAAAAAGATCATGAAAAAATTCCAAAAAAAGCATAATATGTCAACCCAAAGATTAAATGTCCTTTAAGTTCTGGTATTGCATCAGTAGACAGGAACAGTCCCAATGCCAAATGTTAATCTGCTTGCAAACGGACAACCATATTTTCCTGACTTTATTTTGTATCCGATTCCAATATTGATTTTTGTATCAAGTTATACAGTACCAGTACAATTCCAAAACGACAAGGAACCCCTTTAGATGATAAAAACAGATATATGTTATGTCTTGAAAATCAAATACATTTTAACAAGAAATCCAAAGGGGCCCATATCACTCACCTAAGCACAATTTGCTTATTCACAAACGACAGACTGCTTGAAGGATTTTGCTATCTTGTTTATTGTGTTTTTTTTAACAACTGACGAAAGACTGTAAACTAGCTTCATTGAATAAATCAAAACAATGACACAAAAATACAATGCTTTTTTCCTCCTTTTTTCCCCAAAAATGACTTAATATATAATTTCAAGCTGCAAAACAAAAATCTTGTTTTTGTGCAAAAGGAAAAATAAAATTTTGCCTTTAGTGTGGTTTGAACCTCTTCCTATCACCATGCAACAAATAGCCGTATCAAAATTACATATAGAAGTCATAAAAAGAAAAAAAATCAACAAAATCCAAGTGTAAGCATGAAACCTTCAAATAACACTTCATATTGATATTTTCTAAAAAAAAAAATTGGCAAATAAATGTTTTATTGCCAGGACTGACCTATATCAAAAATGTATTTCAACACTGTAGCTGTCAATAAAAAGAAAAAAAAAAATTATAAAATGGGCCAAAATCACTATACCCTTCACTCTTTTACATTATAGATCATTCATTGACAATCATTAAAGTGACCTTGAAAAGGAAAATCAAGGTCAATAGATAACTCTGATATTAACAATCAGTGATCATAATATTGACTATTATATGTTCCTGCATCAACTTTTTAGGAGTAATCAGGCACTGAACATGCACCACATTGTCAAAAAATACTTTTCAATTTTTCAAAACTTTATCCACCCCCCCCCCCCCCCCCCCCAAAAAAAAACCCCAATAAAATAAACTTTCCCAATTCTCAAAGAAATAATTCATGTTACAGATGTCACCTCCTAAAATAATGTGTGTAAAATAAATTTCAAAAGAATAATGTGTTTTTCTTTATATACTTACAGCACTCTACAATGAATTCTTTGACATCTATTTGCTACACTGCATCTGAATTTTGAGGAATCCATTCAACCATTCTGCTGTGATCATTTAATAGAGAATTTGCTATAAATGACTCATCATGGCCACTGGTGGAGAAGAACCCCAAGTGGGAGTAATAAGGGCTCACTCCCAAGATGTTGAAATGGATGCATTACCTGTACATAGATCTTTATCCATGGACGAGGTACTAAAGTATAATCCCGCATACCCCAAAGATTCCTATGATCAGCTTCTTCAACCAGATTCTCTTATAGATATTGTCATTGTGTATGCAAAGGCAGATTACGAACATGTCAACAATGTCTTACTTCCATGGTACAGGAGCCTGCTAAGCAGGGGGGGTTTAACAGATGTCACTATAGAACTTTGTGATAGTGAAATTTTCCCGCCCTCTGATATTTGTAAAGTGGATGATATTGTGAACAGATGCTTGCGGATCTTACTGTTCCTTACTCCACATTTTCCTGAAGACATCAACTTGCAATTTTTTGTTGAAAGTGGAATTTACAAAACACGTCTACAATATTGTGAGGAAAGTAAACAGCTGGATAGAGAATTAACAAAAATAAGGAAATACAGTATACGACCAATTCATACAGAAAAAGAGAAAACAAGGAGAAGCAAATACAAAACACCAACAGGAGTAGGGGCTGTGCACGGGATAGACTATTTTGCCAAGGACAAAGTCTATGTAGAACAGCAGGCAGTAAATTTGGCAAAGCAGGCACGATGTGATCGTATCAGACTTGGAACTTTAATGTCACGTGCATTAGATGGTTCAGATCAGTTGTACGAGCAACAGCAAGAAATTTTATATCAACGAGGATATCAATCTGTGCCTGCACAACACGTTCAGTACATTTCTGGACAAAATTTACCTTATAGTCAACAAAGTCATACTAATTCCGTTAATTTGAGCACGAAGACAGAGTATGAAAGTCAGTCGATGACGTTGGAAGGAAAAAATGTGGAGTATTTTAAAATGCAAGAAAACTATTCTTCTTATAAAGCAACTAATTCCTTAAAAGATGAAATATGCAGTCAGTATGCATTTGCAACAAGTAATGCAGCGGAAAGCATCAAAAGGCATAATAAAAGATCTGAGAACCTTGTTGTAACTGAACTAGAGGCCCAGGGTGTACGTTTTGTACCTTGTGTCAATGAATCTAAAAATAAAATGGATGATGATGAAATTACTGATAAAGGAACTCAAAGAGATTATGTCAGAGAAATTCATAATGAAGGTTCTGAAAAAGGCAGCCAAATCAGATCTGCTGAAGAAACTGTAAGACATAAGACAAATATGTTAAATCAATCAGATCTCAATAACCAATACCGTCTGGGAGAGGATCAATTAGGGGGTCATAGTAATGACCCTGGACAACTCTTATTACACTCTCCAGTACAAGAAACTGTGATAAATACAAACCAAAGTGCCGAAGACTATAGTGATGACAGAAGACATACAGGGACACCAATTCCTGAGTCTACAGAGACAGAAACCAGAAACCAAAGACCAAGCTTTCATTCATCAAGCAGTCTCCAATCCAGTAGCTTGGAACAGGATGTGGTAACTTTTGAAAAGGAGGTATGATGTAAAGATAACTGTGATATGTAGCATTGAAAGTAGCCTTGTGACTTTTATTTTATCCCATTGCAAAAATTTAAATTTTATGGGTTTTTTTTCATTGGTCATTTTCATAAAAAATAATTCCAAACTTTGAAAACCAATGAACAGCTTCAAATTTTCAGCCAATTTAATGAATTACATGCATGTCAGTTTGAATTTCATGCCAGTCTGAGTTAAATTCCTGTCAATATCTGAATGAAATTTTGCGATTCTAAAATTGCTGCAAATTTAAAAGAATTTCCTTCCACGTTGGATGACTTTCTTACCAATCTGACTTAGTTTCTTTATCCAGTCTTTATCCATTAATTGCCAATCTGAATGAATGTTTTACCTGTCTTAATCATTTTCAGCAAAAGCTTTTCACTCGTTTGAATTTGAACCCAGGATATTTATTATATATCAGTTTAAGTGTTATGAGATGAAAAGCCAAACTGGGACAATATATCATATTGGTACATGTGGTTTATATATTGAAATCTTAAATGCAAATCCATTGATTTTAGGGGACAGAAAAGACTCTCGGGTTAAGAGATCCTTCATCCTTCCTTCATATGGGATATATATTATCGTACTTATATCAGGGTTCAAAATCAGCCGTCGTCCAGTCGTCAAAAACAACCTGAAATCTCTTTGGGTAACCTCAAATTTCAGTGAATATAACGGAGGTTGTCCAAATTTTCTTTAAATTTGCCACACGACAAAAAACTTTTTGTCAATTTCGAGCCCTGTTATATTGATTTTTAAGATCATGTAGATCTCGGATTTAATCTTTGCCAGTTAGATTTTATGAAATATTGATGTTTTGATAGGACACACAAGCACAAGGATCTGAGCAAAATCAAACCTCCAATACAGCACCCTCTTCATCCGGGATTAACTCAAAGGGACATGATTATAAAAGTGAATACACAAGTACTGGAGATTCGTTAAGAACCCAGTCACATGTTTTGTACCATAGTGGACCTGCTCAGTCTGCAGCATGTGCTGAGGAACCAGGATCTGAACCAGGATCTGAGCCAGATGATAGTACTGGGGACTGGAAGGAAGCCCATAAGGATAATATTGGAGACTGGAAGGAAGCCTACAAGGATAATATTGGGGACTGGAAGGAAGCCCATAAGGATAATATTGGGGACTGGAAGGAAGCCTACAAGGAGAAGTCTGGTATGATTGAAAATTGTTTCACCTGCAAAGTAACATGACGTTTAGTGATCACTTCGTCCAGCATCCATCTGTCTTTCTCGTTGGCTGTCTGTCTGTCTAGTAGGAAAAACTCTTTTAAAAACTTGAAAGCATGCATTTCTTCAAACACTTTAGTTTAAATACATGTTTTTATTCATTGTTAATAAATAAATGTGTATATGAAAATAGCAAACTTTGGGGGTCTTGAGTATTGAAAAGTATCACACTTTTTCTTGAATAATGTATCGATATATGATAAGCAATTTAAAACATAAGTAAGATGCCCCACAAAAAATTTATACTCAGTCAAGGTCCAGCCTCTTATCACAAATCTGTTATGCTGTTCACCCAGTCATTACTTGACCGCTATTTGATCTTTGAAAATTGTGGTATCTTTATCTTTTGTACAAATAGCAACATCTGCATGTGGCTATGTATTCATATATTTGTATAAAGAGAGGTCTTAATATGTTCCCTCAGGCCAAACCATAATCTACCATAAGCATTATCACTATCATGGAAGAAGACCTCCTGATCTTGAAAGCTCGAAGGACACCTCGAGGACGACTAGAAATATCATCATAACAGGATGTAACGTAGTGCAAGTTGGAGAGAAAGGTCAAATTCAGGCAGGTGAACTTGACCTTGATCAAAGAGGTGCAAACTTAAAACATTCTTTTGAAAAGTAAGTATTTAATGACAGCATTCTTAAAAGGTTTACATATTCTCATTTATATTTTAATACAACATTACATTGCTTTGTGGACAGTTATATTTAAAAAAGAGAAAAGTGTCATGAAATTAGTTGTATTAGATGTAAATATCTGTGATTTGCATGTGTTACTACATTTAATGTACATGTGTACCATGTTTAGATACTCCTGTCTGTCTGTCTGTTCGTGTGTAGGGATTCCGGACAATAAATGCAATCCCTTTACACCCATGATTGGAAAATTTCACATAAAGACGTTCCGTCAGTCAAGGATATGCCCTATTGATTTGGAGTTCAGTGGGTCAAATGTCAAGATCACGGGACATGGATAACTGAAAATGGTCTCTTCACACCTAACTTTATGTACAGTCTCATGAGGAATCATGGATGTGCCCTTTTAATTTGTAGTTCATAAGGTCAAAGGTCATGGTCATTGTTGTACATTGTTGTTGAAATTTTTTATCATATTGAAATATTTTCTATTATCAGTTATTTAGATAGTTGTATACATTATATGACTTTATTTCCTTATCATGGAAATAGAATTTATTGTAACAGTTGTACTTTTACGGGAGCTAAAAAGGCTCAAGTGACCTATTATGATCAAATTTTGTCTATTGTCATGCATTGCTAAGGATTTTGATCAAACTCTGGCAGAAGTAAAGTGCTTCCCTCCCCCCCCACTTGAATTATATTCAATTATTTGACTTGACTTGGACTTTTGGGCCAAAGTTTTGGTCAGTTTTACTGTTTGAATACCAGGTGTTGAAATTTTCATCAGATAGAGCTGCCCACTTGACATTGAAGGCTTTTTAAACCCCTTTCTCCGGGTGAGATTAATTAGATTTAAATAGAATTGTAAGGCATTATATATTTGTATTGTAATAGATTTGATATCAGATGGTTAAAGGACACTTGAACCAGCAAATATCAAAAAGTAAACAAACATTATTTTGATACTAGATATAAAAATATTTGAGATTAAAATCTAAAGATTGATATTTTTTTGTTTTACATTACTCCACAATTTCACATATATGGTTACGGCATCTGCCTGATGCACTGCATAGAAATTTATATATTTGCAAAGGACCCATCGAAGCATTAAGGGATCTTTTACGTGCCACACCTACAGTGACATAGGACCTTGGTTTCTAACATATCATCCAAAAGACAGGACAAGGGTGTGCCCACAGTGGGAGTTGAACCTGCGACCTCTCAGTCACAAGCCAAGCACCACAACCACTGAGTTTCACCACCGTAATTAGAAATCTAAAGAGGAAAATTTACTCATTATTGCAGAGATACCGAAGAATTTGACCCTGGCAAAGGAAGAGATGAAAGTCTTGATGAAAGTGTGAACAGTGGCATGTCAGAATCTTGGAATAACTTTCCTGCCAATCAGGAAGAGACAACGGGGAAGGGACCTAACTTTGAAGGGGATGGCAGTGATAGCGATAACGAAAAGATTTCTGGAGAGATGGATAATCTGCCCAGTGGGATGGAAAGCATTTCAAGTGAGAGTGAAAGTGACAAGATATCTAATGTAGCAAATTCCAATGATCTGAATGTATCGGTTAACTTGAACGACAGTTATCAGGATGACAGATCTACTGACGGTGTGGGTCATTCTGAACATGGTAAGAGAACATGACAATATGATACGAAATAGAATTTCTTAAGATAATTATAGTAGTAACAAATATGAAATATTGTCAGAAAAACGCAAAAATAGAAGTATGAAATTATATTTTATTGTCTGTATCTATTGAAAGTGTAGCCAGCAAAGGACTGCTTCATGTTTCATGGAAATAGCACATGCCAACCTGGCTTTATTTTCTGTGAATACAAACAATAAAGACACTCCATGATCTTGAGTGAAACAATGGTCAAGCAAAGTTGAAAAAACAATACACAAGTAATCTTAATAAAAAAAAAAATGAAAGAGAACAAAGTATAGACTTTATATCTCCTCAAAAAGTGTGGGAAAGAATATAGTCATTGTTTTCTTTGTCTGTATGTCCATCAGAGCTCATATTTCTGAAACCATTCATCAGAATTGTACATACCATATTGCACACAAGTATTCCTTGGTACAAGTACTTTTGGACAAAGGTCATACAAGGTCATTTCTACAAGGTCAAGGTCACTCAGCACATATCCCTAGAATATCAAGAAAGACCTACTACATCTGAAATCATTTATTAGAGTCATGCCATATTTCATACAAATGTTTCTTGGGACTGGGACTTTTGGACAAAGGTTACTCGGGGTTATTTCTGTAAGGTCAAGATCACTTTGCACATATCCCCAAAATATTGGAAAAAGCCTCATATCTCTTACACCATATATCAGAATTGTAGCATATTTCACACAAATATTCCTTGGGACAAAAACTTTTTAACAAAGGTCACTGAAAGTAATTTCTGCAAGGTCAAGATCACACAGTACATATCCTAAAATATTGGGAAAGGGCTTCATTCCAGTATATCTTGTGGCATGGACTGTTAATTAAATTTGTATCATATTTCTCACAAACGTTCCTTAGGACAGGAGTTTGATGGGCCAGGTATTTTTGACAATACAGACTCAATTTGAAAGGTCAAGGTCACTTAGAAATATAATTTGTAATGTCAAGAAAGGGCTCATCTTTTAGTGAATTTTCAACAGGCAATGGGCATACTTCATATAAATGTTAATTGTCATTCGGAATTTCACACATAGGTTAAAGGTCATTTCTGAAAGGTACAGGTCACTCAGCAACTTGAGCTTGAAATACCAAAAATGAAAGTTCATATATTGGCAAATTTTCAGCAGCATTTGTTCATTCTTCATATGAACGATTCATGCAGCCTTAACTTTTTTATGCTTGCAGATGATTTTCGGAATATTAAGTGTTCATCCACTTGATGTAGTTTGAGACCATTCATCAAATTTAATGATTTCCCCATTTCATTTCAGATGCTGACACATTGGACGATGAACACACAGATGAGGATGACCTTTTAGGTAATGTTTTGTTTCATGAACAAGTTTTATGGTCTTTATTTGTAAACAATAGTAAGGTAGCTGATTCAGGGATCTACATCATATTATGTTGTTAACCTTGCCGTTAGTATATCAGTGCTAAACATGGAGAATCCATCGCATGTACTTTTCTTTGGGATAGTCATGTTGTTGAAGAGCAATTCATGCATTGAAGTTTTGGCCAGAAAGCAAAGCAGTTCTTGCTTATAAATTGATGGTGTCAATTCATCTGTCTGTCTGTCTGTATGGACTGGATGGCAAAGCAAGTGTGGTTTGTTAGTTGAGGACAGTTGACTGACCATCAGTCCATTTGTTCTTCGATTGATCCATCCTCTTTTCATATATCCATCAACATTCTTATAAAGTTTCTGCCTTAGATTTTCAGAACTTAGAACCATCTCATTCTTGAAACTTTGCATATTAATGACTTTTGTTTGTACTTATAATGACTTAAGATGAAAGAAGGTTATTGTGACCTTATTTCACAGTTGTTTTAATTTTTCTATATATATATATATATATATATATATATATATATATATTTATATATATATATATATATATATATATATATATATATATATATATATATATATATATATTCATGTATATAAATTTAAAATTATCAATGAAGATTTATTTTGATAAAATGAATACACTGGTACATTTACTCCAAGCTTTTACTTCAAGGTCTTAATTGCAAATTTAAGTTTTTAGGGTATTGTTATTTGTGTGTGGGTGTCTGTGTGTGTGTGTGTATGTTTGTGTGTAGGAGTGTGTGTGTGGGGTTTGAAAATAAATATTCTGAGTAGAAGCTAAAATTCATAGTAGTGAAAAGCGGAAGACATTAAATCTCATTCATCTGTCTGTCCGTCCATCTTTCTGTCTGTCACAAAAACTTTAACCTTGGTCATAACTTTTTAACTGAAGACGTAGGGCATATTTGGCATGTATGTCCCTAACTGCAATGCATGTACCTTTCCGTTGGTACCAAAATTTTTATCATGTAACCTTGGCCATGACCTTTGTCCTACTTCAATGTAGCTTTTTAACCGTAAGACGTAGGGCCTTCATTTTTGGTATGTGAGTCTAGACATGCACAACCATTATAATGTCACAGATCACTGCACCCTTACTGGTAGAACCCCCAAAGCGGGGGACCACAATTCTCTGAATTTGCTTGTTACTGCAGTTATTACATATGTCTTTCAAGATATATAAAATGTTTACACAATTATGTCTCTCCACTCGTCTCCAAATGGAAAGAGACATATTGGTTTTGATGTCGTAATCCATCTGTCCGTCCATCTGTCAGAGATCGTGCCTGAGCTATATCTTTCATACTGTACATCTTTTCACTTTTATATTTATTTAGTTTGTTGTTGATCATCACCTAAAGATTTCATATGACCTTGACTCAAGGTCATGTGACTAAAGTCAAGATCACTTTGAACTTCTATACTCTATCCTTTCACTTTTACTCTGGAGTCGGAGAGGTGGAAAGAGAGGGTGGAGGAGACATCTGTTTCTATTCAAAAACAATATCTAACTTATTTTTGCCTTGTATGATATCTGTCTCTCAAAAAGGTTCTTTGTTTTCCAGATAAATTGTTGTATGATGTCAGTTTCTAAACAGGATTGTTTCTATTCCAGATAAATGGTTAAACCATCCAACAAATGATCTTGGCTTGGAGTTGACCAGTTTCATATTACCTGATATATCAGGTTAGTTCTTTAATAATTTACATTTATGAATTTATGCATGAATATTGAGCTTTTGTACTGAATAAATACTGGACTACAACATGAATATAAAACATAAATTGTAGAAATATAAACTTGGTGTGAGTGCAGTATGTGAAAATAAGAAAAAAGGTGAAGATAGATGACAAAATTTTTTAAAGTGCCATAGCACTACGAACAGTGACATCCGAGTCACCCTTAAAAGGGGGATAAGTGATATTTACTCAGAAAATTCTCATGTATTTTTGTTTTGGTCATAATGATATAATCTTTTCGCCTGCCTGTTTTCATTTTTATATGCCATAGGTAGAAGGCCATAGTAGGGTATGATGCAATTTAACTGTCTGTAGATCTATACATGTTCATTGAGTCTCTAAATATAATAGAGACCAAACTGCATACACTTGTTACTGATGCTGAGGGGACAGACCAGTCAGTTTTCAAGGTCAGGGGTCAAAGGTTAGAGTCACATGCTAAACGGCTGATAAACCCTAGAAGTAAGATAAAGATGGAACTGGTTTGGCTAGGACTGAACATTTTGGTACACATACTCCTTGTCAGCTTATGACTTAGTGATTTTCAAGGAAAGAAGTCAGTGATCTTAAGGTCACCCTCCATACATTATTGATCAACCTTGCTAAAAAAGGTAACAACTGAACTGTTTGGCTAGGACTGTCAGAAATTGTACACATATCAGTATTTCTTATGACAACAGAATATTGCCTATTGCTTTTCTCAAGGTCAGAGGTTAAGGTCAGATGCCAAACATTGTTGATAAACTGCCCCTTATAAACACAATACAGGCAGAACGATTTGAGATAGGACTGTCAAACTTGATACATATAGTTTTTATGTAGAGTGGCAGACATTTATTGTTTTCCAGGGCATGGTTGAAAGGTCAAAGTCACTAGTCATACATTGACAGGAGTGAAGCATTTTTTGATAAATCTTGTAAACACTTTACAAACCAAACCATCGGGAGAGTGGAACTTAGTATACACATTGAAGTTAAGAGGAGAATTCCTGCCTGTTGTTTTTCATGGTCATTTGTTGTTTCAAGGTCAAGGTCAGAAAAACTGTCTTGGTTACGACTGTCATCCTTTACACACTTACTTCGTATGACTAATGTCCTTCAATCACAGGATTTTTAAATGATTTTTTTTATTGTAATGTAAAATGGTTCTTGCTGCTGTGGAACTAGCATCAGTTTTTAGTAAAATTGGTCAATAAGTGTTTTTGTAGCTCTTTGTAGAAAGTTACAATCTTGAAGTGACAGGCAATGTTGGATCTCAGGTTTTTTGCTCACCTGAGCCAAAGGCTCAAGTGAGCTATTGTCATCACTTTTCGTCCGTCGTCTGTTGTCCGTCGTCCGTCCGTAAACTTTTCACATTTTCAACTTCTTCTTCAGAACCGCTTAAAGGATTTTCATGAAACTTGGTATGGATGAAGTACTAGGGGTCCTCTACCAAGTATCTTCATTTTGTGTAAATCCCTCAATAGGTGGCGCCACCATTGCTAAAAATAGATCTCAGAGGGTACCTTTCTTTGAAAATCTTCTTCTCCAGAACCAGCGTATGGACTATAAAACTAATGACATCTGAGTGATCTAGAAGGATATATGTCTCAAGTTTGTTCATATCGTTGAAATCCGATAAATAATTTTTGACATTTTTTTGACGTTTTTTTTTACTTTGTAATTTTAATGCAAAAAAAGAGGTATTTTTTTCTTTTAGTAAACATTGATGCATTAATTAGGTTTTATTTGAACATTTTTATGGTAAGAAATACTACTGTGAAGAAATTTTTTCAATATTTCATGTTTTGGATTTTTTATGAATTTTTTAAGACTTTCAAGAAAAAGGGGGGGGGGGAACAATTGGTGTAATCATTTCACATTCTGAACTTTTTCTTCAGAACCGCAGAAAGGAATTTGATGAAACTTGGTATGCATCAAGTACTCAAGGTCCCCTACAAATCTGGTCATCTTTGTCAGGATCCGTCCACAGGTGGCGCCACCACAGGCAAAAGTAGGTCAAAGAGGGTATCCTCCTTTGACAAACTTCTTCTTCAGACTGGAGGCATACAGAGACAAACAGAATGCATAGGTTTGATCTAGAGGGATGTGTTAAAAAGTGTTATTCTTTTTTGGTTCCGTTCCGAAATCAAATTTTAACATTTTTTTGACATTTTTTATTGACTTTGTAATTTTAATACAGAAATGAGTTATTTTTAGCTCACCTGAGCCAAAGGCTCAAGTGAGCTATAGTCATAGTGCGCTGTCCGTCGTCGGTGTCGTCGTCCTCGTCCATCGTTAACTTTTTCACATTTTCGACTTCTTCTCTGGAACTACATTGCAGATTTGGATCAAACTTTGTGTAAATGATGTACTCAAGGTCCCCTACTAAAATTGTGTTCGGGATCCAGATTCCCTCAAGGGTGGATCCAGGGCGGGGCCAAAAGTGCCCAAAACGGAACCCCTCTTCAAACATCTTCTCCTCCAGAACATAAATGGGGAAACTAATTGCATTTCAACAATCTATAAAGTTGGTTTATTAAAAATTGTGTTCAGGGTTAAGATCCGTCAAATAGAAATTTACGCTTTTTTTACGTGTTTCAGGACATGTTTTTCAGTTAATTGATATTGATGATTTCTTAATGACTATTTTGATCATAATTGTGGTAAGGAATATTATTGTGAAAGAATTTTGTCATTATCTCAATTTTTGGATTTTTTATGAATTTTTTAAGACTTCCAAAAAAAAAAGGGGGGGGGGGTTGGCCATTTTTCACATTTTCAACTTTTTCTACAAAACCACATGAAAGATTTTAATGAAACATGGAATACATGAAGTACTAAAGGTCTTCTATCAATTTGGTAAATTTCTTCCAAATTGGTTAACAGATAATGCCACCATGTCTAAAAAGTAGGTCTCACAATGGTACATATACCACTTGGTAATTGAAATATGGAGAGTAGCGGTTCAAATCCAGCTGTGGTCAAAAAATTTTTTTCTTTTTTTTACACATCTAAATAAGTTTTTAGATGTTTCTCAACACTCAACATATGAAATTAGGCAATTTCAAGTTTAAGACTTCCAAAAAAAAAGGGGGGGGGTTGGGTTGGGGTTGGCCATTTTTCACATTTTCAACTTTTTCTACAAAACTGTTTGAAGGATTTTAATAAATCTTGGTAGAAATAAGTCACTTATGATCCTCTTCAAATTCTGTTGTTTTCGTCCAGACCTCTTTACAGGTGGCACCACCATAGTCAAAAGTAGGTCACAAAAGAGTTCCCTCCTTTAACAATATTCTTTTTCATACGGGCTGTATACAGAGACAAACAGAATGCATAGAAATGATCTAGAGGGATGAGTGAAGACGTATTGTCATTTTGGTTTCCTTCCAAAATCAAATTTTAGAATTTTTTTTCGACATTTCTTTGGACTTGGTGATTCAATGCAGAAAAGTGTCATATTTCCTAGTTAATTGAGAATGATGATTTCTTATGGACTATTGTGATCATAATTATGGTAAGGATTGTTACTTTGAAAGAATTTTGTCAATATCTCAATTTTTGGATATTTTATGAATTTTTTAAGACTTCCAAATGAAGGTGTATAGGAACAATTCAATCACATTTTTCCCTTCTGCTGTTATACCACATGAAAGATTTTAATGAAACATGGAATACATGAAGTACTAAAGGTCCTCTAGCAATTTGGTAAATTACATCCAAATTAGTTTACAGATAATGCCACCATGTCTAAAAAGTAGGTCTCGCAATGGTACATATACCACTTGGTAATTGAAATATGGAGAGTAGCGGTTCAAATCCAGCTGTGGTCAAAAATTTTTTTTTCATTTCTTTACACATCTAAATAAGTTTTTAGATGTTTCTCAACAATCAACATATGAAATTAGGCAATTTTAAGTTAGATCTGGACAATATTTGAAACAATTGTTGTTCATGACCCAGACTTGAAATCAGTCAACAAAAGGCCCCACCTAAAGAAAATGACTAACTTGTTGCCCTGAATGATATCTTGCAGAGACAAAGGAAATGCTTAATATCAAAATCACCTGAATGGATGTGCAAAAAAGTGTTCTTTTTTATTCCAGCCTGAAATAAAATTTGACATATTTTCAACATTTGTGTTGACTTAGTCACATTAATGCAAAAATAAATGAATTCTTCCTTCATGCATGACTGATCATCTAGGTACTCAGGTGAGCGATATAGGCCCACTTGGGCCTCTTGTTATTTTCAGTCTGTACATTAATCTGTCTCAACCAATCTATCAGTTTATCTACTTGTCAATCAGTCTGTCCGTCTGTTCCAGATTTCAGGAATTTGGCTTTATTCTGACCAATTAAGATAAAAGTGTTCCATAGTCTTTTTTGACATGGATTTAAGAATTTTGAAAAAATAATCATTATATATAAGAAAAGAGAATTACTTATTTGGACAATTCAAGTGAAAGTGAAGGCATATATTTGAGCAAAAACTGTTATTAAATATAGCAAGTAAGGTTTCTTATACAACATCCGTATTTCTAACACAGAATATTATTTACAGTTTAGAGAAGGATTAAAAAAATCATCACATAAACAAATGTTCACAATGTGACAAATATTAACATATACTGTATAATTCCTGTAAGAAGCATGGTGATGTTAATTTGGGGATGACAAACATTAACATATACTGTATAATCCCTGTAAGAAGCATGGTGATGTTAATTTGGGGATGGCAAACATTAACATATACTGTATAATCCCTGTAAGAAGCATGGTGATGTTAATTTGGGGATGACAAACATTAACATATACTGTATAATCCCTGTAAGAAGCATGGTGATGTTAATTTGGGGATGGCAAACATTAACATATACTGTATAATCCCTGTAAGAAGTATAGTGATGTTAATTTGGGGATGACAAACATTAACATATACTGTATAATCTCTGTAAGAAGCATGGTGATGTTAATTTGGGGATGGCAAACATTAACATATACTGTATAATCCCTGTAAGAAGCATGGTGATGTTAATTTGGGGATGGCAAACATTAACATATACTGTATAATCCCTGTAAGAAGCATGGTGATGTTAATTTGGGGATGACAAACATTAACATATACTGTATAATCCCTGTAAGAAGCATGGTGATGTTAATTTGGGGATGGCAAACATTAACATATACTGTATAATCCCTGTAAGAAGTATAGTGATGTTAATTTGGGGATGACAAACATTAACATATACTGTATAATCTCTGTAAGAAGCATGGTGATGTTAATTTGGGGATGGCAAACATTAACATATACTGTATAATCCCTGTAAGAAGCATGGTGATGTTAATTTGGGGATGGCAAACATTAACATATACTGTATAATCCCTGTAAGAAGCATGGTGATGTTAATTTGGGGATGGCAAACATTAACATACACTGTATAATCCCTGTAAGAAGCATGGTGATGTTAATTTGGGGATGGCAAACATTAACATATACTGTATAATCCCTGTAAGAAGCATGGTGATGTTAATTTGGGGATGGCAAACATTAACATATACTGTATAATCCCTGTAAGAAGCATGGTGATGTTAATTTGGGGATGGCAAACATTAACATATACTGTATAATCCCTGTAAGAAGCATGGTGATGTTAATTTGGGGATGGCAAACATTAACATATACTGTATAATCCCTGTAAGAAGCATGGTGATGTTAATTTGGGGATGACAAACATTAACATATACTGTATAATCCCTGTAAGAAGCATGGTGATGTTAATTTGGGGATGACAAACATCAAACATTAACATACACTGTATAATCCCTGTAAGAAGCATGGTGATGTTAATTTGGGGATGGCAAACATTAACATATACTGTATAATCCCTGTAAGAAGCATGGTGATGTTAATTTGGGGATGGCAAACATTAACATATACTGTATAATCCCTGTAAGAAGCATGGTGATGTTAATTTGGGGATGACAAACATTAACATATACTGTATAATCCCTGTAAGAAGCATGGTGATGTTAATTTGGGGATGGCAAACATTAGCATACACTGTATAATCCCTGTAAGAAGCATGGTGATGTTAATTTGGGGATGGCAAACATTAACATATACTGTATAATCTCTGTAAGAAGCATGGTGATGTTAATTTGGGGATGACAAACATTAACATATACTGTATAATCCCTGTAAGAAGCATGGTGATGTTAATTTGGGGATGACAAACATTAACATATACTGTATAATCCCTGTAAGAAGCATGGTGATGTTAATTTGGGGATGACAAACATTAACATATACTGTATAATCCCTGTAAGAAGCATGGTGATGTTAATTTGGGGATGGCAAACATTAACATATACTGTATAATCCCTGTAAGAAGCATGGTGATGTTAATTTGGGGATGACAAACATTAACATATACTGTATAATCCCTGTAAGAAGCATGGTGATGTTAATTTGGGGATGACAAACATTAACATATACTGTATAATCCCTGTAAGAAGCATGGTGATGTTAATTTGGGGATGACAAACATTAACATATACTGTATAATCCCTGTAAGAAGCATGGTGATGTTAATTTGGGGATGACAAACATTAACATATACTGTATAATCCCTGTAAGAAGCATGGTGATGTTAATTTGGGGATGGCAAACATTAACATATACTGTATAATCCCTGTAAGAAGCATGGTGATGTTAATTTGGGGATGGCAAACATTAACATATACTGTATAATCCCTGTAAGAAGCATGGTGATGTTAATTTGGGGATGGCAAACATTAACATATACTGTATAATCCCTGTAAGAAGCATGGTGATGTTAATTTGGGGATGGCAAACATTAACATATACTGTATAATCCCTGTAAGAAGCATGGTGATGTTAATTTGGGGATGGCAAACATTAACATATACTGTATAATCCCTGTAAGAAGCATGGTGATGTTAATTTGGGGATGGCAAACATTAACATATACTGTATAATCCCTGTAAGAAGCATGGTGATGTTAATTTGGGGATGGCAAACATTAACATATACTGTATAATCCCTGTAAGAAGCATGGTGATGTTAATTTGGGGATGACAAACATTAACATATACTGTATAATCCCTGTAAGAAGCATGGTGATGTTAATTTGGGGATGGCAAACATTAACATATACTGTATAATCCCTGTAAGAAGCATGGTGATGTTAATTTGGGGATGGCAAACATTAACATATACTGTATAATCCCTGTAAGAAGCATGGTGATGTTAATTTGGGGATGGCAAACATTAACATATACTGTATAATCCCTGTAAGAAGCATGGTGATGTTAATTTGGGGATGGCAAACATTAACATATACTGTATAATCCCTGTAAGAAGCATGGTGATGTTAATTTGGGGATGGCAAACATTAACATATACTGTATAATCCCTGTAAGAAGCATGGTGATGTTAATTTTGGGGATGACAAACATTAACATATAACTGTATAATGACATGGTGATGTTAATTTGGGGATGACATTAACTTATTCTGTATAATCCCTGTAAGAAGCATGGTGATGTTAATTTGGGGATGGCAAACATTAACATACACTGTATAATCCCTGTAAGAAGCATGGTGATGTTAATTTGGGGATGGCAAACATTAACATATACTGTATAATCTCTGTAAGAAGCATGGTGATGTTAATTTGGGGATGACAAACATTAACATATACTGTATAATCCCTGTAAGAAGCATGGTGATGTTAATTTGGGGATGACAAACATTAACATATACTGTATAGTCCCTGTAAGAAGCATGGTGATGTTAATTTGGGGATGGCAAACATTAACATATACTGTATAGTCCCTGTAAGCAGCATGGTGATGTTAATTTGGGGATGGCAAACATTAACATATACTGTATAATCCCTGTAAGAAGCATGGTGATGTTAATTTGGGGATGACAAACATTAGCATACACTGTATAATCCCTGTAAGAAGCATGGTGATGTTAATTTGGGGATGGCAAACATTAACTAATACTGTATAATCTCTGTAAGAAGCATGGTGATGTTAATTTGGGGATGGCAAACATTAACATATACTGTATAATCTCTGTAAGAAGCATGGTGATGTTAATTTGGGGATGACAAACATTAACATATACTGTATAATCCCTGTAAGAAGCATGATGATGTTAATTTGGGGATGTCAAACATTAACATACAGATGGGTGCAGTCCTAACATAACATACACGTTAACGCAAAAAGCGGTCGCGAGGACTGCTCTAGCACACGTGCTAGGACTGCTCGACCGGACGCGCGTGCGCTCCTCGCGTTAACGCGGTAGGGAATTCGCGTGAACGCGATTTATTCCCGCGTGCGCTCGGTCCAGTCGCACGTTCACATGTCTATATTTGTAATTCTCTATGCAGTACGGATGTAGAAAATAAAATGGATCAGATCAAGATACCGCGAGTGTCGCCATAAAAACGTGTATTTAATGAAATGTTAAAATGACATCTGCATTAAGGATTTCATATGTAATATAACAAAGGAACTTATCGCGTTAGACATGCAATAAGGTATTTTATGAAAAAACTTCGTCAGTTTATACTAGCATTATTACTTTCTAATTTCATTTATTTATTTGTTTCTAATTGGTTTATTTATGTATTTATTTCTTATTTGTTTATTCATTTATAACTAATTTATTTTTGTATTTATCACGTATTTCCTATTTATGTATTTATTATTATTATTTTTAATTAAGCTATTTTCTACATTATATGAATACAATATCATCATTATTATTATCTTTTTTAATTTTTATTTCACTATAATTTAATTATTATTACTATTATTATTATTATTATTATTATCATTATTTTTATCAAAATAAAAATTAATTTCATTAAAGTCAATGTTCGGAAATTGCGTTCAATATTTCTAAAATTCATCCCTGAACTCGGAAGGGTTTAATTTAATTCTAAAATATTTTACTTACACAATAATAAGTTTTTCTTTTTAAATATACAATGTATATATCGATTCTCCTATCCTTCCATATGAACATGTTAATACAAGTTTTAAGTTGCAAGCAAGCGAACGTGGCTGTCAAGCACGTTCACGCGGCAGTCAAGCGCGTTAACGCGGCAGTCAAGCGCGTTCACGCGGTCTGGAAATTAAGTTCACGTGGAAATCTGCGTTAACGCAAACGCGTGTGCTCAGCAGTCCTGAGCGCACGAGGAAAGCAAACTTCACGTTAACGCGACGTTAACATAATGTTATGTTAGGACTGCACCTCACTGTATACTGTATAATCCCTGTAAGAAGTATGGTGATGTTAATTTGGGGATGACAAACATTAACATATACTGTATAATCCCTGTAAGAAGCATGGTGATGTTAATTTGGGGATGACAAACATTAACATATACTGTATACTCTCTGTAAGAAGCATGGTGATGTTAATTTGGGGATGACAAACATTAACATATACTGTATAATCCCTGTAAGAAGCATGGTGATGTTAATTTGGGGATGACAAACATTAACATATACTGTATAATCTCTGTAAGAAGCATGGTGATGTTAATTTGGGGATGGCAAACATTAACATATACTGTATAATCTCTGTAAGAAGCATGGTGATGTTAATTTGGGGATGGCAAACATTAACATATACTGTATAATCTCTGTAAGAAGCATGGTGATGTTAATTTGGGGATGACAAACATTAACATATACTGTATAATCCCTGTAAGAAGCATGGTGATGTTAATTTGGGGATGACAAACATTAACATATACTGTATAATCCCTGTAAGAAGCATGGTGATGTTAATTTGGGGATGGCAAACATTAACATTATACTGTATAATCCCTGTAAGAGCCTGGTGATGTTAATTTGGGGATGGCAAACATTAACATATACTGTATAATCCCTGTAAGAAGCATGGTGATGTTAATTTGGGGATGACAAACATTAACATATACTGTATAATCCCTGTAAGAAGCATGGTGATGTTAATTTGGGGATGACAAACATTAACATATACTGTATTAATCCCTGTAAGAAGCATGGTGATGTTAATTTGGGGATTACAAACATTAACATATACTGTATACTCCCTGTAAGAAGCATGTTGATGTTAATTTGGGGATGACAAACATTAACATATACTGTATAATCCCTGTAAGAAGCATGGTGATGTTAATTTGGGGATGACAAACATTAACATATACTGTATAATCCCTGTAAGAAGCATGGTGATGTTAATTTGGGGATGACAAACATTAACATATACTGTATAATCCCTGTAAGAAGCATGGTGATGTTAATTTGGGGATGACAAACATTAACATATACTGTATAATCCCTGTAAGAAGCATGGTGATGTTAATTTGGGGATGGCAAACATTAACATATACTGTATAATCCCTGTAAGAAGCATGGTGATGTTAATTTGGGGATGACAAACATTAACATATACTGTATAATCCCTGTAAGAAGCATGGTGATGTTAATTTGGGGATGACAAAACATTAACATATACTGTATAATCCCTGTAAGAAGCATGGTGATGTTAATTTGGGGATGACAAACATTAACATATACTGTATAATCCCTGTAAGAAGCATGGTGATGTTGATTTGGGGATGGCAAACATTAACATATACTGTATAATCCCTGTAAGAAGCATGGTGATGTTAATTTGGGGATGGCAAACATTAACATATACTGTATAATCCCTGTAAGAAGCATGGTGATGTTAATTTGGGGATGGCAAAACATTAACATATACTGTATAATCCCTGGTAAGAAGCATGGTGATGTTAATTTGGGGGATGGCAAACATTAACATATACTGTATAATCCCTGTAAGAAAGCATGGTGATGTTAATTTGGGGATGGCAAACATTAACATATACTGTATAATCCCTGTAAGAAGCATGGTGATGTTAATTTGGGGATGGCAAAACATTAACATATACTGTATAATCCCTGTAAGAAGCATGGTGATGTTAATTTGGGGATGGCAAACATTAACATATACTGTATAATCCCTGTAAGAAGCATGGTGATGTTAATTTGGGGATGGCAAACATTAACATATACTGTATAATCCCTGTAAGAAGCATGGTGATGTTAATTTGGGGATGACAAACATTAACATATACTGTATAATCCCTGTAAGAAGCATGGTGAATGTTAATTTGGGGATGACAAACATTAACATATACTGTATAATCCCTGTAAGAAGCATGGTGATGTTGATTTGGGGATGGCAAAACATTAACATATACTGTATAATCCCTGTAAGAAGCATGGTGATGTTAATTTGGGGATGGCAAACATTAACATATACTGTATAATCCCTGTAAGAAGCATGGTGATGTTAATTTGGGGATGGCAAACATTAACATATACTGTATAATCCCTGTAAGAAGCATGGTGATGTTAATTTGGGGATGGCAAACATTAACATATACTGTATAATCCCTGTAAGAAGCATGGTGATGTTAATTTGGGGATGGCAAACATTAACATATACTGTATAATCCCTGTAAGAAGCATGGTGATGTTAATTTGGGGATGGCAAACATTAACATATACTGTATAATCCCTGTAAGAAGCATGGTGATGTTAATTTGGGGATGGCAAACATTAACATATACTGTATAATCCCTGTAAGAAGCATGGTGATGTTAATTTGGGGATGACAAACATTAAGATATACTGTATAATCCCTGTAAGAAGTATGGTGATGTTAATTTGGGGATGGCAAACATTAACATATACTGTATAATCCCTGTAAGAAGCATGGTGATGTTAATTTGGGGATGGCAAACATTAACATACTGTATAATCCCTGTAAGAAGCATGGTGATGTTAATTTGGGGATGACAAACATTAACATATACTGTATAATCCCTGTAAGAAGCATGGTGATGTTAATTTGGGGATGACAAACATTAACATATACTGTATAATCCCTGTAAGAAGCATGGTGATGTTAATTTGGGGATGGCAAACATTAACATATACTGTATAATCTCTGTAAGAAGCATGGTGATGTTAATTTGGGGATGGCAAACATTAACATATACTGTATAATCTCTGTAAGAAGCATGGTGATGTTAATTTGGGGATGGCAAACATTAACATACACTGTATAATCCCTGTAAGAAGCATGGTGATGTTAATTTGGGGATGGCAAACATTAACATATACTGTATAATCCCTGTAAGAAGCATGGTGATGTTAATTTGGGGATGGCAAACATTAACATACTGTATAATCCCTGTAAGAAGCATGGTGATGTTAATTTGGGGATGACAAACATTAACATATACTGTATAATCCCTGTAAGAAGCATGGTGATGTTAATTTGGGGATGGCAAACATTAACATACACTGTATAATCCCTGTAAGAAGCATGGTGATGTTAATTTGGGGATGGCAAACATTAACATATACTGTATAATCTCTGTAAGAAGCATGGTGATGTTAATTTGGGGATGACAAACATTAACATATACTGTATAATCCCTGTAAGAAGCATGGTGATGTTAATTTGGGGATGACAAACATTAACATATACTGTATAGTCCCTGTAAGAAGCATGGTGATGTTAATTTGGGGATGGCAAACATTAACATATACTGTATAGTCCCTGTAAGCAGCATGGTGATGTTAATTTGGGGATGGCAAACATTAACATATACTGTATAATCCCTGTAAGAAGCATGGTGATGTTAATTTGGGGATGACAAACATTAGCATACACTGTATAATCCCTGTAAGAAGCATGGTGATGTTAATTTGGGGATGGCAAACATTAACTAATACTGTATAATCTCTGTAAGAAGCATGGTGATGTTAATTTGGGGATGGCAAACATTAACATATACTGTATAATCTCTGTAAGAAGCATGGTGATGTTAATTTGGGGATGACAAACATTAACATATACTGTATAATCCCTGTAAGAAGCATGATGATGTTAATTTGGGGATGTCAAACATTAACATACAGATGGGTGCAGTCCTAACATAACATACACGTTAAACGCAAAAAGCGGTCGCGAGGACTGCTCTAGCACACGTGCTAGGACTGCTCGACCGGACGCGCGTGCGCTCCTCGCGTTAACGCGGTAGGGAATTCGCGTGAACGCGATTTATTCCCGCGTGCGCTCGGTCCAGTCGCACGTTCACATGTCTATATTTGTAATTCTCTATGCAGTACGGATGTAGAAAATAAAATGGATCAGATCAAGATACCGCGAGTGTCGCCATAAAAACGTGTATTTAATGAAATGTTAAAATGACATCCTGCATTAAGGATTTCATATGTAATTATAACAAAGGAACTTATCGCGTAGACATGCAATAAGGTATTTATGAAAAAACTTCGTCAGTTTATACTAGCATTATTACTTTCTAATTTCATTTATTTATTTGTTTCTAATTGGTTTATTTATGTATTTATTTCTTATTTGTTTATTCATTTATAACTAATTTATTTTTGTATTATCACGTATTTCCTATTTATGTATTTATTATTATTATTTTTAATTAAGCTATTTTCTACATTATATGAATTACAATATCATCATTATTATTATCTTTTTTAATTTTTATTTCACTATAATTTAATTATTATTACTATTATTATTATTATTATTATTATTATTATTATTATCATTTTCCTAAAATAAGAATTAATTTCATTAAAGTCAATGTTCGGAAATTGCGTTCAATATTTCTAAAATTCATCCCTTAACTCGGAAGGGTTTAATTTAATTCTAAATATTTTACTTACACAATTATAAGTTTTTCTTTTTAAATATACAATGTATATATCGATTCTCCTATCCTTCCATATGAACATGTTAATACAAGTTTTAAGTTGCAAGCAAGCGAACGTGGCTGTCAAGCACGTTCACGCTGGCAGTCAAGCGCGTTAACGCGGCAGTCAAGCGCGTTCACGCGGTCTGGAAATTAAGTTCACGTGGAAATCTGCGTTAACGCAAACGCGTGTGCTCAGCAGTCCTGAGCGCACGAGGAAAGCAAACTTCACGTTAACGCGACGTTAACATAATGTTATGTTAGGACTGCACCTCACTGTATACTGTATAATCCCTGTAAGAAGTATGGTGATGTTAATTTGGGGATGACAAACATTAACATATACTGTATAATCCCTGTAAGAAGCATGGTGATGTTAATTTGGGGATGACAAACATTAACATATACTGTATACTCTCTGTAAGAAGCATGGTGATGTTAATTTGGGGATGACAAACATTAACATATACTGTATAATCCCTGTAAGAAGCATGGTGATGTTAAATTTGGGGATGACAAACATTAACATATACTGTATAATCTCTGTAAGAAAGCATGGTGATGTTAATTTGGGGATGGCAAACATTAACATATACTGTATAATCTCTGTAAAGAAGCATGGTGATGTTAATTTGGGGATGGCAAACATTAACATATACTGTATAATCTCTGTAAGAAGCATGGTGATGTTAATTTGGGGATGACAAACATTAACATATACTGTATAATCCCTGTAAGAAGCATGGTGATGTTAATTTGGGGATGACAAACATTAACATATACTGTATAATCCCTGTAAGAAGCATGGTGATGTTAATTTGGGGATGGCAAACATTAACATATACTGTATAATCCCTGTAAGAAGCATGGTGATGTTAATTTGGGGATGGCAAACATTAACATATACTGTATAATCCCTGTAAGAAGCATGGTGATGTTAATTTGGGGATGACAAACATTAACATATACTGTATAATCCCTGTAAGAAGCATGGTGATGTTAATTTGGGGATGACAAACATTAACATATACTGTATAATCCCTGTAAGAAGCATGGTGATGTTAATTTGGGGATGACAAACATTAACATATACTGTATAATCCCTGTAAGAAGCATGGTGATGTTAATTTGGGGATGACAAACATTAACATATACTGTATAATCCCTGTAAGAAGCATGGTGATGTTAATTTGGGGATGACAAACATTAACATATACTGTATAATCCCTGTAAGAAGCATGGTGATGTTAATTTGGGGATGACAAACATTAACATATACTGTATAATCCCTGTAAGAAGCATGGTGATGTTAATTTGGGGATGACAAACATTAACATATACTGTATAATCCCTGTAAGAAGCATGGTGATGTTAATTTGGGGATGGCAAACATTAACATATACTGTATAATCCCTGTAAGAAGCATGGTGATGTTAATTTGGGGATGACAAACATTAACATATACTGTATAATCCCTGTAAGAAGCATGGTGATGTTAATTTGGGGATGACAAACATTAACATATACTGTATAATCCCTGTAAGAAGCATGGTGATGTTAATTTGGGGATGACAAACATTAACATATACTGTATAATCCCTGTAAGAAGCATGGTGATGTTGATTTGGGGATGGCAAACATTAACATATACTGTATAATCCCTGTAAGAAGCATGGTGATGTTAATTTGGGGATGGCAAACATTAACATATACTGTATAATCCCTGTAAGAAGCATGGTGATGTTAATTTGGGGATGGCAAACATTAACATATACTGTATAATCCCTGTAAGAAGCATGGTGATGTTAATTTGGGGATGGCAAACATTAACATATACTGTATAATCCCTGTAAGAAGCATGGTGATGTTAATTTGGGGATGGCAAACATTAACATATACTGTATAATCCCTGTAAGAAGCATGGTGATGTTAATTTGGGGATGGCAAACATTAACATATACTGTATAATCCCTGTAAGAAGCATGGTGATGTTAATTTGGGGATGGCAAACATTAACATATACTGTATAATCCCTGTAAGAAGCATGGTGATGTTAATTTGGGGATGACAAACATTAACATATACTGTATAATCCCTGTAAGAAGTATGGTGATGTTAATTTGGGGATGGCAAACATTAACATATACTGTATAATCCCTGTAAGAAGCATGGTGATGTTAATTTGGGGATGGCAAACATTAACATACTGTATAATCCCTGTAAGAAGCATGGTGATGTTAATTTGGGGATGGCAAACATTAACATATACTGTATAATCCCTGTAAGAAGCATGGTGATGTTAATTTGGGGATGACAAACATTAACATATACTGTATAATCCCTGTAAGAAGCATGGGGATGTTAATTTGGGGATGGCAAACATTAACATATACTGTATAATCCCTGTAAGAAGCATGGTGATGTTAATTTGGGGATGACAAACATTAACATATACTGCTACCCATCCTAGCCAATGAAAAAAAAAAAAGATGGAAAATTAGAAGGAAAAGTCCAGAAAAAATAGAGAGCATCGACTTAGAAAAACTTGTAGCATGAATGTTTGTTTACTAAGGAATAAAAAGCCATTTTTTTCTGTTTCACTTTTGATATGTAATTTCAGTATTGATGATTTTCTTTTCAGATTCCAAACAGGAAGTGGAAATCCCTGACAGTGTATCCAGTGCCTTTTATCATAGCCCATCCATTCGTACTTGTGTAGTCGTATCAGGAACAAGGCAGACACTCCATTCCTCTCCTTCCTTTGAAACTTTTTTATCTCCTCAGTTCCGTAATCAATCAAGTGATCATGTGACATTAGAGGAAGGATCTGATGATGAAGTAGATTGAGAATTCAGAGGAGATTTTAAGTCATTGTACTGTAAAGAAAGACTTGGAATAAAGAAATGTAAACAGTTCATATCAGGTGTTTTGGAGAAATGCACAAAAAAGCCCTGGGAAAATTACCCAAACACAGATTTTAGATGTAAATTTACCATTGCTGGTTCAAATTTTTGCATAAAATCATTGTTTTGTGTAATCTTTAAAGTTAGGCCAACTTTGTTTTATATAAAAATGACAAAACACCTGGACTGATCTGTATATTCCACCCTTCTTAAATAGCGAAGGGTTGTAATGTTATTATCTCATTTGACAGGGCTCTACACCACATTTAAAATCACTCCCCAATTGGCTTAAACTTAAAACTCTGGTTTGCCACCAGAAAAGTTTTACTTGCTGCAGTTTTAAACATATTAAAGAGAATGGTATTTTGCATAATACAATTAAATAAAACAACATGTAAAAGTTAGCCTTCGTTTCAAAAAAGGATGTTAATTGAAATTCAAGTTGTTTGCTCATGTTTTCAATACTCTTCAAATATGTGCATTATTGGGTCTTTTCATTATACAGAATTATTTCCCAATCAATTCATTCAGATGTCATACAATTTCTATATGATTTCATGTAATATTACATCAGTTTCCATAGAACTGCTTGACTTCACAATGGTTTGAAGTGAGATACCTGCTCATACGGGAAATAACTCTTTATAACAAAGAGACCCAATATAACGATCAGGATCTAAACTGTTGTTTTATTTAATGAAGAAATCACACTACTAGGTCTTATATACATGTATTATACCATTCAGAATGAATTTTGAGTCAGCGGAAAAAATATAGTCACAAACTGGCGATAGACTCGCACATTGGTAAAAAAAAGTAGTGGCATTTTTGAGAGAATTGATCACATTGTAGAGCCCAGATTTCTCCGTCTGGAAAATAATGGTCTGAGTCATACATTCCTCATATTTCATTGGAATAAGTTCATACTTGAAAGGAATGTCTTTTAAAGGAAAGGGGATCATGACCTAGAACCGTGGTCATACCTCCATGATTAAGGGCACCGTTGACCTAGATTCTAATTTATTGTTAAAGATTTATAAAGAAGTTTGGATGTTTGTTCCTGGAAAAAGAAGGCATGAAAGATGTGACAGCCTCCAGCATCTATTTTTCTCTTGTTTCAGTCTGTCATGATTGAATATGAAGTTTGATACTGGATTTCAGTATATATTCAGGTCTTCCTACTGACAAATGATCATGTTGAGGCAAGCTCTTTCGACTTGAAATAAAGTAAGTGCAAGTGTTGGTACCAGTGCTAGTAGTATATGAAGTGTCAGAATTAGTGTTGGTGCATTGCTGTTACCGGTATCAAATACTTGAGTAGCATGGTAAAGTCTCAGCCTGTGATTAGTGAAGCACTTGCTTTGCAAGGTTTGCATTAATTATATTGTTTATGTTGAACTGTGAAGTATTTATAAATCTGATTTCTTAAAAGAAAATTTATAAAACTGTTCTTGTATTTTTGTTTTTACTTTAAACATGACTGTTGATTTTATTTTTTCACCTTTCAATGTGAAATATCAAATACATGTATGTAACTAAATACTCATTTGGGCTGTTGGTCTTCGTCAGGTGAAAACAATGGCATGAATATAAATTCTGTGTATAATCCATCTCAGCATTTCAAAACCTTAAGCTTAGCAAAACTTTAACCCATAAATGATCATAATTGGCACTTGAGTTTGGAATGTGGAAAGCATTTATATTAATATTGTTGAGTTTTACTGAATAAAGACCAAGTGAATGACATAATTTTTTTTCTTTTCCTTAATACTTAAAACGCATAAAAATTTTCATGGGTTTTTGTGATGCTGCATTTGACTGATGTCAGGTAATCATTTATGTCAAGTATAGAATAAAATATATCCTTACAACAAAGTTCATTTTGTTATGGCTTAGATTAATACTTGGCAAGTGGGTAAGTTACTGTATGTCACTACAATCATTTAAAAGTGATATTTCATCTTCTTCTTCTTCTTCTTCTTCTTCCAATACGAAGTGTACTCAAAAGTTGAGCGTTATACTTCATTACATTATACAAGTTCCTCTACTTTTCTTTAGAGAGAGACCACTTTTGAAGTGTGTAATTTCACTATGAACAAATTAACTCAATCAAGGTCGTTTCTGGTTAATATTCAGGTGGCTAATTCCGTTGGTAGCCATGCTTGACTTTGGGCCGAAGGGTTCCAGTCATTGGTTGTCAGTACCCTATTTTTCAGATGATGCATTTACATGTGAATAATAAATCATGTGATTTGTATCATTTGATGTTGTATGGGTGATTTTAAAAACTGAATGGCAGATTGTATGGACATTGTTACATATGTATGCAATAATGATTTCGAGGCAAATGTAGAAGACGAAGTTGAGGAGATCTTATTGTATATGAATATCCCATTTTATCGGAAATCAGAAGATAAGGTATTATATAACTTTGGAAAACTTTTTACGCAACAATTCGATAAATCATGAACATACTGTCTGTCTGTCTGTTGTCAACTTTAACCTTCGCTATAACTTTTGAACTGTGAGAGATGGAGACTTCATATTTAGAATACATACTCGACCAATAAAGCCCTTTCAAATCACACCAAAGTTATCGACTTAGTGATTTTGACCGTACCTTTGACCTACATTTAAAAATTTTCCTTATTTGAACTTTGTTGCCGTCGGGGACATTGACGCTTCACAAACACTTGTTTAGAATTTTGTTAAATTACCATTTGATTGATTCTTAAAGGTAGACTGTACTTGGACAAATATTTAGGTGTTGCTACTTGTAAAGTACTTGCCACATGTACACATATCTACAGTTACAAATGGGATGAAACTCCACATCCATATGTACACAAATGTACAGTAAAAAGTGGGATGAAATTCCACATCCACGTGTACACGAATCTACAGTTAAAAATGAGATGAAAAGACACATCCACATGTACACGAATGTATATTTAAAAATGAGACGAAACTCCACATCCACATGTACACGAATCTACAGTTAAAATGGGATGAAAAGACACATCCACATGTATACGAATGTATATTTAAAAATGAGATGAAACTCCACATCCACATGTACACGAATCTACAGTTAAAAAGTGGGATGAAATTCCACATCCACGTGTACACGAATTTACAGTTAAAAATGAGATGAAAAGACACATCCACATGTACACGAATGTATATTTAAAAATGAGACGAAACTCCACATCCACATGTACACGAATCTACAGTTAAAAATGGGATGAAAAGACACATCCACATGTATACGAATGTATATTTAAAAATGAGATGAAACTCCACATCCATATGTACTCGAATCTACAGTTAACAAGAAACCGTCAAGGGCGGTATGACCGGATTGCAAATGCTAAACGCAAAATGTTGACGCCGGCAGGCCGGCCGGACGGGCAGACAGACAGACGGCCGGACGGACGGATTTTACCAGTTTATAGACCGGAATTGCTTTGCATTAACATTAACAATACATGTATGCAAGTGGTCACCCTAAAGGCAAAAAAAAAAAAAAAAAACCCAGTGTGTTCACTGAAGCGTAAAGTCAAGGTCAAGGTCACTAAATTTTTGTATTGGTTAGATAGAACATTCAAGTATCTACAAACCTACCAACTTTGACATAGGTACCCTTTAGGGTATGAAAGAAACCAAGCTAAACGCAAATGCTAAACGTAAAATGTTGACGCCGTGCGGACGGACGGACAGACAGACGGGCGGACGGACGGACGGACAGACGGATTTCGCCAATTCATAGACCGGAATTCAATCCGGTCAAAAATAGGATAAAACGAAGAAAGAATGTTTTATCAATGAAGTATCAAAACATTTGATTTTACACGAAAATATATGTCAAGAAATCAACGATTTAGATTAAACCTTTGTAAATACTATGTATATAGATTCTGTGGTAAAGACAATCGTTGATATTTTTGTAAAAGGTGCAAAGGTTGTTTTTGGTTGTAATAATATGAATTCGAACGTGCAGAAGAAAGTGTGTTTTTAAAAAAACCTTGGTATACTGTAAATTGCAAAAGAGATCGCCAAAAGTAAAATAGAACCAAAAACTCTGCAGGCAATACGGTAATGTTGTTTGTAAAGAAAATGTATATGAATAAGAGAAATTGTATAAGAAATCAATAAAGAATGCTACATGTAAGAGAAACTATAATCACAATATCACAGAGACTTAAAAGCCTTAAATGTCGCAACTAACCCCCCCCCCCCCCCCAAATAAATAAACACAAAACAAAACAAAGCAAACAAAAAACAAACAAAAACCAAACAAAAACAATAAAAAGACACCCCCCCCCCCAAAAAAAAACACCAAACAAAGAAAAAAAAAACAAAAACAAAAACAAAAACAAACAAACAAAAACAAAAAACAAACAAACCACTGAAGAATTATTAATCAAGGTTCCAGAAAGAAATGTAATGCAAATATTAAAAATGAGTATGAATACACTGTATGCTTTGGATCACATATGCAAAACAGATTTTTCACCAATATGGCCTTTCTCAGGTTTGGGAGAATCAGTCATTTGATAGTATTAAATGGCCTATAACGTACACCCATTGACCAGTTGAAACAGAAATGGTATAACAAGGTGAAATCATCGTCTAAAGGTTTGAATTATAAAATATTTAAGAGTGAATTGTCTGTAGAAAATTATTAATTGTTTTTACTTCAAAATTCTAGAAATTGCTCATCCATTTCTCAAATACATATAAAATACATAGATCATAAGGACACTCACTTATGTACAATAAAGTGATAGAATCAATATTAATTGATTTGTACACTGTATAAATCAAAATATAATACTGAATATTGCATAGGTTATGATTTGTTGAGATTGACAGTGGTAATTAATTAAAATCGTTTAGTTTTTAATATAAAATCTTACACACGACATAATGAAATATTATACTCAAGTGATTTGTCTTTGTTTCCATAAAGTAATAAGTTACTATGAATTTCCATTGAAGAGGTATTTATAGATTGAAACAAACTTCTACGCTGATATACATAATGTTTGCAATGTATTAAAATGTTCTGGGTCCGGCGCCATAAACCGAGAATATACTTGAGTCAAATATTTCATTTTAATTCATTCCATTATCAAACGACCAAATAATTCTCATGCAGAATGGTTTAATTCTATTTATCAATAGAATAAAACTAAATAAAATCCAAATCACAGTTATTAATTCATTGATGAACAGAAGAATATGAAATTATGACTCAAGTATATTCTCAGTTTATGGCGCCGGACCCTGTACTTTCTATATCATCACATGTACAATAAGGATCGGGCTCAATATTCTTTAGAAAAAGATGAATTTTTCAGGCTGCTGCAACTTATTCACAGACGCGCGTGAAGTATTTGGCCTTGACGTGTACCGCAGTAGTAATATTCAGAATGGGGTCTTGACAGTGATAGGATTTCATGTTTCAAAGCCTGAAGACTGTCTGTGTGTTTAATGTAATCTGGAAGAGCATTCTTCTGGCCAATACTGGATGGTATACAACTTTCAAAATAGTGAGTAGTTTTAGAATGAATACGAGTACGAGTATATAATTTTGAGATTGTTTAGTGTTATAGAAGTGGCTTTGAAAATGTTGTTCAGGAATAAGTATAGGTAGATAGTCGGGGGTCATGTCGTGAATTGAATTACCGTATAACCGGAAATTTTCGCGAGTATCAAATTTCGCGATTCAGTATCAGGAAAGCGAATCTTTATTTTCACGAATACAATTTTTCGCGATTTCAAAGAAGAAAAAAATACATATTCTTTAACTATGAAATAAAAACAACTCTCATCAAACAACTGGACAGACGACAAGCTATACCCGCATCTCTGTGAATCAGTTTACCTATATGTATAAATGCACTTGTTTCCGCTCAAATCCATCACAGGGACACAGGTCGTTTGAACCCGGGATCAATTTTCGTATGTATAAAACTCTATTTATACATACGAAAATTGATCCCGGGTTCAAGCGACCTGTGTCCCTGTGAAATCCATGGGTTGTAGCTTGTCGGTGGAATCGGTGTAATTATTGAGTCAAAGAGACGCTTTGACTTTATTAACAATATACTTAATCATTGGTTCTTCGTTTGCCCCATGGTTTTCAGAATGAGTTATGTGGAATTCGGAGGAGAGTCGGAATTTCGGGTGGCACTTATCAGTCTTCCCGCCATAAATGAGCATGGGAAGGAACACTCCGTCCATTGACCCAGCGAAAGTACTTTCAAACAATAAATAAATAAGCAAACAAACTAATTAACGGAATACGGACACGTACAATGGCTTGGATTACCATATGTAGTATTCAGTCACGCGTTGATAATTATTTGTTAGCTATCGACTAAAGTGTGAAACCAATGACATAATGAAAACATGGGCTTTATCAATTAGGGTTTTAAAATTGGACATACCCGTAATTTGAGTTTGTCGTCGATCCCCTGGATTTCTAACCGTTTTCCCCCATACGCCCATGGTCCATTGAGAAACAGGGATGATATAAATACCAGTTTGGTCCCAATTTTTTTGAGTACAAATTTTCACGGTAACTTATTTTCGCTTGTTCAAATTACTCGCGAAAATTAATATTTCGCGAAAATTTATGGTTATAAGGTATTTGGTGATTTTTCTTCTGCCTTGTAATTTTTCCCACCCACATTCCTGGAACAAATGAAATATACCGACTAATTTAGTAGCCTCAGTCACAATTCTACAGTAGCGGTTTCGATAATTTTTTTTCATTTTTTTTTCTGTACTAATTTGGACAGTTTCAAGAACCGGGCGAACAAAAGAAAAATACATAATTTGGAGTGTTCGTCTATCTAATGTGAACTTCACACAACGTAAGCCGGCGTGGCCTAGTGGTATCGCGTCGGACTCCTGATCGGGAGGCCGGGATTCGAGTCCCGCTCTGGTCCTGCTGGTGTCATGTCTTTCGGATGAGACAGTAAAAACCGAGGCCCCGTGTCGTGGCATGCATGGCACATTAAAGATCACTCACTGCCTCGGGTGGGTCCATTACAAAGGTCAAAATTTGTATGCCCCCCATCAGGCAGATGCCGTCACCATATACGTGAAATATTCGTGGTGTGACGTAAAACAAAAATCAATCAATCAATCAGTCAATCACACAACGTAGTATGTTTAATTTTGTAATTAGCTTATGAATTATAGAATCAATATGGTCTAACTATTGATAAGTTGAATTAAAGATTAAACCGAGATGTTTGTGTGATGTCACGTTTTGAAAGGTTGGTTGTTGGTTGTTTGATTGGTGTTTTACGTCGCTTTCAGTTATATCGCCACATGGAAGCAGGAGGTAACCAACCCCTTAAACATAGTGGCGCAGCCCGGAAATAGTTTTGAAAGGGGGTATCATTAGAAAATAAAGGAGGGTAATTTAACTGATTTTTTTTTTCTTGAGATAATAGAGTTTTCAGTTTTTGAGTGTTGAAGTGAACGAGTCATTGTTTTGCCCACGCATGAACAAGATTTTGAATTTGTATTTAGATTTTGATCGGAAACATATGGATCGCCAACAATGATATAAATAGAGGTATCATCAGGAAACAATTTAACAGTACAATCGATTTCAGTAACAATATCATTTATGAATATTAAAAACAGTTGGGGGCCAAGTATAGATCCTTGAGGTACTCCAGCATTAATTTCAATTATATTTAATTCTTTCCGATTAATGACAACTTTTTGTTTACGTTTTGATTGAAAAGTACTTATCCGATTGAACAATGAACCCTTTATTTCAAATGTTTGAATTTTGAGTAATAATCTCCGATGCCAAACTTTATCAAACGCTTTACTTATATCATAAAATACGACCCCGATTTCTTTACCTTCATCTAATGCTTTCGAAAATTCATTTGACAAGAACAGAAGTTGGTTAATGGCGGAGTCACCTCTGGTAAATCCAGACTGGTGCTGTGAAAGAAGTTTATAAGATACAATATAATTATGCAAGTACTTATATATGCATTTCTCAAAAACTTTACTTTCATTTACAAAGGAGTGATATAGGTCTATAATTTGACACTTGCTGATCACTTTTGTTTTAACACGGAGGCAACATTAGCTAGTTTCCATGATGATGGAAACTTGTTTGAAAATAAAGACATATTGAAGAGTATATGTAAGGGAAGGAATAATTCATAGCATGCTTCTTTCAACATCCTAGAACTTATTTCATCTGGGCCATAGGCTTTACTTGTATTTAGACTATGGCGCTTATCGAACCCGGATCGTCGGCGCTTCAAGCCAAGCGCTTAACCAATACACGAAGCCTGCCCGCTACTAAATTTGCATTGCTACATGTAAATAATAGTAATTAGTTGACATGTTAGGTTGATTAATAGGATGGACTCGCTTTTCATCTGTATAGTGAAGAAGGTAACTGTGTTGTTTCAATTTCACAACAGATGCATTGTGCACTTGCGACAGCATTGTCTAGATATAAATGATGTTTCAGCGTGCCGCAGTTTTACGGGAGCCAGTGAAATATAAATCTACAATTTTCCTGAAATCGGTGATAAGTGCATTTTTAAAGGATTAAGATGTGTGTATCTATTTTATGTGTTGTAGGTGATTATTCCAAAGACGGATTGTAGGTGGGAAGTAGCTGTTGAAAGGGTGAGTTTTTGTACTATTTAATACTTTTTAGCTGATTGCATGAATGCTGTTGAGGTGGTAAAATACTGGTGAGAGAAACGGGATTTTATAACATTTAAAAAATTTGGATCCGGGCCTCTGGTCCGTGACGTCACGATCACCATTGTTCTCCTGTAACTAAACGTAGTACAGATAAGGCGATTGAAGTGTTCAGTTGCATTTTGAGCGGAGAGCGTTATATGATAGGAAACAGGTCCTTGCCTTGATACTATGGGAAAGGTCTATACGAATATATCATTGGGTGTTTACAATGACAAGTAATGCATTTTCTAAATTAATGAAATCTCTCGAGTTGAACGACCTTACAATCAAGAACGGGGAAGTGTGGTAAACCTGAATAGAAATAAGTGATATAAATAGCTAACGAGCAAAGAATTGCAACGATACAAATCGATTGTACTTTAAATTGTTTGATTAGTATTGAAATACTGGACATAATTATAGCATTTGTATAATGGCGGCACCTGTCTGGTGCATTGCTTATCTGGCGGCAGTAGCCTCCATGTGAGTGAAAGCTTTAATGGAAACGGGACATTTGACACTACATCATATATGAGATCATTGTATTCCATTTCTTTTATTGTTTTATATCCGAGAACACTGTATTTATATAGAGGGTGAAATCAGCCTCTGGTCCGTGACGTCACGATCATCATTGTTCTCCTGTAACTAAGCGCAGTACAGATAATGCGATGAAAATGTACAGTTGCATTTCGAACGGAGAGCGCTATACGTAAGAAAAAGGGTCCTTGCCTTGATACGATGAGAAAGGTGTATACGAATATATCATGAGGTGTTTACAATGACAAATAATGCATTTTCTAAATCAAGAAAATCCCCCGAATTCAAGGACTTTACAATCAAGAACGGGGAATTGTGGTCAACCAGATTTAAAATAAGTGATATAAATAGCTCAAGAGCAAAGTGTTGCAAAGGAATAAATTGATTGTACTTTAAATTGTTTGATTAGTATTGAAATACTAGACATAATTATGGTAATTGTATGATGGCGGCACCTGTCTGATGCATTGCTTATCTGGTGGCAGTAGCCTCGATGTGAGTGAAAGCTTTATAGAAACAGGACATTTGACCCTGCATCATATATGAGATCATTGTATTCCTTTTCTTTTATTGTTTTACATCCGAAAAGAAAATCCCCCGAGTTTAACGACTTTTCAATCAAGAACTGGGAAGTGTGGTCACCCTGAATAGAAATAAGTGATATAAATAGCTCACGAGCAAAGAATTGTAACGGTACAAATTGATTGTACTTTAAATTGTTTGATTAGTATTGAAATACTGGACATAATAATGGCATTTGTATAATGGCGGCGCCTGTTTGGTGCATTGCTTATCTGGCGGCAGTAGCCTCGATGTGAGTGAAAGGTTTAATAGAAACGGGACATTTGACCCTACATGATATATGAGATCATTGTTTCCTTTTATTTCATTGTTTTACATACGAGAACACGGCATTTATATAAAGGTTGAAAGCAGCCTCTGGTCCGTGACGTCACGATCATCATTGTTCTCCTGTAACTAAGCGGAGTACAGATAAGGCGATTGAAGTGTTCAGTTGCATTTGGAACGGAGAGCGCTATATGTAAGGAAACAGGTCCTTGCCTTTATGCGATGTGAAAAGGTCTATAAGTATATGTGATGAGGTGTTTACAATGACAAATAATGCAATTTCTAAATTAAGAAAATCCCCCGAATTGAAAGACTTTTTAATCAAGAACTGGGAAGTATGGTCACCCTGAATAGAATTAAGTGATATAAATAGCTCACGAGGAAAGACTTGCAACGGTAGAAATTGATTGTACTTTAAATTGTTTGATTAGTATCGAAATACTGGAGATAATATTGGCATTTTTATAATGGCGGCACCTGTCTGGTTCATTGCTTATCTAGCGGCAGTAGCCTCGATGTGAGTAAAAGGTTTAATAGAAAAGGGACATTTGAGCATACATCATATATGATATTATTGTATTCCTTTTATTTCATTGTTTTACATACGAGAACATGGCATTTATATAGAGGGTGCAATCAGCCTCTAATTCGTGACGTCACGATCATCTTTGTTCTCCTGTAACTAAGCGCAGTACAGATAAGGCGATTGAAGTGTTCAGTTGCATTTGGAACGGAAAGCGCTATATGTAAGGAAATGGGTCCTTGCCTTAATGCGATGGGAAAGGTCTATAAGTATATGTGATGAGGTGTTTACAATGAGAAATAATGCAATTTTTAAATTAAGAAAATCCTCCGAATTTAACGACTTTACAATCAAGAACTGGGAAGCGTGGTCACCCTGAATAGAAATAAGTGATATAAATAGCTGACGAGCAAAGAATTGCAACGGTACAAATTGATTGTACTTTAAATTGTTTGATTAGTATTGAAATTTTGGACATTATTATGGCATTTGTATAATGACGACAACTGTCTTGTGCATCGCTTATTTGGTGGCAGTAGCCTCGATGTGAATGAAAGCTTTAATAGAAACGAGACATTTGACCCTACATCATATATGAGATTATTGTATTGTTTTTATTTCAATGGTTTACATAGGAGAACACGGCATTTAAATAGAGGGTGAAATAAGCCTCTGGTCCGTGACGTCACGATCATCATTGTTCTCCTGTAACTAAGCGCAGTACAGATAAGGCGATTGAAGCGTTCAGTTGCATTTGGAGGGGAGAGCGCTGTATGCAAGGAAACAGGTCTTTGCCTTGATACGATGGGAAATGTGTATATGTATATATCATGAGGTGTTTAAAATAACAAATAATGCAATTTCTAAATTAAGAAAATCCCCCAAATTTAACGAGTTTACAAGCAAGAACGGGGAAGTGTAGTCACAGGGAATAGAAATGAGTGATATATTATAGCTCACGAGCAATGAATTGCAACGGTAGAAATTGATTGAACTGTAAATTGTTTAATTAGGAATGAAATACCGGACATAATTATGGCATTTGTATAATGGCGACACCTGTCTGGTACATTCCTTATCTGGTGGCAGTAGCCTCGATGGGAGTGGAAGCTTTAATAGAAACGGGACATTTGACCCTACATCATATATGAGATCATTCTATTCCTTTTATTTCATTGTTTTACAAAGTTTGTTTAACTAAGCGCAGTACAGATAAGGCGATTGAAGAGTTCAGTTGCATTTGGAACAGAGAGCGCTATATGTAAGGAAACAGGTCCTTGCCTTTATGCGATTGGAAAGGTCTATAGGTATATATTATGAGGTGTTTACAATGAGAAATAATGCAATTTCTAAATTAAGAAAATCCCCCGAATTCAAAGACTTTTTAATCAAGAACTGGGAAGTGTTGGTCACCCTGAAAAGAAATAAGTGATAGAAATAGCTCACGAGCAAAGAATTGCAACGGTACAAATTGATTATACTTTAAATTGTTGGATTAGTATTGAAATAATGGACATAATTATGGCATTTGTGTAATGGCGGCACCTGTCTGGGGCATAGCTTATCTGGTGGCAGTAGCCTCGATGTGATTGAAATGTTTAATAGAAAGGGGACATTTGACCCTACATCATATATGAGATCATTGTATTCCTTTTATTTCATTGTTTTACATACGAGAACACGGCATTTATATAGAGGGTGAAATCAGCATGTAGTCCGTGACGTCACGATCATCATTGTTCTTCTGTAACTGAGCGCAGTACAGATAAGGCGATTGAAGTGTTCTGTTGCATTTGGAGGAGAGAGCGCTATATGTAATGAGACAGGTCATTGCCTTGATCGGATGGGAAAGGTCTATAAGTATATACGAAGAGGTGTTTACAATGACAAATAATGCAATTTCTAAATTAAGAAAATCCCCCGCATTTAAGAACTTCATAATGAAGAACGGTGAAATGTTGTCACCCTCAATAGAAATAAGTGATATAAATAGCTCACGAGCAAAGAATTGCAACGGTACAAATTGATTGTACTTTAAATTGTTGGATTAGTATTGAAATACTGGACATAATTATGGCATTTGTATAATGGCGGCACCTGTCTGGTGCATTGCTTATCTGGTGGCAGTAGCCTCGATGTGAGTGAAAGGTTTAATAGAAAGGGGACATTTGACCCTACATCATATATGAGATCATTGTATTCCTTTTATTTCATTGTTTTACATACGAGAAAACGGCATTTAAATAGAGTGTGAAATCAGCCTCTGGTCCGTGACGTCACAACCATCATTGTTCTCCTGTAACTAAGCGCAGTAGAGATAAGGCGATTGAAGCGTTCAGTTGCATTTGGAGGGGAGAGCGCTGTATGCAAGGAAACAGGTCTTTGCCTTGATACGATGGGAAATGTGTATATGTATATATCATGATGTGTTTAAAATAACAAATAATGCAATTTCTAAATTAAGAAAATCCCCCGAATTTAAGGACTTTACAATCAAGACGGTGAAGTGTGGTAACCCTAAATAGAAATAAGTGATATAAATAGCTCACGAGCAAAGAATTGCAACTGTACAAATTGATTGTACTTTAAATTGTTGGAAGAGTATTGAAATAATGGACATAATTATGGCATTTGTGTAATGGCGGCACCTGTCTGGTGCATAGCTTATCTGGTGGCAGTAGCCTCGATGTGATTGAAATGTTTAATAGAAAGTGGACATTTGACGCTACATCATATATGAGATCATTGTATTCCTTTTATTTCATTGTTTTACATACGAGAACACGGCATATCTATAGAGGGTGAAATCAGCATGTAGTCCGTGACGTCACGATCATCATTGTTCTTCTGTAACTAACCGCAGTGCAGATAACGCGATTGAAGTGTTCAGTTGCATTTGGAGGGGAGAGCGCTATATGTAAGGAAACAGGTCCTTGCCTTGATAGGAAGGCGAAAGGTCTATAAGTATATATCATGAGGTGTTTACCATGATGAATAATGCAATTTCTAAATTAAGAAAATCCCCCGAATTTAAGGACTTTACAATCAAGAACGGTGAAGTGTGGTCACCCTGAATAGAAATAAGTGATATAAATAGCTCACGAGCAAAGAATTGCAACTGTACAAATTGATGGTACTTTAAATTGTTGGATTAGTATTGAAATAATGGACATAATTATGGCATTTGTGTAATGGCGGCACCTGTCTGGTGCATTGCTTATCTGATGGCAGTAGCCTTGATGTTAGTGAAAGCTTTACGGTAAAAATTGATGGTACTTTAAATTGTTGGATTAGTATTGAAATAATGGACATAATTATGGCATTTGTGTAATGGCGGCACCTGTCTGGTGCATTGCTTATCTGATGGCAGTAGCCTTGATGTGAGTGAAAGCTTTAATAGAAAGGGGACATTTGACGCTACATCATATATGAGATCATTGTATTCCTTTTATTTGATTGTTTTACATACGAGAACACGGCATTTATGTAGAGGGTGAAATCAGCATGTATATCGTGACTTCACCATCATCATTGTTCTCCTGTAACTAAGCGCAGTACAGATAAGGCGATTGAAGTGTTCAGTTGCATTTGGAGGGGAGAGCGCTATATGTAAGGAGACAGGTCATTGCCTTGATAGGATGGGAAATGTCTAGAAGTATATATCATGAGGTGTTTAACATGATAAATAATGCAATTTCTAAATTAAGAAAATCCCCAGAATTTAACGACTTTACAATCAAGCACTGTTAAGGTTGGTCACCCTGAATAGAAATAAGAGATATAAATAGTTCACGAGGAAAGAATTGCAACGGTACAATTGATTGTACTTTAAAATTGTTGGATTAGTATTGAAATAATGGACATAATTATGGCATTTGTGTAATGGCGGCACCTGTCTGGTGCATAGCTTATCTGGTGGCAGTAGCCTCGATGTGATTGAAATGTTTAATAGAAAGGGGACATTTGACGCTACATCATATATGAGATCATTGTATTCCTTTTATTTCATTGTTTTACATACGAGAACACGGCATTTATATAGAGGGTGAAATCAGCATGTAGTCCGTGACGTCACGATCATCATTGTTCTCCTGTAACTGAGCGCAGTACAGATAAGGCGATTGAAGTGTTCTGTTGCATTTGGAGGAGAGAGCGCTATATGTAATGAGACAGGTGATTGCCTTGATAGGATGGGAAAGGTCTATAAGTATATATGAAGAGGTGTTTACAATGACAAATAATATAATTTCTAAATTAAGAAAATCCCCCGCATTTAAGGACTTTGTAATCAAGAACGGTGAAATGTTGTCACCCTCAATAGAAATAAGTGATATAAATAGCTCACGAGCAAAGAATTGCAACGGTACAAATTGATTGTACTTTAAATTGTTGGATTAGTATTGAAATACTGGAGATAATTATGGCATTTGTATAATGGCAGCACCTGTCTGGTGCATTGCTTATCTGGTGGCAGTAGCCTCGATGTGAGTGAAAGGTTTAATAGAAAGGGGACATTTGACCCTACATCATATATGAGATCATTGTATTCCTTTTATTGCATTGTTTTACATACGAGAACACGGCATATATATAGAGGGCGAAATCAGCATCTAGTCCGTGACGTCACGATCATCAATGTTCTCCTGTAAGTAAGGGCAGTACAGATAAGGCGATTGAAGTGTTCAGTTGCATTTGGAGGGGAGGGCGCTATATGTAAGGAAACAGGTCCTTGCCTTGAAAGGATGGGAAAGGTCTATAAGAATATATCAGGAGGTGTTTACAATGACAAATAATACAATTTCTAAATTAAGAAAATCCCCCGAATTTAACGACTTTACAATCAAGCACTGTGAAGTGTGGTCACCCTGATTAAAAATAACTGATATAAATAACTCAGGAGCAAAGAATTGCAACTGTACAAATTGATTCTACTTTAAATTGTTGTGTTAGTATTGAAATACTGGACATAATTATGGCATTTGTATAATGGCGGCACCTGTCTGGTGCATTGCTTATCTGGTGGCAGTAGCCTCGATGTGAGTGAAAGCTTTAATAGAAAAGGGGACATTTGACCCTACATCATATATGAGATCATTGTATTCCTTTTATTTCATTGTTTTACAAAGTTTGTTTAACTAAGCGCAGTACAGATAAGGCGATTGAAGAGTTCAGTTGCATTTGGAACAGAGAGCGCTATATGTAAGGAGACAGGTCCTTGCCTTGATAGGATGGGAAAGGTCTATAAGTATATATCATGAGGTGTTTACAATGACAAATAATGCAATTTCTAAATTAAGAAAATCCCCGGAATTTAACGACTTTTTAATCAAGCACTGTGAAGTGAGGTCACCCTGAATAGAAATAAGTGATATAAATAGCTCACGAATACAAAATTGCAACAGTACAAATTGATTATACTTTAAATTGTTGGATTAGTATTGAAATACTGGACATAATTATGGCATTTGTATAATGGCGGCACCTGTCTGGTGCATTGCTTATCTGGTGGCAGTAGCCTCGATGTGAGTGAAAGCTTTAATAGAAAGGGGACATTTGACCCTACATCATATATGAGATCATTGTATTCCTTTTATTTCATTGTTTTACATACGAGAACAAGGCATTTATATAGAGGGTGAAATCAGCATCTAGTCCGTGACGTCACAATCATCAATGTTCTCCTGTAACTAAGCGCAGTACAGATAAGGCGATTGAAGTGTTCAGTTGCATTTGGAGGGGAGAGCGCTATATGTAAGGAGACAGGGCATTACCTTGATTGGATGGGAAAGGTCTATAAGTACATATCATGAGGTGTTTACAATGACAAATAATGCAATTTCTAAATTAAGAAAATCCCTGGAATTTAACGACTTTACAATCAAGAACGGTTAAGTGGTGTCACACTCAATAGAAATAAGTTATATAAATAGCTCACGAGCAGAGAATTGCAACGGTACAAATTGATTATACTTTAAATTGTTGGATTAGTATTGAAATACTGGACATAATTATGGCATTTGTATAATGGCGGCACCTGTCTGGTGCATTGCTTATCTGGTGGCAGAAGGCTCGATGTGAGTGAAAGCTTTAATAGAAAGGGGACATTTGACCCTACATCATATATGAGATCATTGTATTCCTTTTATTTCATTGTTTTACATACGAGAACACGGCATATATATAGGGGGTGAAATCAGCATCTAGTCCGTGACGTCACGATCATCATTGTTCTCCTGTAACTAAGCTCAGTACAGATAAGGCGATTGAAGTGCTCAGTTGCATTTGGAGGGTAGAGCCCTATATGTAAGGAAACAGGTCCTTGCTTTGATAGGATGGGAAAAATGTATATCAGTATATATCAGGAGGTGTTTACAATGATAAATAATGCAATTTCTAAATTAGGAAAATCCCCGGAATTTAACGACTTTACAATCAAGAACGGTTAAGTGGTGGTCACCCTGCACAGAAATAAGTGATAGAAATAGCTCACGAGCAAAGAATTGCAACGGTTCAAATTGATTATACTTTAAATTGTTGGATTAGTATTGAAATACTGGACATAATTATGGCATTTGTATAATGGCGGCACCTGTCTGGTGCTTTGCTTATCTGGTGGCAGGAGCTTCGATGTGATTGAAAGCTTTAATAGAAAGGGGACATTTGACCCTACATCATATATGAGATCATTGTATTCCTTTTATTTCATTGTTTTACATACGAGAACACGGCATATATATAGAGGGTGAAATCAGCATCTAGTCCGTGACGTCACGATCATCATTGTTCTCCTGTAACTAAGCGCAGTACAGATAAGGCGATTGAAGTGTTCAGTTGCATTTGGAGGGGAGAGCGCTATATGTAAGGAAACAGGTCCTTGCCTTGATAGGATGGGAAAGGTCTATAAGTATATATCATGAGGTGTTTATAATGACAAATAATGCAATTTCTAAATTAAGAAAATCCCCGAATTTAACGACTTTACAATCAAGAACGGTGAAGTGTGGTCACCCTGATTAGAAATAAGTGATATAAATAGCTCACGAGCAAAGAATTGCAACGGTACAAATTGATTATACTTTAAATTGTTGGATTAGTATTGAAATACTGGACATAATTATGGCATTTGTATAATGGCGGCACCTGTCTGGTGCATTGCTTATCTGGTGGCAGGAGCTTCGATGTGATTGAAAGCTTTAATAGAAAGGGGACATTTGACCCTACATCATATATGAGATCATTGTATTCCTTTTATTTCATTGTTTTACATACGAGAACGCGGCATATATATAGAGGGTGAAATCAGCATGTATATCGTGACTTCACCATCATCATTGTTCTCCTGTAACTAAGCGCAGTACAGATAAGGCGATTGAAGTGTTCAGTTGCATTTGGAGGGGAGAGCGCTATATGTAAGGAGACAGGTCATTGCCTTGATAGGATGGGAAATGTCTAGAAGTATATATCATGAGGTGTTTAACATGATAAATAATGCAATTTCTAAATTAAGAAAATCCCCAGAATTTAACGACTTTACAATCAAGCACTGTTAAGGTTGGTCACCCTGAATAGAAATAAGAGATATAAATAGTTCACGAGGAAAGAATTGCAACGGTACAATTGATTGTACTTTAAAATTGTTGGATTAGTATTGAAATACTGGACATAATTATGGCATTTGTATAATGGCGGCACCTGTCTGGTGCATTGCTTATCTGGTGGCAGTAGCCTCGATGTGATTGAAAGCTTTAATAGAAAGGGGACATTTGACCCTACATCATATATGAGATCATTGTATTCCTTTTATTTCATTGTTTTACATACGAGAACACGGCATATATATAGAGGGTGAAATCAGCATCTAGTCCGTGACGTCACGATCATCATTGTTCTCCTGTAACTAAGCGCAGTACAGATAAGGCGATTGAAGTGTTCAGTTGCATTTGGAGGAGAGAGCCCTATATGTAAGGAAACAGGTGATTGCCTTGATAGGATGGGAAAGGTCTATAAGTATATATGAAGAGGTGTTTACAATGACAAATAATACAATTTCTAAATTAAGAAAATCCCCCCCATTTAAGGACTTTGTAATCAAGAACGGTGAAATGTTGTCACCCTCAATAGAAATAAGTGATATAAATAGCTCACGAGCAAAGAATTGCAACGGTACAAATTGATTGTACTTTAAATTGTTGGATTAGTATTGAAATACTGGACATAATTATGGCATTTGTATAATGGCGGCACCTGTCTGGTGCATTGCTTATCTGGTGGCAGTAGCCTCGATGTGATTGAAAGCTTTAATAGAAAGGGGACATTTGACCCTACATCATATATGAGATCATTGTATTCCTTTTATTTCATTGTTTTACATACGAGAACACGGCATATATATAGAGGGCGAAATCAGCATCTAGTCCGTGACGTCACGATCATCATTGTTCTCCTGTAAGTAAGGGCAGTACAGATAAGGCGATTAAAGTGTTCAGTTGCATTTGGAGGGGAGGGCGCTATATGTAAGGAAACAGGTCCTTGCCTTGAAAGGATGGGAAAGGTCTATAAGAATATATCAGGAGGTGTTTACAATGACAAATAATACAATTTCTAAATTAAGAAAATCCCCCGAATTTAACGACTTTACAATCAAGCACTGTGAAGTGTGGTCACCCTGATTAAAAATAACTGATATAAATAACTCAGGAGCAAAGAATTGCAACTGTACAAATTCATTGTACTTTAAATTGTTGTGTTAGTATTGAAATACTGGACATAATTATGGCATTTGTATAATGGCGGCACCTGTCTGGTGCATTGCTTATCTGGTGGCAGTAGCCTCGATGTGAGTGAAAGCTTTAATAGAAAAGGGGACATTTGACCCTACATCATATATGAGATCATTGTATTCCTTTTATTTCATTGTTTTACATACGAGAACAAGGCATTTATAGAGAGGGTGAAATCAGCATCTAGTCCGTGACGTCACGATCATCATTGTTCTCCTGTAACTAAGCGCAGTACAGATAAGGCGATTGAAGTGTTCACTTGCATTTGGAGGGGAGAGTCATATATGTAAGGAAACAGGTCCTTGCCTTGATAGGATGGGAAAGGTCTATAAGTACATATCATGAGGTGTTTACAATGACAAATAATGCAATTTCTAAATAAGGAAAATCCCCGGAATTTAACGACTTTACAATCAAGCACTGTGAAGTGTAGTCACCCTGATTAGAAATAAGTGAAATAAATAGCTCACGAGCAGAGAATTGCAACGGTACAAATTGATTGTACTTTAAATTGTTGGATTAGTATTGAAATACTGGACATAATTATGGCATTTGTATAATGGCGGCACCTGTCTGGTGCATTGCTTATCTGGTGGCAGTAGCCTCGATGTGAGTGAAAGCTGTAATAGTTTGTTTGTTTGTTTGATTCTTGTTTTACGTCACTCCACGATTATTTCACGTATATGGTGACGGCATCTGCCTGATGCATTGCATACAAATTTAGACCTTTGCAACGGACCCACCCGAAGCAGTGAGGGATCTTTTACGTGCCACGCCTACCGTGACACGGGACCTCGGTTTTTACTGTCTCATCCGAAAGACAGAACACCGGTGTGCCCCGGGCGGGAGTCGAACCCGCGACCTCTCGATCACGAGCCGAGCACCTTATCCACTAGGCCACACCGGCTTGAAAGCTTTAATAGAAAGGGGACATTTGACCCTACATCATATATGAGATCATTGTATTCCTTTTATTTCATTGTTTTACATACGAGAACAAGGCATTTATATAGAGGGTGAAATCAGCATCTAGTCCGTGACGTCACAATCATCAGTGTTCTCCTGTAACTAAGCGCAGTACAGATAAGGCGATTGAAGTGTTCAGTTGCATTTGGAGGGGAGAGCGCTATATGTAAGGAAACAGGTCCTTGCCTTGATAGGATGGGAAAGGTCTATAAGTACATATCATGAGGTGTTTACAATGACAAATAATGCAATTTCTAAATTAAGAAAATCCCTGGAATTTAACGACTTTACAATCAAGAACGGTTAAGTGGTGGTCACCCTGAATAGAAATAAGTAATAGAAATAGCTCACGAGCAGAGAATTGCAACGGTACAAATTGATTATACTTTAAATTGTTGGATTAGTATTGAAATACTGGACATAATTATGGCATTTGTATAATGGCGGCACCTGTCTGGTGCATTGCTTATCTGGTGGCAGAAGGCTCGATGTGAGTGAAAGCTTTAATAGAAAGGGGACATTTGACCCTACATCATATATGAGATCATTGTATTCCTTTTATTTCATTGTTTTACATACGAGAATACGGCCTATATATAGGGGGTGAAATCAGCATCTAGTCCGTGACGTCACGATCATCATTGTTCTCCTGTAACTAAGCACAGTACAGATAAGGCGATTGAAGTGTTCAGTTGCATTTGGAGGAGAGAGCCCTATATGTAAGGAAACAGGTCCTTGCCTTGATAGGATGGGAAAGGTCTATAAGTATATATCATGAGGTGTTTACAATGACAAATAATGTAATGTCTAAATTAAGGAAATCCCCGGAATTTAACGACTTTACAATCAAGAACGGTGAAGTGGTGGTCACCCTGAATAGAAATAAGTGATAGAAATAGCTCACGAGCAAAGAATTGCAACGGTACAAATTGATTATACTTTAAATTGTTGGATTAGTATTGAAATACTGGACATAATCATGGCATTTGTATAATGGCGGCACCTGTCTGGTGCATTGCTTATCTGGTGGCAGGAGCTTCGATGTGAGTGAAAGCTTTAATAGAAAGGGGACATTTGACCCTACATCATATATGAGATCATTGTATTCCTTTTATTTCATTGTTTTACATACGAGAACAAGGCATATATATAGAGGGTGAAATCAGCATCTGGTCCGTGACGTCACGATCATCATTGTTCTCCTGTAACTAAGCGCAGTACAGATAAGGCGATTGAAGTGTTCACTTGCATTTGGAGGGGAGAGCCCTATATGTAAGGAAACAGGTCCTTGCCTTGATAGGATGGGAAAGGTCTATAAGTATATATCATGAGGTGTTTACAATGACAAATAATGGAATTTCTAAATTAAGAAAATCCCCGGAATTTAACGACTTTACAATCAAGCACTGTGAAGTGTGGTCACCCTGATTAGAAATAAGTGATATAAATAGCTCACGAGCAGAAAATTGCAACGGTGCAAATTGATTATACTTTAAATTGTTGGATTAGTATTGAAATACTGGACATAATTATGGTATTTGTATAATGGCGGCACCTGTCTGGTGCATTGCTTATCTGGCGGCAGTAGCCTCGATGTGATTGAAAGCTTTAATAGAATGGGGATATTTGACCCTACATCATATATGAGATCATTGTATTCCTTTTATTTCATTGTCTTACATACGAGAACGCGGCATATATATAGAGGGTGAAATCAGCATCTAGTCCGTGACGTCACGATCATCATTGTTCTCCTGTAACTAACCGCAGTACAGATAAGGCGATTGAAGTGTTCAGTTGCATTTGGAGGGGAGAGCGCTATATGTAAGGAAACAGGTCCTTGCCTTGATAGGATGGGAAAGGTGTATAAGTATATATCATGAGGTGTTTACAATGACAAATAATGCAATTTCTAAATTAAGAAAATCCCCAGAATTTAACGACTTTACAATCAAGCACTGTGAAGTGTGGTCACCCTGATTAGAAATAAGTGATATAAATAGCTCACGAGCAGAGAATTGCAACGGTACAAATTGATTGTACTTTAAATTGTTGGATTAGTATTGAAATACTGGACATAATTATGGCATTTGTATAATGGCGGCACCTGTCTGGTGCATTGCTTATCTGGTGGCAGGAGCTTCGATGTGATTGAAAGCTTTAATAGAAAGGGGACATTTGACCCTACATCATATATGAGATCATTGTATTCCTTTTATTTCATTGTTTTACATACGAGAACACGGCATATATATAGAGGGTGAAATCAGCATCTAGTCCGTGACGTCACGATCATCATTGTTCTCCTGTAACTAAGCGCAGTACAGATAAGGCGATTGAAGTGTTCACTTGCATTTGGAGGGGAGAGCCCTATATGTAAGGAAACAGGTCCTTGCCTTGATAGGATGGGAAAGGTCTATAAGTATATATCATGAGGTGTTTACAATGACAAATAATGGAATTTCTAAATTAAGAAAATCCCCGGAATTTAAGGATTTTACAATCAAGAACGGTTAAGTGGTGGACACCCTGAATAGAAATAAGTGATAGAAATAGCTCACGAGCAAAAAATTGCAAAGGTACAAATTGATTATACTTTAAATTGTTGGATTAGTATTGAAATACTGGACATAATTATGGCATTTGTATAATGGCGGCACCTGTCTGGTGCATTGCTTATCTGGTGGCAGGAGCTTCGATGTGATTGAAAGCTTTAATAGAAAGGGGACATTTGACCCTACATCATATATGAGATCATTGTATTCCTTTTATTTCATTGTTTTACATACGAGAACACGGCATATATATAGAGGGTGAAATCAGCATCTAGTCCGTGACGTCACGATCATCATTGTTCTCCTGTAACTAAGCGCAGTACAGATAAGGCGATTGAAGTGTTCAGTTGCATTTGGAGGGGAGAGCGCTATATGTAAGGAAACAGGTCCTTGCCTTGATAGGATGGGAAAGGTGTATAAGTATATATCAGGAGGTGTTTACAAAGACAAATAATGCAATTTCTAAATTAAGAAAATCCCCGGAATTTAACGACTTTACAATCAAGCACTGTGAAGTGTGGTCACCCTGATTAGAAATAAGTGATATAAATAGCTCACGAGCAGAGAATTGCAACGGTACAAATTGATTGTACTTTAAATTGTTGGATTAGTATTGAAATACTGGACATAATTATGGCATTTGTATAATGGCGGCACCTGTCTGGTGCATTGCTTATCTGGTGGCAGTAGCCTCGATGTGATTGAAAGCTTTAATAGAAAGGGGACATTTGACCCTACATCATATATGAGATCATTGTATTCCTTTTATTTCATTGTTTTACATACGAGAACACGGCATATATATAGAGGGTGAAATCAGCATCTAGTCCGTGACGTCACGATCATCATTGTTCTCCTGTAACTAAGCGCAGTACAGATAAGGCGATTGAAGTGCTCAGTTGCATTTGGAGGGTAGAGCCCTATATGTAAGGAAACAGGTCCTTGCTTTGATAGGATGGGAAAGCTCTATAAGTATATATCAGGAGGTGTTTACAATGACAAATAATGCAATTTCTAAATTAGGAAAATCCCCGGAATTTAACGACTTTACAATCAAGAACGGTTAAGTGGTGGTCACCCTGAATAGAAATAAGTGATAGGAATAGCTCACGAGCAAAGAATTGCAACGGTGCAAATTGATTGTACTTTAAATTGTTGGATTAGTATTGAAATACTGGACATAATTATGGCATTTGTATAATGGCGGCACCTGTCTGGTGCATTGCTTATCTGGTGGCAGTAGCCTCGATGTGAGTGAAAGCTGTAATAGTTTGTTTGTTTGTTTGATTCTTGTTTTACGTCACTCCACGATTATTTCACGTATATGGTGACGGCATCTGCCTGATGCATTGCATACAAATTTAGACCTTTGCAACGGACCCACCCGAAGCAGTGAGGGATCTTTTACGTGCCACGCCTACCGTGACACGGGACCTCGGTTTTTACTGTCTCATCCGAAAGACAGAACACCGGTGTGCCCCGGGCGGGAGTCGAACCCGCGACCTCTCGATCACGAGCCGAGCACCTTATCCACTAGGCCACACCGGCTTGAAAGCTTTAATAGAAAGGGGACATTTGACCCTACATCATATATGAGATCATTGTATTCCTTTTATTTCATTGTTTTACATACGAGAACACGGCATATATATAGAGGGTGAAATCAGCATCTAGTCCGTGACGTCACGATCATCATTGTTCTCCTGTAACTAAGCGCAGTACAGATAAGGCGATTGAAGTGTTCAGTTGCATTTGGAGGGGAGAGCGCTATATGTAAGGAAACAGGTCCGTGCCTTGATAGGATGGGAAAGGTCTATAAGTACATATCATGAGGTATTTACAATGACAAATAATGCAATTTCTAAATTAAGAAAATCCCCCGAATTTCAGGATTTTACAATCAAGAACGGTGAAGTGGTGGACACCCTGAATAGAAATAAGTGATAGAAATAGCTCACGAGCAAAAAATTGCAAAGGTACAAATTGATTATACTTTAAATTGTTGGATTAGTATTGAAATACTGGACATAATTATGGCATTTGTATAATGGCGGCACCTGTCTGGTGCATTGCTTATCTGGTGGCAGTAGCCTCGATGTGAGTGAAAGCTTTAATAGAAAGGGGACATTTGACCCTACATCATATATGAGATCATTGTATTCCTTTTATTTCATTGTTTTACATACGAGAACACAGCATATATATAGAGGGTGAAATCAGCATCCAGTCCGTGACGTCACGATCATCATTGTTCTCCTGTAACTAAGCGCAGTACAGATAAGGCGATTGAAGTGTTCAGTTGCATTTGGAGGAGAGAGCCCTATATGTAAGGAAACAGGTCCTTGCCTTGATAGGATGGGAAAGGTCTATAAGTATATATCATGAGGTGTTTACAATGACAAATAATGCAATTTCTAAATTAAGAAAATCCCCGGAATTTAACGACTTTACAATCAAGCACTGTGAAGTGTGGTCACCCTGATTAGAAATAAGTGATAGAAATAGCTCACGAGCAGAGAATTGCAACGGTACAAATTGATTGTACTTTAAATTGTTGGATTAGTATTGAAAAACTGGACATAATTATGGCATTTGTATAATGGCGGCACCTGTCTGGTGCATTGCTTATCTGGTGGCAGGAGCCTCGATGTGATTGAAAGCTTTAATAGAAAGGGGACATTTGACCCTACATCATATATGAGATCATTGTATTCCTTTTATTTCATTGTTTTACATACGAGAACACGGCATATATATAGAGGGTGAAATCAGCATCTAGTCCGTGACGTCACGATCATCATTGTTCTCCTGTAACTAAGCGCAGTACAGATAAGGCGATTGAAGTGTTCACTTGCATTTGGAGGGGAGAGCCCTATATGTAAGGAAACAGGTCCTTGCCTTGATAGGATGGGAAAGGTCTATAAGTATATATCATGAGGTGTTTACAATGACAAATAATGCAATTTCTAAATTAAGAAAATCCCCGGAATTTAACGACTTTACAATCAAGCACTGTGAAGTGTGGTCACCCTGATTAGAAATAAGTGATATAAATAGCTCACGAGCAGAGAATTGCAACGGTGCAAATTGATTGTACTTTAAATTGTTGGATTAGTATTGAAATACTGGACATAATTATGGCATTTGTATAATGGCGGCACCTGTCTGGTGCATTGCTTATCTGGTGGCAGGAGCTTCGATGTGATTGAAAGCTTTAATAGAAAGGGGACATTTGACCCTACATCATATATGAGATCATTGTATTCCTTTTATTTCATTGTTTTACATACGAGAACACGGCATATATATAGAGGGTGAAATCAGCATCTAGTCCGTGACGTCACGATCATCATTGTTCTCCTGTAACTAAGCGCAGTACAGATAAGGCGATTGAAGTGTTCAGTTGCATTTGGAGGGGAGAGCGCTATATGTAAGGAAACAGGTCCTTGCCTTGATAGGATGGGAAAGGTGTATAAGTATATATCATGAGGTGTTTACAATGACAAATAATGCAATTTCTAAATTAAGAAAATCCCCGGAATTTAACGACTTTACAATCAAGCACTGTGAAGTGTGGTCACCCTGATTAGAAATAAGTGATATAAATAGCTCACGAGCAGAGAATTGCAACGGTACAAATTGATTGTACTTTAAATTGTTGGATTAGTATTGAAATACTGGACATAATTATGGCATTTGTATAATGGCGGCACCTGTCTGGTGCATTGCTTATCTGGTGGCAGGAGCTTCGATGTGATTGAAAGCTTTAATAGAAAGGGGACATTTGACCCTACATCATATATGAGATCATTGTATTCCTTTTATTTCATTGTTTTACATACGAGAACACGGCATATATATAGAGGGTGAAATCAGCATCTAGTCCGTGACGTCACGATCATCATTGTTCTCCTGTAACTAAGCGCAGTACAGATAAGGCGATTGAAGTGTTCAGTTGCATTTGGAGGGGAGAGCGCTATATGTAAGGAAACAGGTCCTTGCCTTGATAGGATGGGAAAGGTCTATAAGTATATATCATGAGGTGTTTACAATGACAAATAATGCAATTTCTAAATTAAGAAAATCCCCGGAATTTAACGACTTTACAATCAAGCACTGTGAAGTGTGGTCACCCTGATTAGAAATAAGTGATATAAATAGCTCACGAGCAGAGAATTGCAACGGTACAAATTGATTGTACTTTAAATTGTTGGATTAGTATTGAAAAACTGGACATAATTATGGCATTTGTATAATGGCGGCACCTGTCTGGTGCATTGCTTATCTGGTGGCAGGAGCCTCGATGTGAGTGAAAGCTTTAATAGAAAGGGGACATTTGACCCTACATCATATATGAGATCATTGTATTCCTTTTATTTCATTGTTTTACATACGAGAACACGGCATATATATAGAGGGTGAAATCAGCATCTAGTCCGTGACGTCACGATCATCATTGTTCTCCTGTAACTAACCGCAGTACAGATAAGGCGATTGAAGTGTTCAGTTGCATTTGGAGGGGAGAGCGCTATATGTAAGGAAACAGGTCCTTGCCTTGATAGGATGGGAAAGGTGTATAAGTATATATCATGAGGTGTTTACAAATACAAATAATGCAATTTCTAAATTAAGAAAATCCCCAGAATTTAACGACTTTACAATCAAGCACTGTGAAGTGTGGTCACCCTGATTAGAAATAAGTGATATAAATAGCTCACGAGCAGAGAATTGCAACGGTACAAATTGATTGTACTTTAAATTGTTGGATTAGTATTGAAATACTGGACATAATTATGGCATTTGTATAATGGCGGCACCTGTCTGGTGCATTGCTTATCTGGTGGCAGTAGCCTCGATGTGAGTGAAAGCTTTAATAGAAAGGGGACATTTGACCCTACATCATATATGAGATCATTGTATTCCTTTTATTTCATTGTTTTACATACGAGAACACGGCATATATATAGAGGGTGAAATCAGCCTCTGGTGCGTGACGTCACGATCATCATTGTTCTCCTGTAACTAAGCTCAGTACAGATAAGGCGATTGAAGTGTTCAGTTGCATTTGGAGGGGAGAGCGCTATATGTAAGGAAACAGGTCCTTGCCTTGATAGGATGGGAAAGGTCTATAAGTACATATCATGAGGTATCTACAATGACAAATAATGCAATTTCTAAATTAAGGAAATCACCGGAATTTAACGACTTTACAATCAAGAACGGTGAAGTGGTGGTCACCCTGAATAGAAATAAGTGATAGAAATAGCTCACGAGCAAAGAATTGCAACGGTACAAATTGATTATACTTTAAATTGTTGGATTAGTATTGAAATACTGGACATAATTATGGCATTTGTATAATGGCGGCACCTGTCTGGTGCATTGCTTATCTGGTGGCAGGAGCTTCGATGTGATTGAAAGCTTTAATAGAAAGGGGACATTTGACCCTACATCATATATGAGATCATTGTATTCCTTTTATTTCATTGTTTTACATACGAGAACACGGCATATATATAGAGGGTGAAATCAGCATCTAGTCCGTGACGTCACGATCATCATTGTTCTCCTGTAACTAAGCGCAGTACAGATAAGGCGATTGAAGTGTTCAGTTGCATTTGGAGGGGAGAGCGCTATATGTAAGGAAACAGGTCCTTGCCTTGATAGGATGGGAAAGGTCTATAAGTATATATCATGAGGTGTTTACAAAGACAAATAATGCAATTTCTAAATTAAGAAAATCCCCGGAATTTAACGACTTTACAATCAAGCACTGTGAAGTGTGGTCACCCTGATTGGAAATAAGTGATATAAATAGCTCACGAGCAGAGAATTGCAACGGTACAAATTGATTGTACTTTAAATTGTTGGATTAGTATTGAAATACTGGACATAATTATGGCATTTGTATAATGGCGGCACCTGTCTGGTGCATTGCTTATCTGGTGGCAGTAGCCTCGATGTGAGTGAAAGCTTTAATAGAAAGGGGACATTTGACCCTACATCATATATGAGATCATTGTATTCCTTTTATTTCATTGTTTTACATACGAGAACACGGCATATATATAGAGGGTGAAATCAGCATCTAGTCCGTGACGTCACGATCATCATTGTTCTCCTGTAACTAAGCGCAGTACAGATAAGGCGATTGAAGTGTTCAGTTGCATTTGGAGGGGAGAGCGCTATATGTAAGGAAACAGGTCCTTGCCTTGATAGGATGGGAAAGGTCTATAAGTACATATCATGAGGTGTTTACAATGACAAATAATGCAATTTCTAAATTAGGAAAATCCCCGGAATTTAACGACTTTACAATCAAGCACTGTGAAGTGTAGTCACCCTGATTAGAAATAAGTGAAATAAATAGCTCACGAGCAGAGAATTGCAACGGTACAAATTGATTGTACTTTAAATTGTTGGATTAGTATTGAAATACTGGACATAATTATGGCATTTGTATAATGGCGGCACCTGTCTGGTGCATTGCTTATCTGGTGGCAGTAGCCTCGATGTGAGTGAAAGCTTTAATAGAAAGGGGACATTTGACCCTACATCATATATGAGATCATTGTATTCCTTTTATTTCATTGTTTTACATACGAGAACACGGCATATATATAGAGGGTGAAATCAGCATCTAGTCCGTGACGTCACGATCATCATTGTTCTCCTGTAACTAAGCGCAGTACAGATAAGGCGATTGAAGTGTTCAGTTGCGTTTGGAGGGGAGAGCGCTATATGTAAGGAAACAGGTCCTTGCCTTGATAGGATGGGAAAGGTCTATAAGGATATATCATGAGGTGTTTATAATGACAAATAATGCAATTTCTAAATTAAGAAAATCACCGGAATTTAACGACTTTACAATCAATCACTGTTAAATGTGGTCACCCTGAATAGAAATAAGTAATAGAAATAGCTCACGAGCAGAGAATTGCAACGGTACAAATTGATTATACTTTAAATTGTTGGATTAGTATTGAAATACTGGACATAATTATGGCATTTGTATAATGGCGGCACCTGTCTGGTGCATTGCTTATCTGGTGGCAGAAGGCTCGATGTGAGTGAAAGCTTTAATAGAAAGGGGACATTTGACCCTACATCATATATGAGATCATTGTATTCCTTTTATTTCATTGTTTTACATACGAGAACACGGCATATATATAGGGGGTAAAATCAGCATCTAGTCCGTGACGTCACGATCATCATTGTTCTCCTGTAACTAAGCTCAGTACAGATAAGGCGATTGAAGTGCTCAGTTGCATTTGGAGGGGAGAGCGCTATATGTAAGGAAACAGGTCCTTGCCTTGATAGGATGGGAAAGGTGTATAAGTATATATCATGAGGTGTTTACAAAGAGAAATAATGCAATTTCTAAATTAAGAAAATCCCCGGAATTTAACGACTTTACAATCAAGCACTGTGAAGTGGTGGTCACTCTGAATAGAAATAAGTGATAGAAATAGCTCACGAGCAAAGAATTGCAACGGTACAAATTGATTATACTTTAAATTGTTGGATTAGTATTGAAATACTGGACATAATTATGGCATTTGTATAATGGCGGCACCTGTCTGGTGCATTGCTTATCTGGTGGCAGGAGCTTCGATGTGATTGAAAGCTTTAATAGAAAGGGGACATTTGACCCTACATCATATATGAGATCATTGTATTCCTTTTATTTCATTGTTTTACATACGAGAACACGGCATATATATAGAGGGTGAAATCAGCATCTAGTCCGTGACGTCACGATCATCATTGTTCTCCTGTAACTAAGCGCAGTACAGATAAGGCGATTGAAGTGTTCAGTTGCATTTGGAGGGGAGAGCGCTATATGTAAGGAAACAGGTCCTTGCCTTGATAGGATGGGAAAGGTCTATAAGTATATATCATGAGGTGTTTACAATGACAAATAATGCAATTTCTAAATTAAGAAAATCCCCAGAATTTAACGACTTTACAATCAAGCACTGTGAAGTGTGGTCACCCTGATTAGAAATAAGTGATATAAATAGCTCACGAGCAGAGAATTGCAACGGTACAAATTGATTGTACTTTAAATTGTTGGATTAGTATTGAAAAACTGGACATAATTATGGCATTTGTATAATGGCGGCACCTGTCTGGTGCATTGCTTATCTGGTGGCAGGAGCCTCGATGTGAGTGAAAGCTTTAATAGAAAGGGGACATTTGACCCTACATCATATATGAGATCATTGTATTCCTTTTATTTCATTGTTTTACGTATGAGAACACGGCATATATATAGAGGGTGAAATCAGCATCTAGTCCGTGACGTCACAATCATCATTGTTCTCCTGTAACTAAGCGCAGTACAGATAAAGCGATTGAAGTGTTCAGTTGCATTTGGAGGGGAGAGCGCTATATGTAAGGAAACAGGTCCTTGCCTTGATAGGATGGGAAAGGTGTATAAGTATATATCAGGAGGTGTTTACAAAGAGAAATAATGCAATTTCTTAATTAGGAAAATCCCCGGAATTTAACGACTTTACAATCAAGCACTGTGAAGTGTGGTCACCCTGATTAGAAATAAGTGATAGAAATAGCTCACGAGCAAAGAATTGCAACGGTACAAATTGATTGCACTTTAAATTGTTGGATTAGTATTGAAATACTGGACATAATCATGGCATTTGTATAATGGCGGCACCTGTCTGGTGCATTGCTTATCTGGTGGCAGTAGCCTCGATGTGATTGAAAGCTTTAATAGAAAGGGGACATTTGACCCTACATCATATATGAGATCATTGTATTCCTTTTATTTCATTGTTTTACATACGAGAACACGGCATATATATAGAGGGTGAAATCAGCATCTAGTCCGTGACGTCACGATCATCATTGTTCTCCTGTAACTAAGCGCAGTACAGATAAGGCGATTGAAGTGTTCAGTTGCATTTGGAGGAGAGAGCGCTATATGTAAGGAAACAGGTCCTTGCCTTGATAGGATGGGAAAGGTCTATAAGTATATATCATGAGGTGTTTACAATGACAAATAATGCAATTTCTAAATTAAGAAAATCCCCGGAATTTAACGACTTTACAATCAAGCACTGTGAAGTGTGGTCACCCTGATTAGAAATAAGTGATATAAATAGCTCACGAGCAGAGAATTGCAACGGTACAAATTGATTGTACTTTAAATTGTTGGATTAGTATTGAAATACTGGACATAATTATGGCATTTGTATAATGGCGGCACCTGTCTGGTGCATTGCTTATCTGGTGGCAGTAGCCTCGATGTGAGTGAAAGCTTTAATAGAAAGGGGACATTTGACCCTACATCATATATGAGATCATTGTATTCCTTTTATTTCATTGTTTTACATACGAGAACACGGCATATATATAGAGGGTGAAATCAGCATCTAGTCCGTGACGTCACGATCATCATTGTTCTCCTGTAACTAAGCGCAGTACAGATAAGGCGATTGAAGTGTTCAGTTGCATTTGGAGGGGAGAGCGCTATATGTAAGGAAACAGGTCCTTGCCTTGATAGGATGGGAAAGGTCTATAAGTATATATCATGAGGTGTTTACAAAGACAAATAATGCAATTTCTAAATTAAGAAAATCCCCGGAATTTAACGACTTTACAATCAAGCACTGTGAAGTGTGGTCACCCTGATTGGAAATAAGTGATATAAATAGCTCACGAGCAGAGAATTGCAACGGTACAAATTGATTGTACTTTAAATTGTTGGATTAGTATTGAAATACTGGACATAATTATGGCATTTGTATAATGGCGGCACCTGTCTGGTGCATTGCTTATCTGGTGGCAGTAGCCTCGATGTGAGTGAAAGCTTTAATAGAAAGGGGACATTTGACCCTACATCATATATGAGATCATTGTATTCCTTTTATTTCATTGTTTTACATACGAGAACGCGGCATATATATAGAGGGTGAAATCAGCATCTAGTCCGTGACGTCACGATCATCATTGTTCTCCTGTAACTAAGCTCAGTACAGATAAGGCGATTGAAGTGTTCAGTTGCATTTGGAGGGGAGAGCGCTATATGTAAGGAAACAGGTCCTTGCCTTGATAGGATGGGAAAGGTGTATAAGTATATATCATGAGGTGTTTACAAAGAGAAATAATGCAATTTCTAAATTAAGAAAATCCCCGGAATTTAGAGACTTTACAATCAAGCACTGTGAAGTGGTGGTCACTCTGAATAGAAATAAGTGATAGAAATAGCTCACGAGCAAAGAATTGCAACGGGACAAATTGATTATACTTTAAATTGTTGGATTAGTATTGAAATACTGGACATAATTATGGCATTTGTATAATGGCGGCACCTGTCTGGTGCATTGCTTATCTGGTGGCAGGAGCTTCGATGTGATTGAAAGCTTTAATAGAAAGGGGACATTTGACCCTACATCATATATGAGATCATTGTATTCCTTTTATTTCATTGTTTTACATACGAGAACACGGCATATATATAGAGGGTGAAATCAGCATCTAGTCCGTGACGTCACGATCATCATTGTTCTCCTGTAACTAAGCGCAGTACAGATAAGGCGATTGAAGTGTTCAGTTGCATTTGGAGGGGAGAGCGCTATATGTAAGGAAACAGGTCCTTGCCTTGATAGGATGGGAAAGGTCTATAAGTATATATCATGAGGTGTTTACAATTACAAATAATGCAATTTCTAAATTAAGAAAATCCCCGGAATTTAACGACTTTACAATCAAGCACTGTGAAGTGTGGTCACCCTGATTAGAAATAAGTGATATAAATAGCTCACGAGCAGAGAATTGCAACGGTACAAATTGATTGTACTTTAAATTGTTGGATTAGTATTGAAATACTGGACATAATTATGGCATTTGTATAATGGCGGCACCTGTCTGATGCATTGCTTATCTGGTGGCAGTAGCCTCGATGTGAGTGAAAGCTTTAATAGAAAGGGGACATTTGACCCTACATCATATATGAGATCATTGTATTCCTTTTATTTCATTGTTTTACGTATGAGAACACGGCATATATATAGAGGGTGAAATCAGCATCTAGTCCGTGACGTCACAATCATCATTGTTCTCCTGTAACTAAGCGCAGTACAGATAAAGCGATTGAAGTGTTCAGTTGCATTTGGAGGGGAGAGCGCTATATGTAAGGAAACAGGTCCTTGCCTTGATAGGATGGGAAAGGTGTATAAGTATATATCAGGAGGTGTTTACAAAGAGAAATAATGCAATTTCTTAATTAGGAAAATCCCCGGAATTTAACGACTTTACAATCAAGCACTGTGAAGTGTGGTCACCCTGATTAGAAATAAGTGAAATAAATAGCTCACGAGCAGAGAATTGCTACGGTACAAATTGATTGTACTTTAAATTGTTGGATTAGTATTGAAATACTGGACATAATTATGGCATTTGTATAATGGCGGCACCTGTCTGGTGCATTGCTTATCTGGTGGCAGTAGCCTCGATGTGAGTGAAAGCTTTAATAGAAAGGGGACATTTGACCCTACATCATATATGAGATCATTGTATTCCTTTTATTTCATTGTTTTACATACGAGAACACGGCATATATATAGAGGGTGAAATCAGCATCTAGTCCGTGACGTCACGATCATCATTGTTCTCCTGTAACTAAGCGCAGTACAGATAAGGCGATTGAAGTGTTCAGTTGCATTTGGAGGGGAGAGCGCTATATGTAAGGAAACAGGTCCTTGCCTTGATAGGATGGGAAAGGTGTATAAGTATATATCATGAGGTGTTTACAAAGAGAAATAATGCAATTTCTAAATTAAGAAAATCCCCGGAATTTAACGACTTTACAATCAAGCACTGTGAAGTGTGGTCACCCTGATTGGAAATAAGTGATATAAATAGCTCACGAGCAGAGAATTGCAACGGTACAAATTGATTGTACTTTAAATTGTTGGATTAGTATTGAAAAACTGGACATAATTATGGCATTTGTATAATGGCGGCACCTGTCTGGTGCATTGCTTATCTGGTGGCAGTAGCCTCGATGTGAGTGAAAGCTTTAATAGAAAGGGGACATTTGACCCTACATCATATATGAGATCATTGTATTCCTTTTATTTCATTGTTTTACATACGAGAACACGGCATATATATAGAGGGTGAAATCAGCATCTAGTCCGTGACGTCACGATCATCATTGTTCTCCTGTAACTAAGCGCAGTACAGATAAGGCGATTGAAGTGTTCAGTTGCATTTGGAGGGGAGAGCGCTATATGTAAGGAAACAGGTCCTTGCCTTGATAGGATGGGAAAGGTCTATAAGTATATATCATGAGGTGTTTACAATGACAAATAATGCAATTTCTAAATTAAGAAAATCCCTGGAATTTAACGACTTTACAATCAAGAACGGTTAAGTGGTGGTCACCCTGAATAGAAATAAGTGATATAAATAGCTCACGAGCAGAGAATTGCAACGGTACAAATTGATTATACTTTGAATTGTTGGATTAGTATTGAAATACTGGACATAATTATGGCATTTGTATAATGGCGGCACCTGTCTGGTGCATTGCTTATCTGGTGGCAGGAGCCTCGATGTGAGTGAAAGCTTTAATAGAAAGGGGACATTTGACCCTACATCATATATGAGATCATTGTATTCCTTTTATTTCATTGTTTTACATACGAGAACACGGCATATATATAGAGGGTGAAATCAGCATCTAGTCCGTGACGTCACGATCATCATTGTTCTCCTGTAACTAAGCGCAGTACAGATAAGGCGATTGAAGTGTTCAGTTGCATTTGGAGGGGAGAGCGCTATATGTATGGAAACAGGTCCTTGCCTTGATAGGATGGGAAAGGTGTATAAGTATATATCATGAGGTGTTTACAAAGAGAAATAATGCAATTTCTAAATTAAGAAAATCCCCGGAATTTAGAGACTTTACAATCAAGCACTGTGAAGTGGTGGTCACTCTGAATAGAAATAAGTGATAGAAATAGCTCACGAGCAAAGAATTGCAACGGTACAAATTGATTGTACTTTAAATTGTTGGATTAGTATTGAAATACTGGACATAATTATGGCATTTGTATAATGGCGGCACCTGTCTGGTGCATTGCTTATCTGGTGGCAGGAGCTTCGATGTGATTGAAAGCTTTAATAGAAAGGGGACATTTGACCCTACATCATATATGAGATCATTGTATTCCTTTTATTTCATTGTTTTACATACGAGAACACGGCATATATATAGAGGGTGAAATCAGCATCTAGTCCGTGACGTCACGATCATCATTGTTCTCCTGTAACTAAGCGCAGTACAGATAAGGCGATTGAAGTGTTCAGTTGCATTTGGAGGGGAGAGCGCTATATGTAAGGAAACAGGTCCTTGCCTTGATAGGATGGGAAAGGTGTATAAGTATATATCATGAGGTGTTTACAATGACAAATAATGCAATTTCTAAATTAAGAAAATCCCCGGAATTTAACGACTTTACAATCAAGCACTGTGAAGTGTGGTCACCCTGATTAGAAATAAGTGATATAAATAGCTCACGAGCAGAGAATTGCAACGGTACAAATTGATTGTACTTTAAATTGTTGGATTAGTATTGAAATACTGGACATAATTATGGCATTTGTATAATGGCGGCACCTGTCTGGTGCATTGCTTATCTGGTGGCAGTAGCCTCGATGTGAGTGAAAGCTTTAATAGAAAGGGGACATTTGACCCTACATCATATATGAGATCATTGTATTCCTTTTATTTCATTGTTTTACATACGAGAACACGGCATATATATAGAGGGTGAAATCAGCATCTAGTCCGTGACGTCACAATCATCATTGTTCTCCTGTAACTAAGCGCAGTACAGATAAAGCGATTGAAGTGTTCAGTTGCATTTGGAGGGGAGAGCGCTATATGTAAGGAAACAGGTCCTTGCCTTGATAGGATGGGAAAGGTCTATAAGTATATATCATGAGGTGTTTACAATGACAAATAATGCAATTTCTAAATTAAGAAAATCCCTGGAATTTAACGACTTTACAATCAAGCACTGTGAAGTGGTGGTCACCCTGAATAGAAATAAGTGATATAAATAGCTCACGAGCAGAGAATTGCAACGGTACAAATTGATTATACTTTAAATTGTTGGATTAGTATTGAAATACTGGACATAATTATGGCATTTGTATAATGGCGGCACCTGTCTGGTGCATTGCTTATCTGGTGGCAGTAGCCTCGATGTGAGTGAAAGCTTTAATAGAAAGGGGACATTTGACCCTACATCATATATGAGATCATTGTATTCCTTTTATTTCATTGTTTTACATACGAGAACACGGCATATATATAGAGGGTGAAATCAGCATCTAGTCCGTGACGTCACGATCATCATTGTTCTCCTGTAACTAAGCGCAGTACAGATAAGGCGATTGAAGTGTTCAGTTGCATTTGGAGGGGAGAGCGCTATATGTAAGGAAACAGGTCCTTGCCTTGATAGGATGGGAAAGGTCTATAAGTATATATCATGAGGTGTTTACAAAGAGAAATAATGCAATTTCTAAATTAAGAAAATCCCCGGAATTTAACGACTTTACAATCAAGCACTGTGAAGTGGTGGTCACCCTGAATAGAAATAAGTGATATAAATAGCTCACGAGCAAAGAATTGCAACGGTACAAATTGATTATACTTTAAATTGTTGGATTAGTATTGAAATACTGGACATAATTATGGCATTTGTATAATGGCGGCACCTGTCTGGTGCATTGCTTATCTGGTGGCAGGAGCTTCGATGTGATTGAAAGCTTTAATAGAAAGGGGACATTTGACCCTACATCATATATGAGATCATTGTATTCCTTTTATTTCATTGTTTTACATACGAGAACACGGCATATATATAGAGGGTGAAATCAGCATCTAGTCCGTGACGTCACGATCATCATTGTTCTCCTGTAACTAAGCGCAGTACAGATAAGGCGATTGAAGTGTTCAGTTGCATTTGGAGGGGAGAGCGCTATATGTAAGGAAACAGGTCCTTGCCTTGATAGGATGGGAAAGGTCTATAAGTATATATCATGAGGTGTTTACAATGACAAATAATGCAATTTCTAAATTAAGAAAATCCCCGGAATTTAACGACTTTACAATCAAGCACTGTGAAGTGTGGTCACCCTGATTAGAAATAAGTGATATAAATAGCTCACGAGCAGAGAATTGCAACGGTACAAATTGATTGTACTTTAAATTGTTGGATTAGTATTGAAATACTGGACATAATTATGGCATTTGTATAATGGCGGCACCTGTCTGGTGCATTGCTTATCTGGTGGCAGTAGCCTCGATGTGAGTGAAAGCTTTAATAGAAAGGGGACATTTGACCCTACATCATATATGAGATCATTGTATTCCTTTTATTTCATTGTTTTACATACGAGAACACGGCATATATATAGAGGGTGAAATCAGCATCTAGTCCGTGACGTCACAATCATCATTGTTCTCCTGTAACTAAGCGCAGTACAGATAAGGCGATTGAAGTGTTCAGTTGCATTTGGAGGGGAGAGCGCTATATGTAAGGAAACAGGTCCTTGCCTTGATAGGATGGGAAAGGTCTATAAGTATATATCATGAGGTGTTTACAAAGAGAAATAATGCAATTTCTAAATTAAGAAAATCCCCGGAATTTAACGACTTTACAATCAAGCACTGTGAAGTGTGGTCACCCTGAATAGAAATAAGTGATATAAATAGCTCACGAGCAAAGAATTGCAACGGTACAAATTGATTGTACTTTAAATTGTTGGATTAGTATTGAAATACTGGACATAATTATGGCATTTGTATAATGGCGGCACCTGTCTGGTGCATTGCTTATCTGGTGGCAGGAGCTTCGATGTGATTGAAAGCTTTAATAGAAAGGGGACATTTGACCCTACATCATATATGAGATCATTGTATTCCTTTTATTTCATTGTTTTACATACGAGAACACGGCATATATATAGAGGGTGAAATCAGCATCTAGTCCGTGACGTCACGATCATCATTGTTCTCCTGTAACTAAGCGCAGTACAGATAAGGCGATTGAAGTGTTCAGTTGCATTTGGAGGGGAGAGCGCTATATGTAAGGAAACAGGTCCTTGCCTTGATAGGATGGGAAAGGTGTATAAGTATATATCATGAGGTGTTTACAATGACAAATAATGCAATTTCTAAATTAAGAAAATCCCCGGAATTTAACGACTTTACAATCAAGCACTGTGAAGTGTGGTCACCCTGATTAGAAATAAGTGATATAAATAGCTCACGAGCAGAGAATTGCAACGGTACAAATTGATTGTACTTTAAATTGTTGGATTAGTATTGAAATACTGGACATAATTATGGCATTTGTATAATGGCGGCACCTGTCTGGTGCATTGCTTATCTGGTGGCAGTAGCCTCGATGTGAGTGAAAGCTTTAATAGAAAGGGGACATTTGACCCTACATCATATATGAGATCATTGTATTCCTTTTATTTCATTGTTTTACATACGAGAACACGGCATATATATAGAGGGTGAAATCAGCATCTAGTCCGTGACGTCACGATCATCATTGTTCTCCTGTAACTAAGCGCAGTACAGATAAGGCGATTGAAGTGTTCAGTTGCATTTGAAGGGGAGAGCCCAATATGCAAGGAGACAGGTCATTGCCTTGATATGATGGGAAAGGTCTATAAGGAAATATCATGAGGTGTTTACAATGACAAATAATGCAATTTCTAAATTAAGAAAATCCCCCGAATTTAAGGACTTTACAATCAAGAACGGTGAAGTGTGGTCACCCTAAATAGAAATAAGTGATATAAATAGCTGACGAGCAAAGAATTGCAACGGTACAAATTGATTGTACTTTAAATTGTTGGATTAGTATTGAAATACTGGACATAATTATGGCATTTGTATAATGGCGGCACCTGTCTGGTGCATTGCTTATCTGGTGGCAGTAGCCTCGATGTGAGTGAAAGCTTTAATAGAAAGGGGACATTTGACCCTACATCATATATGAGATCATTGTATTCCTTTTATTTCATTGTTTTACATACGAGAACACGGCATATATATAGAGGGTGAAATCAGCATCTAGTCCGTGACGTCACGATCATCATTGTTCTCCTGTAACTAAGCGCAGTACAGATAAGGCGATTGAAGTGTTCAGTTGCATTTGGAGGGGAGAGCGCTATATGTAAGGAAACAGGTCCTTGCCTTGATAGGATGGGAAAGGTCTATAAGTATATATCATGAGGTGTTTACAATGACAAATAATGCAATTTCTAAATTAAGAAAATCCCCGGAATTTAACGACTTTACAATCAAGCACTGTGAAGTGTGGTCACCCTGATTAGAAATAAGTGATATAAATAGCTCACGAGCAGAGAATTGCAACGGTACAAATTGATTGTACTTTAAATTGTTGGATTAGTATTGAAATACTGGACATAATTATGGCATTTGTATAATGGCGGCACCTGTCTGGTGCATTGCTTATCTGGTGGCAGTAGCCTCGATGTGAGTGAAAGCTTTAATAGAAAGGGGACATTTGACCCTACATCATATATGAGATCATTGTATTCCTTTTATTTCATTGTTTTACATACGAGAACACGGCATATATATAGAGGGTGAAATCAGCATCTAGTCCGTGACGTCACGATCATCATTGTTCTCCTGTAACTAAGCGCAGTACAGATAAGGCGATTGAAGTGTTCAGTTGCATTTGGAGGGGAGAGCGCTATATGTAAGGAAACAGGTCCTTGCCTTGATAGGATGGGAAAGGTCTATAAGTATATATCATGAGGTGTTTACAATGACAAATAATGCAATTTCTAAATTAAGAAAATCCCCCGAATTTAAGGACTTTACAATCAAGCACTGTGAAGTGTGGTCACCCTAAATAGAAATAAGTGATATAAATAGCTCACGAGCAAAGAATTGCAACGGTACAAATTGATTGTACTTTAAATTGTTGGATTAGTATTGAAATACTGGACATAATTATGGCATTTGTATAATGGCGGCACCTGTCTGGTGCATTGCTTATCTGGTGGCAGTAGCCTCGATGTGAGTGAAAGCTTTAATAGAAAGGGGACATTTGACCCTACATCATATATGAGATCATTGTATTCCTTTTATTTCATTGTTTTACATACGAGAACACGGCATTTATATAGAGGGTGAAATCAGCATCTAGTCCGTGACGTCACAATCATCAATGTTCTCCTGTAACTAAGCGCAGTACAGATAAGGCGATTGAAGTGTTCAGTTGCATTTGGAGGGGAGAGCGCTATATGCAAGGAAACAGGTCCTTGCCTTGATAGGATTGGAAAGGTCTATAAGTATATATCATGAGGTGTTTACAATGACAAATAATGCAATTTCTAAATTAAGAAAATCCCTGGAATTTAACGACTTTACAATCAAGAACGGTGAAGTGTGGTCACCATGAATAGAAATAAGTGATATAAATAGCTCACGAGCAGAGAATTGCAACGGTACAAATTGATTGTACTTTAAATTGTTGGATTAGTATTGAAATACTGGACATAATTATGGCATTTGTATAATGGCGGCACCTGTCTGGTGCATTGCTTATCTGGTGGCAGTAGCCTCGATGTGAGTGAAAGCTTTAATAGAAAGGGGACATTTGACCCTACATCATATATGAGATCATTGTATTCCTTTTATTTCATTGTTTTACATACGAGAACACGGCATATATATAGAGGGTGAAATCAGCATCTAGTCCGTGACGTCACGATCATCATTGTTCTCCTGTAACTAAGCGCAGTACAGATAAGGCGATTGAAGAATTCAGTTGCATTTGGATGGGAGAGCGCTATATGTAAGGAAACAGGTCCTTGCCTTGGTAGGATGGGAAAGGTCTATAAGTATATACCATGAGGTGTTTACAATGACAAATAATGCAATTTCTAAATTAAGAAAATTCCCCGAATTGAAGGACTTTACAATCAAGCACTGTGAAGTGTGGTCACCCTTAATAGAAATAAGTGATATAAATAGCTCACGAGCAAAGAATTGCAACGGTACAAATTGATTGTACTTTAAATTGTTGGATTAGTATTGAAATACTGGACATAATTATGGCATTTGTATAATGGCGGCACCTGTCTGGTGCATTGCTTATCTGGTGGCAGTAGCCTCGATGTGAGTGAAAGCTTTAATAGAAAGGGGACATTTGACCCTACATCATATATGAGATCATTGTATTCCTTTTATTTCATTGTTTTACATACGAGAACACGGCATATATATAGAGGGTGAAATCAGCATCTAGTCCGTGACGTCACGATCATCATTGTTCTCCTGTAACTAAGCGCAGTACAGATAAGGCGATTGAAGTGTTCAGTTGCCTTTGGAGTTGAGAGCGCTATATGCAATTAAATAGGTTTTTCCCTTGATAGGATGGGAAACATCTATAAGTATATATCATGAGGTGTTTACAATGACCAATAATGCAATTTCTAAATTAAGAAAATCCCCCGAATTTAAGGACTTTACAATCAAGAACGGTGAAGTGTGGTCACCCTGAATACAAATAAGTGATATAAATAGCTCACGAGCAAAGAATTGCAACGGTACAAATTGATTGTACTTTAAATTGTTGGATTAGTATTGAAATACTGGACATAATTATGGCATTTGTATAATGGCGGCACCTGTCTGGTGCATTGCTTATCTGGTGGCAGTAGCCTCGATGTGAGTGAAAGCTTTAATAGAAAGGGGACATTTGACCCTACATCATATATGAGATCATTGTATTCCTTTTATTTCATTGTTTTACATACGAGAACACGGCATATATATAGAGGGTGAAATCAGCATCTAGTCCGTGACGTCACGATCATCATTGTTCTCCTGTAACTAAGCGCAGTACAGATAAGGCGATTGAAGTGTTCAGTTGCATTTGGAGGAGAGAGCCCTATATGTAAGGAAACAGGTCCTTGCCTTGATAGGATGGGAAAGGTCTATAAGTATATATCATGAGGTGTTTACAATTACAAATAATGCAATTTCTAAATAAAGAAAATCCCCGGAATTTAACGAGTTTACAATCAAGCACTGGGAAGTGTGGTCACCCTGGTTAGAAATAAGTGATATAAATAGCTCACGAGCAAAGAATTGCAACATTGCAAATTGATTGCACTTTAAATTGTTGGATTAGTATTGAAATACTGGACATAATTATGGCATTTGTATAATGGCGGCACCTGTTTGGTGCATTGCTTATCTGGTGGCAGTACTCTCGATTTGAGTGAAAGCTTTAATAGAAAGGGGACATTTGATCCTACATCATATATGAGATCATTGTATTCCTTTTATTTCATTGTTTTACATACGAGAACACGGCATATATATAGAGGGTGAAATCAGCATCCAGTCCGTGACGTCACGATCATCATTGTTCTCCTGTAACTAACCGCAGTACAGATAAGGCGATTGAAGTGTTCAGTTGCATTTGGGGGGAGAGCGCTATATGTATGGAAACAGGTCCTTGCTTTGATAGGATGGGAAAGGTGTATAAATATATATCATGAGGTGTTTACAAAGACAAATAATGCAATTTCTAAATTAAGAAAATCCCCGGAATTTAACGACTTTACAATCAAGCACTGTGAAGTGTGGTCACCCTGATTAGAAATAAGTGATATAAATAGCTCACGAGCAGAGAATTGCAACGGTACAAATTGATTGTACTTTAAATTGTTGGATTAGTATTGAAATACTGGACATAATTATGGCATTTGTATAATGGCGGCACCTGTCTGGTGCATTGCTTATCTGGTGGCAGTAGCCTCGATGTGAGTGAAAGCTTTAATAGAAAGGGGACATTTGACCCTACATCATATATGAGATCATTGTATTCCTTTTATTTCATTGTTTTACATACGAGAACACGGCATATATATAGAGGGTGAAATCAGCATCTAGTCCGTGACGTCACGATCATCATTGTTCTCCTGTAACTAAGCGCAGTACAGATAAGGCGATTGAAGTGTTCAGTTGCATTTGGAGGGGAGAGCGCTATATGTAAGGAAACAGGTCCTTGCCTTGATAGGATGGGAAAGGTCTATAAGTATATATCATGAGGTGTTTACAATGACAAATAATGCAATTTCTAAATTAAGAAAATCCCAGGAATTTAACGACTTTACAATCAAGCACTGTAAGTGTGGTCACCCTGAATAGAAATAAGTGATATAAATAGCTCACGAGCAGAGAATTGCAACGGTACAAATTGATTGTACTTTAAATTGTTGGATTAGTATTGAAATACTGGACATAATTATGGCATTTGTATAATGGCGGCACCTGTCTGGTGCATTGCTTATCTGGTGGCAGTAGCCTCGATGTGAGTGAAAGCTTTAATAGAAAGGGGACATTTGACCCTACATCATATATGAGATCATTGTATTCCTTTTATTTCATTGTTTTACATACGAGAACACGGCATATATATAGAGGGTGAAATCAGCATCTAGTCCGTGACGTCACGATCATCATTGTTCTCCTGTAACTAAGCGCAGTACAGATAAGGCGATTGAAGTGTTCAGTTGCATTTGGAGGGGAGAGCGCTATATGTAAGGAAACAGGTCCTTGCCTTGATAGGATGGGAAAGGTCTATAAGGATATATCATGAGGTGTTTATAATGACAAATAATGCAATTTCTAAATTAAGAAAATCCCCCGAATTGAAAGACTTTTGAATCAAGCACTGTGAAGTGGTGGTCACCCTGATTGGAAATAAGTGATATAAATAGCTCACGAGCAGAGAATTGCAACGGTACAAATTGATTGTACTTTAAATTGTTGGATTAGTATTGAAATACTGGACATAATTATGGCATTTGTATAATGGCGGCACCTGTCTGGTGCATTGCTTATCTGGTGGCAGTAGCCTCGATGTGAGTGAAAGCTTTAATAGAAAGGGGACATTTGACCCTACATCATATATGAGATCATTGTATTCCTTTTATTTCATTGTTTTACATACGAGAACACGGCATATATATAGAGGGTGAAATCAGCATCTAGTCCGTGACGTCACGATCATCATTGTTCTCCTGTAACTAAGCGCAGTACAGATAAGGCGATTGAAGTGTTCAGTTGCATTTGGAGGGGAGAGCGCTATATGTAAGGAAACAGGTCCTTGCCTTGATAGGATGGGAAAGGTGTATAAGTATATATCATGAGGTGTTTACAATGACAAATAATGCAATTTCTAAATTAAGAAAATCCCCGGAATTTAACGACTTTACAATCAAGCACTGTGAAGTGGTGGTCACCCTGATTAGAAATAAGTGATATAAATAGCTCACGAGCAGAGAATTGCAACGGTACAAATTGATTGTACTTTAAATTGTTGGATTAGTATTGAAATACTGGACATAATTATGGCATTTGTATAATGGCGGCACCTGTCTGGTGCATTGCTTATCTGGTGGCAGTAGCCTCGATGTGAGTGAAAGCTTTAATAGAAAGGGGACATTTGACCCTACATCATATATGAGATCATTGTATTCCTTTTATTTCATTGTTTTACATACGAGAACACGGCATTTATATAGACGGTGAAATCAGCATCTAGTCCGTGACATCACGATCATCATTGTTCTCCTGTAACTAAGCTCAGTACAGATAAAGCGATTGAAGTGTTCAGTTGCATTTGGAGAGGAGAGCCCTATATGTAAGGAAACAGGTCCTTGCCTTGATAGGATGGGAAAGGTCTATAAGTATATATCAGGAGGTGTTTAAAATGACAAATAATGCAATTTCTAAATTAAGAAAATCCCCGGAATTTAACGACTTTACAATCAAGAACGGTTAAGTGGTGGTCACCCTGAATAGAAATAAGTGATAGAAATAGCTCACGAGCAAAGAATTGCAACAGTACAAATTGATTATACTTTAAATTGTTGGATTAGTATTGAAATACTGGACAGAATTATGGCATTTGTATAATGGCGGCACCTGTCTGGTGCATTGCTTATCTGGTGGCAGTAGCCTCGATGTGAGTGAAAGCTTTAATAGAAAGGGGACATTTGACCCTACATCATATATGAGATCATTGTATTCCTTTTATTTCATTGTTTTACATACGAGAACACGGCATTTATAGATAGGGTGAAATAAGCATCCAGTCCGTGACGTCACGATCATCATTGTTCTCCTGTAACTAAGCGCAGTACAGATAAGGCGATTGAAGTGTTCAGTTGCATTTGGGGGGAGAGCGCTATATGTAAGGAAACAGGTCCTTGCCTTGATAGGATGGGAAAGGTCTATAAGTATATATCATGAGGTGTTTACAAAGACAAATAATGCAATATCTAAATTAAGAAAATCCCCGGAATTTAACGACTTTACAATCAAGCACTGTGAAGTGTGGTCACCCTGATTAGAAATAAGTGATAGAAATAGCTCACGAGCAAAGAATTGCAACGGTACAAATTGATTGCACTTTAAATTGTTGGATTAGTATTGAAATACTGGACATAATCATGGCATTTGTATAATGGCGGCACCTGTCTGGTGCATTGCTTATCTGGTGGCAGTAGCCTCGATGTGAGTGAAAGCTTTAATAGAAAGGGGACATTTGACCCTACATCATATATGAGATCATTGTATTCCTTTTATTTCATTGTTTTACATACGAGAACACGGCATATATATAGAGGGTGAAATCAGCATCTAGTCCGTGACGTCACGATCATCATTGTTCTCCTGTAACTAAGCGCAGTACAGATAAGGCGATTGAAGTGTTCAGTTGCATTTGGAGGGGAGAGCGCTATATGTATGGAAACAGGTCCTTGCCTTGATAGGATGGGAAAGGTGTATAAGTATATATATCATGAGGTGTTTACAAAGACAAATAATGCAATTTCTAAATTAAGAAAATCCCCGGAATTTGACGACTTTACAATCAAGCACTGTGAAGTGTGGTCACCCTGATTAGAAATAAGTGATATAAATAGCTCACGAGCAGAGAATTGCAACGGTACAAATTGATTGTACTTTAAATTGTTGGATTAGTATTGAAATACTGGACATAATTATGGCATTTGTATACTGGCGGCACCTGTCTGGTGCATTGCTTATCTGGTGGCAGTAGCTTCGATGTGAGTGAAAGCTTTAATAGAAAGGGGACATTTGACCCTACATCATATATGAGATCATTGTATTCCTTTTATTTCATTGTTTTACATACGAGAACACGGCATATATATAGAGGGTGAAATCAGCATCCAGTCCGTGACGTCACGATCATCATTGTTCTCCTGTAACTAACCGCAGTACAGATAAGGCGATTGAAGTGTTCAGTTGCATTTGGAGGGGAGAGCGCTATATGTATGGAAACAGGTCCTTGCTTTGATAGGATGGGAAAGGTGTATAAATATATATCATGAGGTGTTTACAATGACAAATAATGCAATTTCTAAATTCAGAAAATACCTGGAATTTAACGACTTTACAATCAAGAACGGTTAAGTGGTGGTCACCCTGAATAGAAATAAGTGATAGAAATAGCTCACGAGCAAAGAATTGCAACGGTACAAATTGATTATACTTTAAATTGTTGGATTAGTATTGAAATACTGGACATAATTATGGCATTTGTATAATGGCGGCACCTGTCTGGTGCATTGCTTATCTGGTGGCAGGAGCTTCGATGTGATTGAAAGCTTTAATAGAAAGGGGACATTTGACCCTACATCATATATGAGATCATTGTATTCCTTTTATTTCATTGTTTTACATACGAGAACACGGCATATATAAGAGGGTGAAATCAGCATCTAGTCCGTGACGTCACGATCATCATTGTTCTCCTGTAACTAAGCGCAGTACAGATAAGGCGATTGAAGTGTTCAGTTGCATTTGGAGGGGAGAGCGCTATATGTAAGGAAACAGGTCCTTGCCTTGATAGGATGGGAAAGGTCTATAAGTATATATCATGAGGTGTTTACAATGACAAATAATGCAATTTCTAAATTAAGGAACTCCCCGGAATTTAACGACTTTACAATCAAGCACGGTGAAGTGGTGGTCACCCTGAATAGAAATAAGTGATAGAAATAGCTCACGAGCAAAGAATTGCAACGGTACAAATTGATTATACTTTAAATTGTTGGATTAGTATTGAAATACTGGACATAATTATGGCATTTGTATAATGGCGGCACCTGTCTGGTGCATTGCTTATCTGGTGGCAGTAGCCTCGATGTGAGGAAAGCTTTAATAGAAAGGGGACATTTGACCCTACATCATATATGAGATCATTGTATTCCTTTTATTTCATTGTTTTACATACGAGAACACGGCATATATATAGAGGGTGAAATCAGCATCTAGTCCGTGACGTCACGATCATCATTGTTCTCCTGTAACTAAGCGCAGTACAGATAAGGCGATTGAAGTGTTCAGTTGCATTTGGAGGGGAGAGCGCTATATGTAAGGAAACAGGTCCTTGCCTTGATAGGATGGGAAAGGTCTATAAGTACATATCATGAGGTGTTTACAATGACAAATAATGCAATTTCTAAATTAAGAAAATCCCTGGAATTTAACGACTTTACAATCAAGAACGGTTAAGTGGTGGTCACCCTGAATAGAAATAAGTGATAGAAATAGCTCACGAGCAGAGAATTGCAACGGTACAAATTGATTATACTTTAAATTGTTGGATTAGTATTGAAATACTGGACATAATTATGGCATTTGTATAATGGCGGCACCTGTCTGGTGCATTGCTTATCTGGTGGCAGCAGCTTCGATGTGATTGAAAGCTTTAATAGAAAGGGGACATTTGACCCTACATCATATATGAGATCATTGTATTCCTTTTATTTCATTGTTTTACATACGAGAACACGGCATATATATAGAGGGTGAAATCAGCATCTAGTCCGTGACGTCACGATCATCATTGTTCTCCTGTAACTAAGCGCAGTACAGATAAGGCGATTGAAGTGTTCAGTTGCATTTGGAGGGGAGAGCGCTATATGTAAGGAAACAGGTCCTTGCCTTGATAGGATGGGAAAGGTCTATAAGTATATATCATGAGGTGTTTACAATGACAAATAATGCAATTTCTAAATTAAGAAAATCCCCGGAATTTAACGACTTTACAATCAAGAACGGTTAAGTGGTGGTCACCCTGAATAGAAATAAGTGATAGAAATAGCTCACGAGCAAAGAATTGCAACGGTACAAATTGATTATACTTTAAATTGTTGGATTAGTATTGAAATACTGGACATAATTATGGCATTTGTATAATGGCGGCACCTGTCTGGTGCATTGCTTATCTGGTGGCAGGAGCCTCGATGTGAGTGAAAGCTTTAATAGAAAGGGGACATTTGACCCTACATCATATATGAGATCATTGTATTCCTTTTATTTCATTGTTTTACATACGAGAACACAGCAAATATATAGAGGGTGAAATCAGCATCTAGTCCGTGACGTCACGATCATCATTGTTCTCCTGTAACTAAGCGCAGTACAGATAAGGCGATTGAAGTGTTCAGTTGCATTTGGAGGAGAGAGCCCTATATGTAAGGAAACAGGTCCTTGCCTTGATAGGATGGGAAAGGTCTATAAGTATATATCATGAGGTGTTTACAATGACAAATAATGCAATTTCTAAATTAACAAAATCCCCGGAATTTACAATCAAGAACGGTTAAGTGGTGGTCACCCTGAATAGAAATAAGTGATAGAAATAGCTCACGAGCAAAGAATTGCAACGGTTCAAATTGATTATACTTTAAATTGTTGGATTAGTATTGAAATACTGGACAGAATTATGGCATTTGTATAATGGCGGCACCTGTCTGGTGCATTGCTTATCTGGTGGCAGTAGCCTCGATGTGATTGAAAGCTTTAATAGAAAGGGGACATTTGACCCTACATCATATATGAGATCATTGTATTCCTTTTATTTCATTGTTTTACATACGAGAACACGGCATATATATAGAGGGTGAAATCAGCATCTAGTCCGTGACGTCACGATCATCATTGTTCTCCTGTAACTAAGCGCAGTACAGATAAGGCGATTGAAGTGTTCAGTTGCATTTGGAGGGGAGAGCGCTATATGTAAGGAAACAGGTCCTTGCCTTGATAGGATGGGAAAGGTCTATAAGAATATATCAGGAGGTGTTTACAATGACAAATAATACAATTTCTAAATTAAGAACATCCCCCGAATTTAACGACTTTACAATCAAGCACTGTGAAGTGTGGTCACCCTGAATAGAAATAAGTGATAGAAATAGCTCACGAGCAGAAAATTGCAACGGTGCAAATTGATTATACTTTAAATTGTTGGATTAGTATTGAAATACTGGACATAATTATGGCATTTGTATAATGGCGGCACCTGTCTGGTGCATTGCTTATCTGGTGGCAGGAGCTTCGATGTGATTGAAAGCTTTAATAGAAAGGGGACATTTGACCCTACATCATATATGAGATCATTGTATTCCTTTTATTTCATTGTTTTACATACGAGAACACGGCATATATATAGAGGGTGAAATCAGCATCTAGTCCGTGACGTCACGATCATCATTGTTCTCCTGTAACTAAGCGCAGTACAGATAAGGCGATTGAAGTGTTCAGTTGCATTTGGAGGGGAGAGCCCTATATGTAAGGAAACAGGTCCTTGCCTTGATAGGATGGGAAAGGTCTATAAGTATATATCATGAGGTGTTTACAATGACAAATAATGCAATTTCTAAATTAAGAAAATCCCCGGAATTTAACGACTTTACAATCAAGAACGGTTAAGTGGTGGTCACCCTGAATAGAAATAAGTGATAGAAATAGCTCACGAGCAAAGAATTGCAACGGTACAAATTGATTATACTTTAAATTGTTGGATTAGTATTGAAATACTGGACATAATTATGGCATTTGTATAATGGCGGCACCTGTCTGGTGCATTGCTTATCTGGTGGCAGGAGCTTCGATGTGATTGAAAGCTTTAATAGAAAGGGGACATTTGACCCTACATCATATATGAGATCATTGTATTCCTTTTATTTCATTGTTTTACATACGAGAACACGGCATATATATAGAGGGTGAAATCAGCATCTAGTCCGTGACGTCACGATCATCATTGTTCTCCTGTAACTAAGCGCAGTACAGATAAGGCGATTGAAGTGTTCAGTTGCATTTGGAGGGGAGAGCGCTATATGTAAGGAAACAGGTCCTTGCCTTGATAGGATGGGAAAGGTCTATAAGTATATATCATGAGGTGTTTACAATGACAAATAATGCAATTTCTAAATTAAGAAAATCCCCCGAATTTAAGGACTTTACAATCAAGAACGGTGAAATATGGTTACCCTGATTAGAAATAAGTGATAGAAATAGCTCACGAGCAAAGAATTGCAACGGTACAAATTGATTGTACTTTAAATTGTTGGATTAGTATTGAAATACTGGACATAATTATGGCATTTGTATAATGGCGGCACCTGTCTGGTGCATTGCTTATCTGGTGGCAGGAGCTTCGATGTGATTGAAAGCTTTAATAGAAAGGGGACATTTGACCCTACATCATATATGAGATCATTGTATTCCTTTTATTTCATTGTTTTACATACGAGAACACGGCATATATATAGAGGGTGAAATCAGCATCTAGTCCGTGACGTCACGATCATCATTGTTCTCCTGTAACTAAGCGCAGTACAGATAAGGCGATTGAAGTGTTCAGTTGCATTTGGAGGGGAGAGCGCTATATGTAAGGAAACAGGTCCTTGCCTTGATAGGATGGGAAAGGTCTATAAGTATATATCATGAGGTGTTTACAATGACAAATAATGCAATTTCTAAATTAAGAAAATCCCCGGAATTTAACGACTTTACAATCAAGCACTGTGAAGTGTGGTCACCCTGATTAGAAATAAGTGATATAAATAGCTCACGAGCAGAGAATTGCAACGGTACAAATTGATTGTACTTTAAATTGTTGGATTAGTATTGAAATACTGGACATAATTATGGCATTTGTATAATGGCGGCACCTGTCTGGTGCATTGCTTATCTGGTGGCAGGAGCTTCGATGTGATTGAAAGCTTTAATAGAAAGGGGACATTTGACCCTACATCATATATGAGATCATTGTATTCCTTTTATTTCATTGTTTTACATACGAGAACGCGGCATATATATAGAGGGTGAAATCAGCATCCAGTCCGTGACGTCACGATCATCATTGTTCTCCTGTAACTAACCGCAGTACAGATAAGGCGATTGAAGTGTTCAGTTGCATTTGGAGGGGAGAGCGCTATATGTAAGGAAACAGGTCCTTGCCTTGATAGGATGGGAAAGGTCTATAAGTATATATATCATGAGGTGTTTACAATAACAAATAATGCAATTTCTAAATTAAGAAAATCCCCGGAATTTAACGACTTTACAATCAAGCACTGTGAAGTGTGGTCACCCTGATTAGAAATAAGTGATATAAATAGCTCACGAGCAGAGAATTGCAACGGTACAAATTGATTGTACTTTAAATTGTTGGATTAGTATTGAAATACTGGACATAATGATGGCATTTGTATACTGGCGGCACCTGTCTGGTGCATTGCTTATCTGGTGGCAGTAGCTTCGATGTGAGTGAAAGCTTTAATAGAAAGGGGACATTTGACCCTACATCATATATGAGATCATTGTATTCCTTTTATTTCATTGTTTTACATACGAGAAGAAGGCATCTAGATAGAGGGTGAAATCTGCATCTAGTCCGTGACGTCACGATCATCATTGTTCTCCTGTAACTAAGCTCAGTACAGATAAGGCGATTGAAGTGTTCAGTTGCATTTGGAGGAGAGAGCCCTATATGTAAGGAAACAGGTCCTTGCCTTGATAGGATGGGAAAGGTCTATAAGTATATATCATGAGGTGTTTACAATTACAAATAATGCAATTTCTAAATAAAGAAAATCCCCGGAATTTAACGAGTTTACAATCAAGCACTGGGAAGTGTGGTCACCCTGGTTAGAAATAAGTGATATAAATAGCTCACGAGCAAAGAATTGCAACATTGCAAATTGATTGCACTTTAAATTGTTGGATTAGTATTGAAATACTGGACATAATTATGGCATTTGTATAATGGCGGCACCTGTCTGGTGCATTGCTTATCTGGTGGCAGGAGCTTCGATGTGATTGAAAGCTTTAATAGAAAGGGGACATTTGACCCTACATCATATATGAGATCATTGTATTCCTTTTATTTCATTGTTTTACATACGAGAACACGGCATATATATAGAGGGTGAAATCAGCATCTAGTCCGTGACGTCACGATCATCATTGTTCTCCTGTAACTAAGCGCAGTACAGATAAGGCGATTGAAGTGTTCAGTTGCATTTGGAGGGGAGAGCGCTATATGTAAGGAAACAGGTCCTTGCCTTGATAGGATGGGAAAGGTGTATAAGTATATATCATGAGGTGTTTACAATGACAAATAATGCAATTTCTAAATTAAGAAAATCCCCGGAATTTAACGACTTTACAATCAAGCACTGTGAAGTGTGGTCACCCTGATTAGAAATAAGTGATATAAATAGCTCACGAGCAGAGAATTGCAACGGTACAAATTGATTGTACTTTAAATTGTTGGATTAGTATTGAAATACTGGACATAATTATGGCATTTGTATAATGGCGGCACCTGTCTGGTGCATTGCTTATCTGGTGGCAGTAGCCTCGATGTGAGTGAAAGCTTTAATAGAAAGGGGACATTTGACCCTACATCATATATGAGATCATTGTATTCCTTTTATTTCATTGTTTTACATACGATAAGACGGCATATATAGAGGGTGAAATCAGCATCTAGTCCGTGACGTCACGATCATCATTGTTCTCCTGTAACTAAGCTCAGTACAGATAAGGCGATTGAAGTGTTCAGTTGCATTTGGAGGGGAGAGCGCTATATGTAAGGAAACAGGTCCGTGCCTTGATAGGATGGGAAAGGTCTATAAGTACATATCATGAGGTGTTTACAATGACAAATAATGCAATTTCTAAATTAAGAAAATCCCTGGAATTTAACGACTTTACAATCAAGAACGGTTAAGTGGTGGTCACCCTGAATAGAAATAAGTGATAGAAATAGCTCACGAGCAAAGAATTGCAACGGTACAAATTGATTATACTTTAAATTGTTGGATTAGTATTGAAATACTGGACATAATTATGGCATTTGTTTAATGGCGGCACCTGTCTGGTGCATTGCTTATCTGGTGGCAGTAGCCTGGATGTGATTGAAAGGTTTAATAGAAAGGGGACATTTGATCCTACATCATATATGAGATCATTGTATTCCTTTTATTTCATTGTTTTACATACGAGAACACGGCATATATATAGAGGGTGAAATCAGCCTCTGGTGCGTGACGTCACGATCATCATTGTTCTCCTGTAACTAAGCTCAGTACAGATAAGGCGATTGAAGTGTTCAGTTGCATTTGGAGGGGAGAGCGCTATATGTAAGGAAACAGGTCCGTGCCTTGATAGGATGGGAAAGGTCTATAAGTACATATCATGAGGTATTTACAATGACAAATAATGCAATTTCTAAATTAAGAAAATCCCCCGAATTTAAGGATTTTACAATCAAGAACGGTTAAGTGGTGGACACCCTGAATAGAAATAAGTGATAGAAATAGCTCACGAGCAAAAAATTGCAAAGGTACAAATTGATTATACTTTAAATTGTTGGATTAGTATTGAAATACTGGACATAATTATGGCATTTGTATAATGGCGGCACCTGTCTGGTGCATTGCTTATCTGGTGGCAGGAGCTTCGATGTGATTGAAAGCTTTAATAGAAAGGGGACATTTGACCCTACATCATATATGAGATCATTGTATTCGTTTTATTTTATTGTTTTACATACGAGAACACGGCATATATATAGAGAGTGAAATCAGCATCTAGTCCGTGACGTCACGATCATCATTGTTCTCCTGTAACTAAGCGCAGTACAGATAAGGCGATTGAAGTGTTCAGTTGCATTTGGAGGACAGAGCCCTATATGTAAGGAAACAGGTCCTTGCCTTAATAGGATGGGAAAGGTGTATAAGTATATAGCAGGAGGTGTTTACAAAGAGAAATAATGCAATTTCTAAATTAGGAAAATCCCCGGAAATTAACGACTTTACAATCAAGCACTGTGAAGTGTGGTCACCCTGATTAGAAATAAGTGAAATAAATAGCTCACGAGCAGAGAATTGCTACGGTACAAATTTACTGTACTGTAAATTGTTGGATTAGTATTGAAATACTGGACATAATTATGGCATTTGTATACTGGCGGCACCTGTCTGGTGCATTGCTTATCTGGTGACAGTAGCCTCGATGTGAGTGAAAGCTTTAATAGAAAGGGGACATTTGACCCTACATCATATATGAGATTATTGTATTCCTTTTATTTCATTGTTTTACATACGAGAACACGGCATATATATAGAGGGTGAAATCAGCATCCAGTCCGTGACGTCACGATCATCATTGTTCTCCTGTAACTAACCGCAGTACAGATAAGGCGATTGAAGTGTTCAGTTGCATTTGGAGGGGAGAGCGCTATATGTAAGGAAACAGGTCCTTGCCTTGATAGGATGGGAAAGGTCTATAAGTATATATCATGAGGTGTTTACAAAGACAAATAATGCAATTTCTAAATTAAGAAAATCCCCGGAATTTAACGACTTTACAATCAAGCACTGTGAAGTGTAGTCACCCTGATTTGTAATTTAGTGATAAAAATAGCTCACGAGCAGAGAATTGCTACGGTACAAATTTATTGTACTTTAAATTGTTGGATTAGTATTGAAAAACTGGACATAATGATGGCATTTGTATAATAACGGCACCTGTCTGGTGCATTGCTTATCTGGTGGCAGGAGCCTCGATGTGAGTGAAAGCTTTAATAGAAAGGGGACATTTGACCCTACATCATATATGAGATCATTGTATTCCTTTTATTTCATGGTTTAAATACGAGAACACAGCATATATATAGAGGGTGAAATCAGCATCCAGTCCGTGACGTCACGATCATCATTATTCTCCTGTAACTAACCGCAGTACAGATAAGGCGATTGAAGTGTTCAGTTGCATTTGGAGGGGAGAGCGCTATATGTAAGGAGACAGGTCCTTACCTTGATAGGATGGGAAAGGTCTATAAGTACATATCATGAGGTGTTTACAATGAGAAATAATGCAATTTCTAAATTAAGAAAATCCCCGGAATTTAACGACTTTACAATCAAGCACTGTGAAGTGTAGTCACCCTGATTAGAAATAAGTGAAATAAATAGCTCACGAGCAGAGAATTGCTACGGTACAAATTTATTGTACTTTAAATTGTTGGATTAGTATTGAAATACTGGACATAATATTGGCATTTGTATAATGGCTGCACCTGTCTGATGCATTGCTTATCTGGTGGCAGTAGCCTCGATGTGAGTGAAAGCTTTAATAGAAAGGGGACATTTGACCCTACATCATATATGAGATCATTGTATTCCTTTTATTTCATTGTTTTACATACGAGAACACGGCATATATATAGAGGGTGAAATCAGCATCTAGTCCGTGACGTCACGATCATCATTGTTCTCCTGTAACTAAGCGCAGTACAGATAAGGCGATTGAAGTGTTCAGTTGCATTTGGAGGAGAGAGCCCTATATGTAAGGAAACAGGTCCTTGCCTTGATAGGATGGGAAAGGTGTATAAGTATATATCAGGTGGTGTTTACAAAGAGAAACAATGCAATTTCTAAATTAGGAAAATCCCCGGAATTTAACGACTTTACAATTAAGCACTGTGAAGTGTGGTCACCCTGCTTAGAAATAAGTGAAATAAATAGCTCACGAGCAGAGAATTGCTACGGTACAAATTTATTGTACTTTAAATTGTTGGATTAGTATTGAAATACTGGACATAATTATGGCATTTGTATAATGGCGGCACCTGTCTGGTGCATTGCTTATCTGGTGGCAGTAGCCTCGATGTGAGTGAAAGCTTTAATAGAAAGGGGACATTTGACCCTACATCATATATGAGATCATTGTATTCCTTTTATTTCATTGTTTTACATACGAGAACACGGCATATATATAGAGGGTGAAATCAGCATCTAGTCCGTGACGTCACGATCATCATTGTTCTCCTGTAACTAAGCGCAGTACAGATAAGGCGATTGAAGTGTTCAGTTGCATTTGGAGGGGAGAGCGCTATATGTAAGGAAACAGGTCCTTGCCTTGATAGGATGGGAAAGGTCTATAAGTATATATCATGAGGTGTTTACAAAGACAAATAATGCAATTTCTAAATTAAGAAAATCCCCGGAATTTAACGACTTTACAATCAAGCACTGTGAAGTGTGGTCACCCTGATTGGAAATAAGTGATATAAATAGCTCACGAGCAGAGAATTGCAACGGTACAAATTGATTGTACTTTAAATTGTTGGATTAGTATTGAAAAACTGGACATAATTATGGCATTTGTATAATGGCGGCACCTGTCTGGTGCATTGCTTATCTGGTGGCAGGAGCCTCGATGTGAGTGAAAGCTTTAATAGAAAGGGGACATTTGACCCTACATCATATATGAGATCATTGTATTCCTTTTATTTCATGGTTTAAATACGAGAAGACAGCATATATATAGAGGGTGAAATCAGCATCTAGTCCGTGACGTCACGATCATCATTATTCTCCTGTAACTAACCGCAGTACAGATAAGGCGATTGAAGTGTTCAGTTGCATTTGGAGGGGAGAGCGCTATATGTAAGGAGACAGGGCATTACCTTGATAGGATGGGAAAGGTCTATAAGTACATATCATGAGGTGTTTACAAAGAGAAATAATGCAATTTCTTAATTAGGAAAATCCCCGGAATTTAACGACTTTACAATCAAGCACTGTGAAGTGTGGTCACCCTGATTAGAAATAAGTGAAATAAATAGCTCACGAGCAGAGAATTGCTACGGTACAAATTTACTGTACTGTAAATTGTTGGATTAGTATTGAAATACTGGACATAATTATGGCATTTGTATAATGGCGGCACCTGTCTGGTGCATTGCTTATCTGGTGGCAGTAGCCTCGATGTGAGTGAAAGCTTTAATAGAAAGGGGACATTTGACCCTACATCATATATGAGATCATTGTATTCCTTTTATTTCATTGTTTTACATACGAGAACACAGCATATTTATAGAGGGTGAAATCAGCATCTAGTCCGTGACGTCACGATCATCATTGTTCTCCTGTAACTAAGCGCAGTACAGATAAGGCGATTGAAGTGTTCAGTTGCATTTGGAGGACAGAGCCCTATATGTAAGGAAACAGGTCCTTGCCTTGATAGGATGGGAAAGGTGTATAAGTATATATCAGGAGGTGTTTACAAAGAGAAATAATGCAATTTCTAAATTAGGAAAATCCCCGGAATTTAACGACTTTACAATCAAGCACTGTGAAGTGTAGTCACCCTGATTAGAAATAAGTGAAATAAATAGCTCACGAGCAGAGAATTGCTACGGTACAAATTTATTGTACTTTAAATTGTTGGATTAGTATTGAAATACTGGACATAATTATGGCATTTGTATACTGGCGGCACCTGTCTGGTGCATTGCTTATCTGGTGGCAGTAGCCTCGATGTGAGTGAAAGCTTTAATAGAAAGGGGACATTTGACCCTACATCATATATGAGATCATTGTATTCCTTTTATTTCATTGTTTTACATACGAGAACACGGCATATATATAGAGGGTGAAATCAGCATCTAGTCCGTGACGTCACGATCATCATTGTTCTCCTGTAACTAAGCGCAGTACACATAAAGCGATTGAAGTGTTCAGTTGCATTTGGAGGGGAGAGCGCTATATGTAATTAAACAGGGCATTACCTTGATTGGATGGGAAAGGTCTATAAGTACATATCATGAGGTGTTTACAATGACAAATAATGCAATTTCTAAATTAAGAAAATCCCTGGAATTTAACGACTTTACAATCAAGAACGGTTAAGTGGTGGTCACCCTGAATAGAAATAAGTGATATAAATAGCTCACGAGCAAAGAATTGCAACGGTACAAATTGATTATACTTTAAATTGTTGGATTAGTATTGAAATACTGGACATAATTATGGCATTTGTATAATGGCGGCACCTGTCTGGTGCATTGCTTATCTGGTGGCAGGAGCTTCGATGTGATTGAAAGCTTTAATAGAAAGGGGACATTTGACCCTACATCATATATGAGATCATTGTATTCCTTTTATTTCATTGTTTTACATACGAGAAAACGGCATATATATAGAGGGTGAAATCAGCATCTAGTCCGTGACGTCACGATCATCATTGTTCTCCTGTAACTAAGCGCAGTACAGATAAGGCGATTGAAGTGTTCAGTTGCATTTGGAGGGGAGAGCGCTATATGTAAGGAAACAGGTCCTTGCCTTGATAGGATGGGAAAGGTCTATAAGTATATATCATGAGGTGTTTACAAAGAGAAATAATGCAATTTCTAAATTAGGAAAATCCCCGGAATTTAACGACTTTACAATCAAGCACTGTGAAGTGTGGTCACCCTGATTAGAAATAAGTGAAATAAATAGCTCACGAGCAGAGAATTGCTACGGTACAAATTTATTGTACTTTAAATTGTTGGATTAGTATTGAAATACTGGACATAATTATGGCATTTGTATAATGGCGGCACCTGTCTGGTGCATTGCTTATCTGGTGGCAGGAGCCTCGATGTGAGTGAAAGCTTTAATAGAAAGGGGACATTTGACCCTACATCATATATGAGATCATTGTATTCCTTTTATTTCATGGTTTAAATACGAGAAGACAGCATATATATAGAGGGTGAAATCAGCATCTAGTCCGTGACGTCACGATCATCATTGTTCTCCTGTAACTAAGCGCAGTACAGATAAGGCGATTGAAGTGTTCAGTTGCATTTGGAGGAGAGAGCCCTATATGTAAGGAAACAGGTCCTAGCCTTGATAGGATGGGAAAGGTGTATAAGTATATATCATGAGGTGTTTACAATGACAAATAATGCAATTTCTAAATTAAGAAAATCCCCGGAATTTAACGACTTTACAATCAAGCACTGTGAAGTGTAGTCACCCTGATTAGAAATAAGTGAAATAAATAGCTCACGAGCAGAGAATTGCTACGGTACAAATTTATTGTACTTTAAATTGTTGGATTAGTATTGAAATACTGGACATAATTATGGCATTTGTATAATGGCGACACCTGTCTGGTGCATTGCTTATCTGGTGGCAGTAGCCTCGATGTGAGTGAAAGCTTTAATAGAAAGGGGACATTTGACCCTACATCATATATGAGATCATTGTATTCCTTTTATTTCATTGTTTTACATACGAGAACACGGCATATATATAGAGGGTGAAATCAGCATCTAGTCCGTGACGTCACGATCATCATTGTTCTCCTGTAACTAAGCGCAGTACAGATAAGGCGATTGAAGTGTTCAGTTGCATTTGGAGGGGAGAGCGCTATATGTAAGGAAACAGGTCCTTGCCTTGATTGGATGGAAAAGGTCTATAAGTACATATCATGAGGTGTTTACAAAGAGAAATAATGCAATTTCTAAATTAGGAAATCCCCGGAATTTAACGACTTTACAATCAAGCACTGTGAAGTGTAGTCACCCTGATTAGAAATAAGTGAAATAAATAGCTCACGAGCAGAGAATTGCAACGGTACAAATTGATTGTACTTTAAATTGTTGGATTAGTATTGAAATACTGGACATAATTATGGCATTTGTATAATGGCGGCACCTGTCTGGTGCATTGCTTATCTGGTGGCAGGAGCTTCGATGTGATTGAAAGCTTTAATAGAAAGGGGACATTTGACCCTACATCATATATGAGATCATTGTATTCCTTTTATTTCATTGTTTTACATACGAGAAAACGGCATATATATAGAGGGTGAAATCAGCATCTAGTCCGTGACGTCACGATCATCATTGTTCTCCTGTAACTAAGCGCAGTACAGATAAGGCGATTGAAGTGTTCAGTTGCATTTGGAGGGGAGAGCGCTATATGTAAGGAAACAGGTCCTTGCCTTGATAGGATGGGAAAGGTGTATAAGTATATATCAGGTGGTGTTTACAAAGAGAAACAATGCAATTTCTAAATTAGGAAAATCCCCGGAATTTAACGACTTTACAATTAAGCACTGTGAAGTGTGGTCACCCTGCTTAGAAATAAGTGAAATAAATAGCTCACGAGCAGAGAATTGCAACGGTAAAAATTTATTGTACTTTAAATTGTTGGATTAGTATTGAAATACTGGACATAATTATGGCATTTGTATAATGGCGGCACCTGTCTGGTGCATTGCTTATCTGGTGGCAGTACCCTCGATGTGAGTGAAAGCTTTAATAGAAAGGGGACATTTGACCCTACATCATATATGAGATCATTGTATTCCTTTTATTTCATTGTTTTACATACGAGAACACGGCATTTATATAGAGGGTGAAATCAGCATCTAGTCCGTGACGTCACAATCATCAATGTTCTCCTGTAACTAAGCGCAGTACAGATAAGGCGATTGAAGTGTTCAGTTGCATTTGGAGGGGAGAGCGCTATATGTAAGGAGACAGGGCATTACCTTGATAAGATGGGAAAGGTCTATAAGTATATTTCATGAGGTGTTTACCATGATGAATAATGCAATTTCTAAATTAAGAAAATCCCTGGAATTTAACGACTTTACAATCAAGCACTGTGAAGCGTGGTCACCCTGAATAGAAATAAGTGATATAAATAGCTCACGAGCAAAGAATTGCAACGGTACAAATTGATTGTACTTTAAATTGTTGGATTAGTATTGAAATACTGGACATAATTATGGCATTTGTATAATGGCGGCACCTGTCTGGTGCATTGCTTATCTGGTGGCAGGAGCTTCGATGTGATTGAAAGCTTTAATAGAAAGGGGACATTTGACCCTACATCATATATGAGATCATTGTATTCCTTTTATTTCATTGTTTTACATACGAGAAAACGGCATATATATAGAGGGTGAAATCAGCATCTAGTCCGTGACGTCACGATCATCATTGTTCTCCTGTAACTAAGCGCAGTACAGATAAGGCGATTGAAGTGTTCAGTTGCATTTGGAGGGGAGAGCGCTATATGTAAGGAAACAGGTCCTTGCCTTGATAGGATGGGAAAGGTGTATAAGTATATATCATGAGGTGTTTACAAAGAGAAATAATGCAATTTCTAAATTAAGAAAATCCCCGGAATTTAACGACTTTACAATCAAGCACTGTGAAGTGTGGTCACCCTGCTTAGAAATAAGTGAAATAAATAGCTCACGAGCAGAGAATTGCAACGGTAAAAATTTATTGTACTTTAAATTGTTGGATTAGTATTGAAATACTGGACATAATTATGGCATTTGTATAATGGCGGCACCTGTCTGGTGCATTGCTTATCTGGTGGCAGTACCCTCGATGTGAGTGAAAGCTTTAATAGAAAGGGGACATTTGACCCTACATCATATATGAGATCATTGTATTCCTTTTATTTCATTGTTTTACATACGAGAACAAGGCATTTATATAGAGGGTGAAATCAGCATCTAGTGAAGCACTGTGAAGTGTGGTCACCCTGCTTAGAAATAAGTGAAATAAATAGCTCACGAGCAGAGAATTGCAACGGTAAAAATTTATTGTACTTTAAATTGTTGGATTAGTATTGAAATACTGGACATAATTATGGCATTTGTATAATGGCGGCACCTGTCTGGTGCATTGCTTATCTGGTGGCAGTACCCTCGATGTGAGTGAAAGCTTTAATAGAAAGGGGACATTTGACCCTACATCATATATGAGATCATTGTATTCCTTTTATTTCATTGTTTTACATACGAGAAGAAGGCATTTATATAGAGAGTGAAATCAGCATCTAGTCCGTGACGTCACAATCATCAATGTTCTCCTGTAACTAAGCGCAGTACAGATAAGGCGATTGAAGTGTTCAGTTGCATTTGGAGGGGAGAGCGCTATATGTAAGGAGACAGGTCCTTGCCTTGATAGGATGGGAAAGGTCTATAAGTATATATCATGAGGTGTTTAGAAAGACAAATAATGCAATTTCTAAATTAGGAAAATCCCCGGAATTTAACGACTTTACAATCAAGCACTGTGAAGTGTGGTCACCCTGATTAGAAATAAGTGAAATAAATAGCTCACGAGCAGAGAATTGCAACGGTACAAATTGATTGTACTTTAAATTGTTGGATTAGTATTGAAATACTGGACATAATTATGGCATTTGTATAATGGCGGCACCTGTCTGGTGCATTGCTTATCTGGTGGCAGTAGCCTCGATGTGATTGAAAGCTTTAATAGAAAGGGGACATTTGACCCTACATCATATATGAGATCATTGTATTCCTTTTATTTCATTGTTTTACATACGAGAACACGGCATTTATATAGAGGGTGAAATCAGCATCTAGTCCGTGACGTCACAATCATCAATGTTCTCCTGTAACTAAGCGCAGTACAGATAAGGCGATTGAAGTGTTCAGTTGCATTTGGAGGGGAGAGCGCTATATGTAATGAGACAGGTCATTGCCTTGATACGATGGGAAAGGTCTATAAGGATATATCATGAGGTGTTTACAATGACAAATAATGCAATTTCTAAATTAAGAAAATCCCTGGAATTTAACGACTTTACAATCAAGAACGGTTAAGTGGTGGTCACCCTGAATAGAAATAAGTGATATAAATAGCTCACGAGCAAAGAATTGCAACGGTACAAATTGATTATACTTTAAATTGTTGGATTAGTATTGAAATACTGGACATAATTATGGCATTTGTATAATGGCGGCACCTGTCTGGTGCATTGCTTATCTGGTGGCAGGAGCTTCGATGTGATTGAAAGCTTTAATAGAAAGGGGACATTTGACCCTACATCATATATGAGATCATTGTATTCCTTTTATTTCATTGTTTTACATACGAGAACACGGCATTTATATAGAGGGTGAAATCAGCATCCAGTCCGTGACGTCACGATCATCATTGTTCTCCTGTAACTAAGCGCAGTACAGATAAGGCGATTGAAGTGTTCAGTTGCATTTGGAGGGGAGAGCGCTATATGTAAGGAAACAGGTCCTTGCCTTGATAGGATGGGAAAGGTCTATAAGTATATATCATGAGGTGTTTACAATGACAAATAATGCAATTTCTAAATTAAGAAAATCCCCAGAATTTAATGACTTTACAATCAAGCACTGTGAAGTGTGGTCACCCTGATTAGAAATAAGTGATATAAATAGCTCACGAGCAGAGAATTGCAACGGTACAAATTGATTGTACTTTAAATTGTTGGATTAGTATTGAAATACTGGACATAATTATGGCATTTGTATAATGGCGGCACCTGTCTGGTGCATTGCTTATCTGGTGGCAGTAGCCTCGATGTGAGTGAAAGCTTTAATAGAAAGGGGACATTTGACCCTACATCATATATGAGATCATTGTATTCCTTTTATTTCATTGTTTTACATACGAGAACACGGCATTTATATAGAGGGTGAAATCAGCATCTAGTCCGTGACGTCACGATCATCATTGTTCTCCTGTAACTAAGCGCAGTACAGATAAGGCGATTGAAGTGTTCAGTTGCATTTGGAGGGGAGAGCGCTATATGTAAGGAAACAGGTCCTTGTCTTGATAGGATGGGAAAGGTGTATAAGTATATATCATGAGGTGTTTACAAAGGCAAATAATGCAATTTCTAAATTAAGAAAATCCCCAGAATTTAACGACTTTACAATCAAGCACTGTGAAGTGTGGTCACCCTGATTAGAAATAAGTGATATAAATAGCTCACGAGCAGAGAATTGCAACGGTACAAATTGATTGTACTTTAAATTGTTGGATTAGTATTGAAATACTGGACATAATTATGGCATTTGTATAATGGCGGCACCTGTCTGGTGCATTGCTTATCTGGTGGCAGTACCCTCGATGTGAGTGAAAGCTTTAATAGAAAGGGGACATTTGACCCTACATCATATATGAGATCATTGTATTCCTTTTATTTCATTGTTTTACATACGAGAACACGGCATTTATATAGAGGGTGAAATCAGCATCTAGTCCGTGACGTCACAATCATCAATGTTCTCCTGTAACTAAGCGCAGTACAGATAAGGCGATTGAAGTGTTCAGTTGCATTTGGAGGGGAGAGCGCTATATGTAAGGAGACAGGGCATTACCTTGATAGGATGGGAAAGGTCTATAAGTACATATCATGAGGTGTTTACAATGAGAAATAATGCAATTTCTAAATTAAGAAAATCCCCGGAATTTAACGACTTTACAATCAAGCACTGTGAAGTGTGGTCACCCTGATTAGAAATAAGTGATATAAATAGCTCACGAGCAGAGAATTGCAACGGTACAAATTGATTGTACTTTAAATTGTTGGATTAGTATTGAAATACTGGACATAATTATGGCATTTGTATAATGGCGGCACCTGTCTGGTGCATTGCTTATCTGGTGGCAGTAGCCTCGATGTGATTGAAAGCTTTAATAGAAAGGGGACATTTGACCCTACATCATATATGAGATCATTGTATTCCTTTTATTTCATTGTTTTACATACGAGAACACGGCATTTATATAGAGGGTGAAATCAGCATCTAGTCCGTGACGTCACGATCATCATTGTTCTCCTGTAACTAAGCGCAGTACAGATAAGGCGATTGAAGTGTTCAGTTGCATTTGGAGGGGAGAGCGCTATATGTAAGGAGACAGGGCATTACCTTGATTGGATGGGAAAGGTCTATAAGTACATATCATGAGGTGTTTACAATGACAAATAATGCAATTTCTAAATTAAGAAAATCCCCGGAATTTAACGACTTTACAATCAAGAACGGTTAAGTGGTGGTCACCCTGAATAGAAATAAGTGATATAAATAGCTCACGAGCAAAGAATTGCAACGGTACAAATTGATTATACTTTAAATTGTTGGATTAGTATTGAAATACTGGACATAATTATGGCATTTGTATAATGGCGGCACCTGTCTGGTGCATTGCTTATCTGGTGGCAGTAGCCTCGATGTGAGTGAAAGCTTTAATAGAAAGGGGACATTTGACCCTACATCATATATGAGATCATTGTATTCCTTTTATTTCATTGTTTTACATACGAGAACACGGCATTTATATAGAGGGTGAAATCAGCATCCAGTCCGTGACGTCACGATCATCATTGTTCTCCTGTAACTAACCGCAGTACAGATAAGGCGATTGAAGTGTTCAGTTGCATTTGGAGGGGAGAGTGCTATATGTATGGAAACAGGTCCTTGCATTGATAGGATGGGAAAGGTCTATAAGTATATTTCATGAGGTGTTTACCATGATGAATAATGCAATTTCTAAATTAAGAAAATCCCCGGAATTTAAAGACTTTACAATCAAGAACGGTGAAGTGTGGTCACCCTGAATACAAATAAGTGATATAAATAGCTCACGAGTAAAGAATTGCAACGGTACAAATTGATTGTACTTTAAATTGTTGGATTAGTATTGAAATACTGGACATAATTATGGCATTTGTATAATGGCGGCACCTGTCTGGTGCATTGCTTATCTGGTGGCAGTAGCCTCGATGTGATTGAAAGCTTTAATAGAAAGGGGACATTTGACCCTACATCATATATGAGATCATTGTATTCCTTTTATTTCATTGTTTTACATACGAGAACACGGCATTTATATAGAGGGTGAAATCAGCATCTAGTCCGTGACGTCACAATCATCATTGTTCTCCTGTAACTAAGCGCAGTACAGATAAGGCGATTGAAGTGTTCAGTTGCATTTGGAGGGGAGAGCGCTATATGTAAGGAGACAGGTCATTGCCTTGATATGATGGGAAAGGTCTATAAGGAAATATCATGAGGTGTTTACAATGACAAATAATGCAATTTCTAAATTAAGAAAATCCCCCGAATTTAACGACTTTACAATCAAGCACTGTGAAGTGTGGTCACCCTGATTAGAAATAAGTGATATAAATAGCTCACGAGCAGAGAATTGCAACGGTACAAATTGATTGTACTTTAAATTGTTGGATTAGTATTGAAATACTGGACATAATTATGGCATTTGTATAATGGCGGCACCTGTCTGGTGCATTGCTTATCTGGTGGCAGTAGCCTCGATGTGAGTGAAAGCTTTAATAGAAAGGGGACATTTGACCCTACATCATATATGAGATCATTGTATTCCTTTTATTTCATTGTTTTACATACGAGAACACGGCATATATATAGAGGGTGAAATCAGCATCTAGTCCGTGACGTCACGATCATCATTGTTCTCCTGTAACTAAGCGCAGTACAGATAAGGCGATTGAAGTGTTCAGTTGCATTTGGAGGGGAGAGCGCTATATGTAAGGAAACAGGTCCTTGCCTTGATAGGATGGGAAAGGTGTATAAGTATATATCATGAGGTGTTTAGAAAGAGAAATAATGTAATTTCTAAATTAAGAAAATCCCCAGAATTTAACGACTTTAGAATCAAAAACTGTGAAGTGTGGTCACCCTGATTAGAAATAAGTGATATAAATAGCTCACGAGCAGAGAATTGCAACGGTACAAATTGATTGTACTTTAAATTGTTGGATTAGTATTGAAATACTGGACATAATTATGGCATTTGTATAATGGCGGCACCTGTCTGGTGCATTGCTTATCTGGTGGCAGTAGCCTCGATGTGAGTGAAAGCTTTAATAGAAAGGGGACATTTGACCCTACATCATATATGAGATCATTGTATTCCTTTTATTTCATTGTTTTACATACGAGAACACGGCATTTATATAGAGGGTGAAATCAGCATCTAGTCCGTGACGTCACAATCATCAATGTTCTCCTGTAACTAAGCGCAGTACAGATAAGGCGATTGAAGTGTTCAGTTGCATTTGGAGGGGAGAGCGCTATATGTAAGGAGACAGGGCATTACCTTGATTGGATGGGAAAGGTCTATAAGTACATATCATGAGGTGTTTACAATGACAAATAATGCAATTTCTAAATTAAGAAAATCCCTGGAATTTAACGACTTTACAATCAAGAACGGTTAAGTGGTGGTCACCCTGAATAGAAATAAGGGATATAAATAGCTCACGAGCAAAGAATAGCAACGGTACAAATTGATTATACTTTAAATTGTTGGATTAGTATTGAAATACTGGACATAATTATGGCATTTGTATAATGGCGGCACCTGTCTGGTGCATTGCTTATCTGGTGGCAGTAGCCTCGATGTGATTGAAAGCTTTAATAGAAAGGGGACATTTGACCCTACATCATATATGAGATCATTGTATTCCTTTTATTTCATTGTTTTACATACGAGAACACGGCATATATATAGAGGGTGAAATCAGCATCTAGTCCGTGACGTCACGATCATCATTGTTCTCCTGTAACTAAGCGCAGTACAGATAAGGCGATTGAAGTGTTCAGTTGCATTTGGAGGAGAGAGCCCTATATGTAAGGAAACAGGTCCTTGCCTTGATAGGATGGGAAAGGTCTATAAGTATATATCATGAGGTGTTTACAATTACAAATAATGCAATTTCTAAATAAAGAAAATCCCCGGAATTTAACGAGTTTACAATCAAGCACTGGGAAGTGTGGTCACCCTGGTTAGAAATAAGTGATATAAATAGCTCACGAGCAAAGAATTGCAACATTGCAAATTGATTGCACTTTAAATTGTTGGATTAGTATTGAAATACTGGACATAATTATGGCATTTGTATAATGGCGGCACCTGTTTGGTGCATTGCTTATCTGGTGGCAGTACTCTCGATGTGAGTGAAAGCTTTAATAGAAAGGGGACATTTGACCCTACATCATATATGAGATCATTGTATTCCTTTTATTTCATTGTTTTACATACGAGAACACGGCATTTATATAGAGGGTGAAATCAGCATCTAGTCCGTGACGTCACAATCATCAATGTTCTCCTGTAACTAAGCGCAGTACAGATAAGGCGATTGAAGTGTTCAGTTGCATTTGGAGGGGAGAGCGCTATATGTAAGGAGACAGGGCATTACCTTGATAGGATGGGAAAGGTCTATAAGTACATATCATGAGGTGTTTACAATGACAAATAATGCAATTTCTAAATTAGGAAAATCCCCGGAATTTAACGACTTTACAATCAAGCACTGTGAAGTGTAGTCACCCTGATTAGAAATAAGTGATATAAATAGCTCACGAGCAGAGAATTGCAACGGTACAAATTGATTGTACTTTAAATTGTTGGATTAGTATTGAAATACTGGACATAATTATGGCATTTGTATAATGGCGGCACCTGTCTGGTGCATTGCTTATCTGGTGGCAGTAGCCTCGATGTGATTGAAAGCTTTAATAGAAAGGGGACATTTGACCCTACATCATATATGAGATCATTGTATTCCTTTTATTTCATTGTTTTACATACGAGAACACGGCATTTATATAGAGGGTGAAATCAGCATCTAGTCCGTGACGTCACAATCATCAATGTTCTCCTGTAACTAAGCGCAGTACAGATAAGGCGATTGAAGTGTTCAGTTGCATTTGGAGGGGAGAGCGCTATATGTAAGGAGACAGGGCATTACCTTGATAGGATGGGAAAGGTCTATAAGTACATATCATGAGGTGTTTACAATGACAAATAATGCAATTTCTAAATTAAGAAAATCCCCGGAATTTAAAGACTTTACAATCAAGAATGGTGAAGTGTGGTCACCCTGAATACAAAGAAGTGAGATCAATAGCTCACGAGCAAAGAATTGCAACGGTAGAAATTGATTGTACTTTAAACTGTTGGATTAGTATTGAAATACTGGACATAATTATGGCATTTGTATAATGGCGGCACCTGTCTGGTGCATTGCTTATCTGGTGGCAGTAGCCTCGATGTGAGTGAAAGCTTTAATAGAAAGGGGACATTTGACCCTACATCATATATGAGATCATTGTATTCCTTTTATTTCATTGTTTTACATACGAGAACACGGCATTTATATAGAGGGTGAAATCAGCATCTAGTCCGTGACGTCACGATCATCATTGTTCTCCTGTAACTAAGCGCAGTACAGATAAGGCGATTGAAGTGTTCAGTTGCATTTGGAGGGGAGAGCGCTATATGTAAGGAAACAGGTCCTTGCCTTGATAGGATGGGAAAGGTCTATAAGTATATATCATGAGGTGTTTACAATGACAAATAATGCAATTTCTAAATTAAGAAAATCCCCGGAATTTAACGACTTTACAATCAAGAACGGTTAAGTGGTGGTCACCCTGAATAGAAATAAGTGATAGAAATAGCTCACGAGCAAAGAATTGCAACGGTACAAATTGATTATACTTTAAATTGTTGGATTAGTATTGAAATACTGGACATAATTATGGCATTTGTATAATGGCGGCACCTGTCTGGTGCATTGCTTATCTGGTGGCAGTAGCCTCGATGTGAGTGAAAGCTTTAATAGAAAGGGGACATTTGACCCTACATCATATATGAGATCATTGTATTCCTTTTATTTCATTGTTTTACATACTAGAACGCGGCATATATATAGAGGGTGAAATCAGCATCCAGTCCGTGACGTCACAATCATCATTGTTCTGCTGTAACTAACCGCAGTACAGATAAGGCGATTGAAGTGTTCAGTTGCATTTGGAGGGGAGAGCGCTATATGTAAGGAAACAGGTCCTTGCCTTTATGCGATGTAAAAAGGTCTATAAGTATATGTGATGAGGTGTTTACAATGACAAATAATGCAATTTCTAAATTAAGAAAATCCCCCGAATTGAAAGACTTTTGAATCAAGAACTGGGAAGTATGGTCACCCTGAATAGAAATAAGTGATATAAATAGCTCACGAGGAAAGAATTGCAACGGTACAAATTGATTGCACTTTAAATTGTTGGATTAGTATTGAAATACTGGACATAATCATGGCATTTGTATAATGGCGGCACCTGTCTGGTGCATTGCTTATCTGGTGGCAGTAGCCTCGATGTGATTGAAAGCTTTAATAGAAAGGGGACATTTGACCCTACATCATATATGAGATCATTGTATTCCTTTTATTTCATTGTTTTACATACGAGAACACGGCATATATATAGAGGGTGAAATCAGCATCTAGTCCGTGACGTCACGATCATCATTGTTCTCCTGTAACTAAGCGCAGTACAGATAAGGCGATTGAAGTGTTCACTTGCATTTGGAGGGGAGAGCACTATATGTAAGGAAACAGGTCCTTGCCTTGATAGGATGGGAAAGGTCTATAAGTATATATCATGAGGTGTTTACAATGACAAATAATGCAATTTCTAAATTAAGAAAATCACCGGAATTTAACGACTTTACAATCAAGCACTGTGAAGTGTGGTCACCCTGATTAGAAATAAGTGATATAAATAGCTCACGAGCAGAGAATTGCAACGGTACAAATTGATTGTACTTTAAATTGTTGGATTAGTATTGAAATACTGGACATAATTATGGCATTTGTATAATGGCGGCACCTGTCTGGTGCATTGCTTATCTGGTGGCAGGAGCTTCGATGTGATTGAAAGCTTTAATAGAAAGGGGACATTTGACCCTACATCATATATGAGATCATTGTATTCCTTTTATTTCATTGTCTTACATACGAGAACGCGGCATATATATAGAGGGTGAAATCAGCATCTAGTCCGTGACGTCACGATCATCATTGTTCTCCTGTAACTAAGCGCAGTACAGATAAGGCGATTGAAGTGTTCAGTTGCATTTGGAGGAGAGAGCGCTATATGTAAGGAAACAGGTCCTTGCCTTGATAGGATGGGAAAGGTGTATAAGTATATATCATGAGGTGTTTACAAATACAAATAATGCAATTTCTAAATTAAGAAAATCCCCAGAATTTAACGACTTTACAATCAAGCAATGTGAAGTGTGGTCACCCTGATTAGAAATAAGTGATATAAATAGCTCACGAGGAGAGAATTGCAACGGTACAAATTGATTGTACTTTAAATTGTTGGATTAGTATTGAAATACTGGACATAATTATGGCATTTGTATAATGGCGGCACCTGTCTGGTGCATTGCTTATCTGGCGGCAGTAGCCTCGATGTGATTGAAAGCTTTAATAGAAAGGGGATATTTGACCCTACATCATATATGAGATCATTGTATTCCTTTTATTTAATTTTTTTACATACGAGATAGAGGGTGAAATCAGCCTCTGGTGCGTGACGTTACGATCATCATTGTTCTGCTGTAACTAAGCTCAGTACAGATAAGGCGATTGAAGTGTTCAGTTGCATTTGGAGGGGAGAGCCCTATATGTAAGGAAACAGGTCCTTGCCTTGATAGGATGGGAAAGGTGTATAAGTATATATCATGAGGTGTTTACAAAGACAAATAATGCAATTTCTAAATTAAGAAAATCCCCAGAATTTAACGACTTTACAATCAAGCACTGTGAAGTGTGGTCACCCTGATTAGAAATAAGTGATATAAATAGCTCACGAGCAGAGAATTGCAACGGTACAAATTGATTGTACTTTAAATTGTTGGATTAGTATTGAAATACTGGACATAATTATGGCATTTGTATAATGGCGGCACCTGTCTGGTGCATTGCTTATCTGGTGGCAGTAGCCTCGATGTGAGTGAAAGCTTTAATAGAAAGGGGACATTTGACCCTACATCATATATGAGATCATTGTATTCCTTTTATTTCATTGTTTTACATACGAGAACACGGCATTTATATAGAGGGTGAAATCAGCATCTAGTCCGTGACGTCACGATCATCATTGTTCTCCTGTAACTAAGCGCAGTACAGATAAGGCGATTGAAGTGTTCAGTTGCATTTGGAGGGGAGAGCCCTATATGTAAGGAAACAGGTCCTTGCCTTGATAGGATGGGAAAGGTCTATAAGTATATATCAGGAGGTGTTTAAAATGAAAAATAATGCAATTTCTAAATTAAGAAAATCCCCGGAATTTAAAGATTTTACAATCAAGCACTATGAAGTGTGGTCACCCTGAATACAAATATGATATAAATAGCTAACGAGCAAGGAATTGCAACGGTACAAATTGATTGTACTTTAAATTGTTGGATTAGTATTGAAATACTGGACATAATTATGGCATTTGTATAATGGCGGCACCTGTCTGGTGCATTGCTTATCTGGTGGCAGTAGCCTCGATGTGATTGAAAGCTTTAATAGAAAGGGGACATTTGACCCTACATCATATATGAGATCATTGTATTCCTTTTATTTCATTGTTTTACATACGAGAACACGGCATATATATAGAGGGTGAAATCAGCATCTAGTCCGTGACGTCACGATCATCATTGTTCTCCTGTAACTAAGCGCAGTACAGATAAGGCGATTGAAGTGTTCAGTTGCATTTGGAGGGGAGAGCGCTATATGTAAGGAAACAGGTCCTTGCCTTGATAGGATGGGAAAGGTCTATAAGTATATATCATGAGGTGTTTACAATGACAAATAATGCAATTTCTAAATTAAGAAAATCCCCGGAATTTAACGACTTTACAATCAAGAACGGTTAAGTGGTGGTCACCCTGATTAGAAATAAGTGATATAAATAGCTCACGAGCAAAGAATTGCAACGGTACAAATTGATTATACTTTAAATTGTTGGATTAGTATTGAAATACTGGACATAATTATGGCATTTGTATAATGGCGGCACCTGTCTGGTGCATTGCTTATCTGGTGGCAGTAGCCTCGATGTGAGTGAAAGCTTTAATAGAAAGGGGACATTTGACCCTACATCATATATGAGATCATTGTATTCCTTTTATTTCATTGTTTTACATACGAGAACACGGCATATATATAGAGGGTGAAATCAGCATCTAGTCCGTGACGTAATAATTCTCATTGTTTTCCTGTAACTAAGCGCAGTGCAGATAAGGCGATTGAAGTGTTCAGTTGCCTTTGGAGGGGAGAGCGCTATATGCAAGGAAACAGGTCCTTGCCTTGATAGGATTGGAAAGGTCTATAAGTATATATCATGAGGTGTTTCCAATATCAAATAATGCAATTTCTAAATTAAGAAAATCCCCCGAATTTAAGGATTTTACAATCAAGCACTGAGAAGTGTGGTCACCCTGATTAGAAATAAGTGATAGAAATAGCTCACGAGCAAAGAATTGCAACTGTACAAATTGATTGTACTTTAAATTGTTGGATTAGTATTGAAATACTGGAGATAATTATGGGATTTGTATAATGGCGGCACTTGTCTGGTACATTGCTTATCTGGTGGCAGTACCCTCGATGTGATTGAAAGCTTTAATAGAAAGGGGACATTTGACCCTACATCATATATGAGATCATTGTATTCCTTTTATTTCATTGTTTTACATACGAGAACACGGCATATATATAGAGGGTGAAATCAGCATCTAGTCCGTGACGTCACGATCATCATTGTTCTCCTGTAACTAAGCGCAGTACAGATAAGGCGATTGAAGTGTTCAGTTGCATTTGGAGGAGAGAGCCCTATATGTAAGGAAACAGGTCCTTGCCTTGATAGGATGGGAAAGGTCTATAAGTATATATCATGAGGTGTTTACAATGACAAATAATGCAATTTCTAAATTAAGAAAATCCCCAGAATTTAACGACTTTACAATCAAGCACAGTGAGGTGTGGTCACCCTGATTAGAAATAAGTGATATAAATAGCTCACGAGCAGAGAATTGCAACGGTGCAAATTGATTGTACTTTAAATTGTTGGATTAGTATTGAAATACTGGACATAATTATGGCATTTGTATAATGGCGGCACCTGTCTGGTGCATTGCTTATCTGGTGGCAGTAGCCTCGATGTGAGTGAAAGCTTTAATAGAAAGGGGACATTTGACCCTACATCATATATGAGATCATTGTATTCCTTTTATTTCATTGTTTTACGTATGAGAACACGGCATATATATAGAGGGTGAAATCAGCATCTAGTCCGTGACGTCACGATCATCATTGTTCTCCTGTAACTAAGCGCAGTACAGATAAGGCGATTGAAGTGTTCAGTTGCATTTGGAGGGGAGAGCGCTATATGTAAGGAAACAGGTCCTTGCCTTGATAGGATGGGAAAGGTGTATAAGTATATATCAGGAGGTGTTTACAAAGAGAAATAATGCAATTTCTAAATTAGGAAAATCCCCGGAATTTAACGACTTTACAATCAAGCACTGTTAAGTGTGGTCACCCTGATTAGAAATAAGTGAAATAAATAGCTCACGAGCAGAGAATTGCAACGGTACAAATTGATTGTACTTTAAATTGTTGGATTAGTATTGAAATACTGGACATAATTATGGCATTTGTATAATGGCGGCACCTGTCTGGTGCATTGCTTATCTGGTGGCAGTAGCCTCGATGTGAGTGAAAGCTTTAATAGAAAGGGGACATTTGACCCTACATCATATATGAGATCATTGTATTCCTTTTATTTCATTGTTTTACATACGAGAACACGGCATTTATAGAGAGGGTGAAATCAGCATCTAGTCCGTGACGTCACGATCATCATTGTTCTCCTGTAACTAAGCTCAGTACAGATAAGGCGATTGAAGTGTTCAGTTGCATTTGGAGGGGAGAGCCCTATATGTAAGGAAACAGGTCCTTGCCTTGATAGGATGGGAAAGGTCTATAAGTATATATCAGGAGGTGTTTAAAATGAAAAATAATGCAATTTCTAAATTAAGGAAATCCCCGGAATTTAACGACTTTACAATCAAGAACGGTTAAGTGGTGGTCACCCTGAATAGAAATAAGTGATAGAAATAGCTCACGAGCAAAGAATTGCAACGGTACAAATTGATTATACTTTAAATTGTTGGATTAGTATTGAAATACTGGACATAATTATGGCATTTGTATAATGGCGGCACCTGTCTGGTGCATTGCTTATCTGGTGGCAGGAGCTTCGATGTGATTGAAAGCTTTAATAGAAAGGGGACATTTGACCCTACATCATATATGAGATCATTGTATTCCTTTTATTTCATTGTTTTACATACGAGAACGCGGCATATATATAGAGGGTGAAATCAGCATCCAGTCCGTGACGTCACGATCATCATTGTTCTCCTGTAACTAAGCGCAGTACAGATAAGGCGATTGAAGTGTTCAGTTGCATTTGGAGGAGAGAGCCCTATATGTAAGGAAACAGGTCCTTGCCTTGATAGGATGGGAAAGGTCTATAAGTATATATCATGAGGTGTTTACAATGACAAATAATGCAATTTCTAAATTAAGAAAATCCCCAGAATTTAACGACTTTACAATCAAGCACTGTGAAGTGTGGTCACCCTGATTAGAAATAAGTGATATAAATAGCTCACGAGCAGAGAATTGCAACGGTACAAATTGATTGTACTTTAAATTGTTGGATTAGTATTGAAATACTGGACATAATTATGGCATTTGTATAATGGCGGCACCTGTCTGATGCATTGCTTATCTGGTGGCAGTAGCCTCGATGTGAGTGAAAGCTTTAATAGAAAGGGGACATGTGACCCTACATCATATATGAGATCATTGTATTCCTTTTATTTCATTTTTTTACGTATGAGAAGACGGCATATATATAGAGGGTGAAATCAGCATCTAGTCCGTGACGTCACGATCATCATTGTTCTCCTGTAACTAAGCGCAGTACAGATAAGACGATTGAAGTGTTCAGTTGCAATTGGAGGGGAGAGCGCTATATGTAAGGAAACAGGTCCTTGCCTTGATAGGATGGGAAAGGTGTATAAGTATATATATCATGAGGTGTTTACAAAGACAAATAATGCAATTTCTAAATTAAGAAAATCCCCGGAATTTAACATCTTTACAATCAAGCACTGTGAAGTGTGGTCACCCTGATTAGAAATAAGTGATATAAATAGCTCACGAGCAGAGAATTGCAACGGTACAAATTGATTGTACTTTAAATTGTTGGATTAGTATTGAAATACTGGACATAATTATGGCATTTGTATACTGGCGGCACCTGTCTGGTGCATTGCTTATCTGGTGGCAGTAGCCTCGATGTGAGTGAAAGCTTTAATAGAAAGGGGACATTTGACCCTACATCATATATGAGATCATTGTATTCCTTTTATTTCATTGTTTTACATACGAGAACACGGCATTTATATAGAGGGTGAAATCAGCATCTAGTCCGTGACGTCACAATCATCAATGTTCTCCTGTAACTAAGCGCAGTACAGATAAGGCGATTGAAGTGTTCAGTTGCATTTGGAGGGGAGAGCGCTATATGTAAGGAAACAGGTCCTTGCCTTGATAGGATGGGAAAGGTGTATAAGTATATATCAGGAGGTGTTTACAATGACAAATAATGCAATTTCTAAATTAAGAAAATCCCCGGAATTTAACGACTTTACAATCAAGCACTGTGAAGTGTAGTCACCCTGATTAGAAATAAGTGAAATAAATAGCTCACGAGCAGAGAATTGCAACGGTACAAATTGATTGTACTTTAAATTGTTGGATTAGTATTGAAATACTGGACATAATTATGGCATTTGTATAATGGCGGCACCTGTCTGGTGCATTGCTTATCTGGTGGCAGTAGCCTCGATGTGAGTGAAAGCTTTAATAGAAAGGGGACATTTGACCCTACATCATATATGAGATCATTGTATTCCTTTTATTTCATTGTTTTACGTATGAGAACACGGCATATATATAGAGGGTGAAATCAGCCTCTGGTGCGTGACGTCACGATCATCAATGTTCTCCTGTAACTAAGCGCAGTACAGATAAGGCGATTGAAGTGTTCTGTTGCATTTGGAGGGGAGAGCGCTATATGTAAGGAGACAGGGCATTACCTTGATTGGATGGGAAAGGTCTATAAGTACATATCATGAGGTGTTTACAATGACAAATAATGCAATTTCTAAATTCAGAAAATACCTGGAATTTAACGACTTTATAATCAAGAACGGTTAAGTGGTGGTCACCCTGAATAGAAATAAGTGATAGGAATAGCTCACGAGCAAAGAATTGCAACGGTGCAAATTGATTGTACTTTAAATTGTTGGATTAGTATTGAAATACTGGACATAATTATGGCATTTGTATAATGGCGGCACCTGTCTGGTGCATTGCTTATCTGGTGGCAGGAGCTTCGATGTGATTGAAAGCTTTAATAGAAAGGGGACATTTGACCCTACATCATATATGAGATCATTGTATTCCTTTTATTTCATTGTTTTACATACGAGAACACGGCATATATATAGAGAGTGAAATCACCATCTAGTCCGTGACGTCACGATCATCATTGTTCTCCTGTAACTAAGTGCAGTACAGATAAGGCGATTGAAGTGTTCAGTTGTATTTCGAGGAGAGAGCCCTATATGTAAGGAAACAGGTCCTTGCCTTGATAGGATGGGAAAGGTCTATAAGTATATATCATGAGGTGTTTACAATGACAAATAATGCAATTTCTAAATTAAGAAAATCCCCGGAATTTAACGACTTTACAATCAAGCACTGTGAAGTGTGGTCACCCTGATGAGAAATAAGTGATATAAATAGCTCACGAGCAGAGAATTGCAACGGTGCAAATTGATTGTACTTTAAATTGTTGGATTAGTATTGAAATACTGGACATAATTATGGCATTTGTATAATGGCGGCACCTGTCTGGTGCATTGCTTATCTGGTGGCAGCAGCTTCGATGTGATTGAAAGCTTTAATAGAAAGGGGACATTTGACCCTACATCATATATGAGATTATTGTATTCCTTTTATTTCATTGTTTTACATACGAGAACGCGGCATATATATAGAGGGTGAAATCAGCATCCAGTCCGTGACGTCACGATCATCATTGTTCTCCTGTAACTAACCGCAGTACAGATAAGGCGATTGAAGTGTTCAGTTGCATTTGGATGGGAGAGCGCTATATGTAAGGAAACAGGTCCTTGCCTTGATAGGATGGGAAAGGTCTATAAGTATATATCATGAGGTGTTTACAAAGACAAATAATGCAATTTCTAAATTAAGAAAATCCCCGGAATTTAACGACTTTACAATCAAGCACTGTGAAGTGTGGTCACCCTGATTGGAAATAAGTGATATAAATAGCTCACGAGCAGAGAATTGCAACGGTGCAAATTGATTGTACTTTAAATTGTTGGATTAGTATTGAAAAACTGGACATAATTATAGCATTTGTATAATGGCGGCACCTGTCTGGTGCATTGCTTATCTGGTGGCAGGAGCCTCGATGTGAGTGAAAGCTTTAATAGAAAGGGGACATATGACCCTACATGATATATGAGATCATTGTCTTCCTTTTATTTCATTGTTTTACATACGAGAACACAGCTTATATATAGAGGGTGAAATCAGCATCTAGTCCGTGACGTCACGATCATCATTGTTCTCCTGTAACTAAGCGCAGTACAGATAAGGCGATTGAAGTGTTCAGTTGCATTCGGAGGGGAGAGCGCTATATGTAAGGAAACAGGTCCTTGCCTTGATAGGATGAGAAAGGTGTATAAGTATATATATCATGATGTGTTTACAAAGACAAATAATGCAATTTCTAAATTAAGAAAATCCCCGGAATTTAACATCTTTACAATCAAGCACTGTGAAGTGTGGTCACCCTGATAAGAAATAAGTGATATAAATAGCTCAGGAGCAGAGAATTGCAACGGTACAAATTGATTGTACATTAAATTGTTGGATTAGTATTGAAATACTGGACATAATTATGGCATTTGTATACTGGCGGCACCTGTCTGGTGCATTGTTTATCTGGTGGCAGTAGCCTCGATGTGAGTGAAAGCTTTAATAGAAAAGGGGACATTTGACCCTACATCATATATGAGATCATTGTATTCCTTTTATTTCATTGTTTTACATACGAGAACAAGGCATTTATAGAGAGGGTGAAATCAGCATCTAGTCCGTGAGGTCACAATCATCAATGTTCTCCTGTAACTAAGCGCAGTACAGATAAGGCGATTGAAGTGTTCAGTTGCATTTGGAGGGGAGAGCGCTATATGTAAGGAGACAGGGCATTACCTTGATTGGATGGGAAAGGTCTATAAGTACATATCATGAGGTGTTTACAATGACAAATAATGCAATTTCTAAATTAAGAAAATCCCCGGAATTTAACGACTTTACAATCAAGCTCTGTGAAGTGTGGTCACCCTTATTAGAAATAAGTGATAGAAATAGCTCACGAGCAAAGAATTGCAACGGTGCAAATTGATTATACTTTAAATTGTTGGATTAGTATTGAAATACTGGAGATAATTATGGCATTTGTATAATGGCAGCACCTGCCTGGTGCATTGCTTATCTGGTGGCAGTAGCCTCGATGTGATTGAAAGCTTTAATAGAAAGGGGACATTTGACCCTACATCATATATGAGATCATTGTATTCCTTTTATTTCATTGTTTTACATACGAGAACACGGCATATATATAGAGGGTGAAATCAGCATCTAGTCCGTGACGTCACGATCATCATTGTTCTCCTGTAACTAAGATCAGTACAGATAAGGCGATTGAAGTGTTAACTTGCATTTGGAGGGGAGAGTGCTATATGTAAGGAAACAGGTCCTTGCCTTGATAGGAAGGCGAAAGGTCTATAAGTATATATCATGAGGTGTTTACAATGACAAATAATGCAATTTCTAAATTAAGAAAATCCCCCGAATGTAAGGACTTTACAATCAAGAACGGTGAATTGTGGTCACCCTGAAAAGAAATAAGTGATATAATTAGCTCACGAGCAAAGAATTGCAACGGTAGAAATTGATTGTACTTTAAACTGTTGGATTAGTATTGAAATACTGGACATAATTATGGCATTTGTATAATGGCGGCTCCTGCCTGGTGTATTGCTTATCTGGTGGCAGTAGCCTCGATGTGATTGAAAAGTTTAATAGAAAGGGGACATTTGACCCTACATCATATATGAGATCATTGTATTCCTTTTATTTCATTGTTTTACATACGAGAACAAGGCATATATATAGAGGATGAAATCAGCCTCTGGTGCGCGACGTCACGATCATCATTGTTCTCCTGTAACTAAGCTCAGTACAGATAAGGCGATTGAAGTGTTCAGTTGCATTTGGAGGGGAGAGCGCTATATGTAAGGAGACAGGTCATTGCCTTGATACGATGGGAAAGGTCTATAAGGATATGTCATAAGGTGTTTACAATGACAAATAATGCAATTTCTAAATTAAGAAAATCCCCGGAATTTAACGACTTTACAATCAAGAACGGATAAGTGATGGTCACCCTGAATAGAAATAAGAGATAGAAATAGCTCACGAGCAAAGAATAGCAACGGTAAAAATTGATTATACTTGAAATTGTTGGATTAGTATTGAAATACTGGACATAGTTATGGCATTTGTATAATGGCGGCACCTGTCTGGTGCATTGCTTATCTGGTGGCAGTAGCCTCGATGTGAGTGAAAGCTTTAATAGAAAGGGGACATTTGACCCTACATCATATATGAGATCATTGTATTCCTTTTATTTCATTGTTTCACATACGAGAACACGGCATTTATATAGAGGGTGAAATCAGCATCCAGTCCGTGACGTCACAATCATCATTGTTTTCCTGTAACTAACCGGAATGCAGATAAGGCGATTGAAGTGTTCAGTTGCATTTGGAGGGGAGAGCGCTATATGCAAGGAGACAGGTCATTGCCTTGATACGATGGGAAAGGTCCCCCGAATTTAAGGACTTTACAATCAAGAACGGTGAAGTGTGGTCACCCTGATTAGAAATAAGTGATATAAATAGCTCACGAGCAAAGAATTACAACTGTACAAATTGATTGTACTTTAAATTGTTGGATTAGTATTGAAATACTGGACATAGTTATGGCATTTGTATAATGGCGGCACCTGTCTGGTGCATTGCTTATCTGGTGGCAGTAGCTTCGATGTGAGTGAAAGCTTTAATAGAAAGGGGACATTTGACCCTATATCATATATGAGATCATTGTATTCCTTTTATATCATTGTTTTACATACGAGAACACGGCATTTAAATAGAGTGTGAAATCAGCATGCAGTCCGTGACGTCACAACCATCATTTTTCTCCTGTAACTAAGCGCAGTACAGATAAGGCGATTGAAGTGTTCAGTTGCATTTGGAGGGGAGAGTGCTATATGTAAGGAGACAGGGCATTACCTTGATAAGATGGGAAAGGTCTATAAGTATATTTCATGAGGTGTTTACCATGATGAATAATGCAATTTCTAAATTAAGAAAATCCCCGGAATTTAAAGATTTTACAATCAAGCACTGTGAAGTGTGGTCACCCTGAATACAAATATGATATAAATAGCTAACGAGCAAGGAATTGCAACGGTAGAAATTAATTGTACTTTAAATTGTTGGATTAGTATTGAAATACTGGACATAATTATGGCATTTGTATAATGGCGGCACCTGTCTGGTGCATTGCTTATCTGGTGGCAGTAGCCTCGATGTGATTGAAAGCTTTAATAGAAAGGGGACATTTGACCCTACATTATATATGAGATCAATGTATTCCTTTTATTTCATTGTTTTACATACGAGAACAAGGCATTTATATAGAGGGTGAAATCAGCATCTAGTCCGTGACGTCACAATCATCATTGTTCTCCTGTAACTAAGCGCAGTACAGATAAGGTGATTGAAGTGTTCAGTTGCATTTGGAGGGGAGAGTGCTATATGTAAGGAGACAGGGCATTGCCTTGATTGGATGGGAAAGGTCTATAAGTATATATCATGAGGTGTTTACAATGACAAATAATGCAATTTCTAAATTAAGAAAATCCCCGGAATTTAACGACTTTACAATCAAGAACGGTGAAAAGTGGTCACCCTGAAAAGAAATAAGTGATATAAATACCTCACGAGCAAAGAATTGCAACGGTAGAAATTGATTGTACTTTAAATTGTTGGATTAGTATTGAAATACTGGACATAATTATGGCATTTGTATAATGGCGGCACCTGTCTGGTACATTGCTTATTTGGTGGCAGTAGCCTCCATGTGAGTGAAAGTTTTAATAGAAAGGGGACATTTGACCCTATATCATATATGAGATCATTGTATTCCTTTTATTTCATTGTTTTACATACGAGAACACGGCATATATATAGAGGGTGAAATCAGCATCTAGTCCGTGACGTCACGATCATCATTGTTCTCCTGTAACTAAGCGCAGTACAGATAAGGCGATTGAAGTGTTCAGTTGCATTTGGAGGGGAGAGCGCTATATGTAATGAGACAGGTCATTGCCTTGATACGATGGGAAAGGTCTATAAGGATATATCATGAGGTGTTTACAATGACAAATAATGCAATTTCTAAATTAAGAAAATCCCCGGAATTTAACGACTTTACAATCAAGCACTGTGAAGTGTGGTCACCCTGATGAGAAATAAGTGATAGAAATAGCTCACGAGCAAAGAAGTGCAACGGTAAAAATTGATTATACTTTAAATTGTTGGATTAGTATTGAAATACTGGACATAGTTATGGCATTTGTATAATGGCGGCACCTGTCTGGTGCATTGCTTATCTGGTGGCAGTAGCCTCGATGTGAGTGAAAGCTTTAATAGAAAGGGGACATTTGACCCTACATCATATATGAGATCATTGTATTCCTTTTATTTCATTGTTTCACATACGAGAATACGGCATTTATATAGAGGGTGAAATCAGCATCCAGTCGGTGACGTCACAATCATCATTGTTTTCCTGTAACTAACCGCAGTGCAGATAACGCGATTGAAGTGTTCAGTTGCATTTGGAGGGGAGAGCGCTATATGTAAGGAAACAGGTCCTTGCCTTGATAGGAAGGCGAAAGGTCTATAAGTATATATCATGAGGTGTTTCCAATATCAAATAATGCAATTTCTAAATTAAGAAAATCCCCCGAATTTAAGGACTTTACAATCAAGAACGGTGAAGTGTGGTCACCCTGATTAGAAATAAGTGATAGAAATAGCTCACGAGCAAAGAATTGCAACTGTACAAATTGATTGTACTTTAAATTGTTGGATTAGTATTGAAATACTGGACATAATTATGGGATTTGTATAATGGCGGCAGTTGTCTGGTACATTGCTTATCTGGTGGCAGTAGCCTCGATGTGATTGAAAGCTTTAATAGAAAGGGGACATTTGACCCTACATCATATATGAGATCAATGTATTCCTTTTATTTCATTGTTTTACATACGAGAACACGGCATTTATATAGAGGGTGAAATCAGCATCTAGTCCGTGACGTCACAATCATCATTGTTTTCCTGTAACTAACCGCAGTGCAGATAACGCGATTGAAGTTTTCAGTTGCATTTGGAGGGGAGAGCGCTATATGTAAGGAAACAGGTCCTTGCCTTGATAGGAAGGCGAAAGGTCTATAAGTATATATCATGAGGTGTTTCCAATGACAAATAATGCAATTTCTAAATTAAGAAAATCCCCCGAATTTAAGGACTTTACAATCAAGAACGGTGAAGTGTGGTCACCCTAAATAGAAATAAGTGATAGAAATAGCTCACGAGCAAAGAATTGCAACGGTACAAATTGATTATACTTTAAATTGTTGGATTAGTATTGAAATACTGGACATAATTATGGCATTTCTATAATGGCGGCACCTGTCTGGTGCATTGCTTATCTGGTGGCAGTAGCCTCGATGTGAGTGAAAGCTTTAATAGAAAGGGGACATTTCACCCTACATCATATATGAGATCATTGTATTCCAATTATTTCATTGTTTTACATACGAGAACGCGGCATATATATAGAGGGCGAAATGAGCATCTAGTCCGTGACGTCACAATCATCAATGTTCTTCTGTAACTAAGCGCAGTACAGATAAGGCGATTGAAGTGCTCAGTTGCATTTGGAAGGGAGAGCGCTATATGTAAGGAGACAGGGCATTACCTTGATTGGATGGGAAAGGTCTATAAGTACATATCATGAGGTGTTTACAATGACAAATAATGCAATTTCTAAATTAAGAAAATCCCTGGAATTTAACGACTTTACAATCAAGAACGGTTAAGTGGTGGTCACCCTGAATAGAAATAAGTGATATAAATAGCTCACGAGCAAAGAATTGCAACGGTACCAATTGATTGTACTTTAGATTGTTGGATTAGTGTTGAATTACTGGACATAATTATGGCATTTGTATAATGGCGGCACCTGTCTGGTGCATTGCTTATCTGGTGGCAGTAGTCTCGATGTGATGGAAATGTTTAATAGAAAGGGGACATTTGACCCTACATCATATATGAGATCATTGTATTCCTTTTATTTCATTGTTTTAGATACGAGAAGACGGCATATATATAGAGGGTGAAATCAGCATCTAGTCCGTGACGTCACGATCATCATTGTTCTCCTGTAACTAAGCGCAGTACAGATAAGGCGATTGAAGTGTTCAGTTGCATTTGGAGGGGAGAGCGCTATATGTAAAGAGAGAGGTCATTGCCTTGATAAGATGGGAAAGGTCTATAAGTATATATCATGAGGTGTTTACCATGATGAATAATGCAATTTCTAAATTAAGAAAATCCCCGTAATTTAACGACTTTACAATCAAGCACTGTGAAGTGTGGTCACCCTGAATAGAAATAAGTGATATACATAGCTCACGAGCAATGAATTGCAACGGTACAAATTGATTGTACTTTAAATTGTTGGATTAGTATTGAATTACTGGACATAATTATGGCATTTGTAGAATGGTGGCACCTGTCTGGTGCATTGCTTATCTGGTGGCAGTAGCCTCGATGTGATTGAAAGGTTTAATAGAAAGGGGACATTTGACCCTACATCATATATGAGATCATTGTATTCCTTTTATTTCATTTTTTTTTTTTGGATACGAGAACACGGCATATATATAGAGGGTGAAATCAGCATCTAGTCCGTGACGTCACGATCATCATTGTTCTCCTGTAACTAAGCGCAGTACAGATAAGGCGATTGAAGTGTTCAGTTGCATTTGGAGGGGAGAGCGCTATATGTAAGGAGACAGGGCATTGCCTTGATTGGATGGGAAAGGTCTATAAGTATATATCATGAGGTGTTTACAATGACAAATAATGCAATTTCTAAATTAAGAAAATCTCCCGAATGTAAGGACTTTACAATCAAGCACAGTGAAATGTGGTCACCCTGAAAAGAAATAAGTGATATAAATAGCTCACGAGCAAAGAATTGCAACGGTACAAATTGATTGTACTTTAAATTGTTGGATTAGTATTGAAATACTGGACATAATTATGGCATTTGTACAATGGCGGCACCTGTCTGGTGCATTGCTTATCTGATGGCAGTAGCCTCGATGTGAGTGAAAGGTTTAATAGAAAGGGGACATTTGACCCTACATCATATATGAGATCATTGTATTCCTTTTATTTCATTGTTTTACATACGAGAACAGGGCATTTAAATAGAGTGTGAAATCAGCCTCTGGTCCGTGACGTCACAACCATCATTGTTCTCCTGTAACTAAGCGCAGTACAGATAAGGCGATTGAAGTGTTCAGTTGCATTTGGAGGGGAGAGCGCTATATGTAAAGAGAGAGGTCATTGCCTTGATAAGATGGGAAAGGTCTATAAGTATATATCATGAGGTGTTTACCATGATGAATAATGCAATTTCTAAATTAAGAAAATCCCCGGAATTTAACGACTTTACAATCAAGCACTGTGAAGTGTGGTCACCCTGAATAGAAATAAGTGATATAAATAGCTCACGAGCAAAGAATTGCAACGGTACAAATTGATTGTACTTTAAATTGTTGGATTAGTATTGAAATACTGGACATAATTATGGCATTTGTATAATGGCGGCACCTGTCTGGTGCATTGCTTATCTGGTGGCAGTAGCCTCGATGTGATTGAAAGGTTTAATAGAAAGGGGACATTTGACCCTACATCATATATGAGATCATTGTATTCCTTTTATTTCATTGTTTTACATACGAGAACACGGCATATATATAGAGGGTGAAATCAGCATCTAGTCCGTGACGTAACGATCATCATTGTTCTCCTGTAACTAAGCGCAGTACAGATAAGGCGATTGAAGTGTTCAGTTACATTTGGAGGGGAGAGCGCTATATGTAAGGAAACAGATCTTTGCCTTGATAGGATGGGAAAGGTCTATAAGGATATATCATGAGGTGTTTACAATGACAAATAATGCAATTTCTAAATTAAGAAAATCCCCAGAATTTAAGGACTTTACATTCAAGAACGGTGAAGTGTGGTAACCCTGAATAGAAATAAGTGATATAAATAGCTCACGAGCAAAGAATTGCAACGGTACAAATTGATTTTACTTTAAATTGTTGGATTAGTATTGAAATACTGGACATACTTATGGCATTTGTATAATGGCGGCACCTGTCTGGTGCATTGCTTATCTGGTGGCAGGAGCCTCGATGTGAGTGAAAGGTTTAATTAGAAAGGGGACATTTGACCCTACCTCATATATGAGATCATTGTATTCCTTTTATTTCATTGTTTTACATACGAGAACAGGGCATTTATATAGAGGGTGAAATCAGGATGTAGTCCGTGACGTCACGATCATCATTGTTCTCCTGCAGCTGAGCGCAGTACAGATAAGGCGATTGAAGTGTTCTGTTGCATTTGGAGGAGAGAGCGCTATATGTAAGGAAACAGGTCATTGCCTTGATAAGATGGGAAAGGTCCATAAGTATATACGAAGAGGTGTTTACAATGACAAATAATGCAATTTCTAAATTAAGAAAATCCCCGGAATGTAAGGACTTTACAATCAAGAACGGTGAAATGTTGTCACTCTCAATAGCAGTAAGTGATATAAATAGCTCACGAGGAAAGAATTGCAACGGTACAAATTGATTGTACTTTAAATTGTTGGATTAGTATTGAAATACTGGACATAATTATGGCATTTGTATAATGGCGGCGCCTGTCTGGTGCATTGCTTATCTGGTGGCAGTTGCCTCGATGTGAGTGAAACCGCTAGTTGTAAGGGATTCGAGTCGAAAGTGATAGATACCATGCTCAGTATTATAAAGGAATAGCCGATATATTTATAGTTTTGATAGTTAAAAATATAACCGTCGTGATCATTTAATAACCAATTGATATATACAGATGTAATTAAACTGTATTTCAATATATACTTATTCATAAAAAATAAATGTGTTTTATAGTACATGTATATTGCAAATTTATTTTTATAATACTTGTACATAAATGATTGGTATGATATATCTTGTCAGAGAGAAAGTACTGTATACCTATGATCTTGTTGATAATTATTTCACATACTTCCACATTGACTTCATTTCTGTTGCTATACAGAAACAGAGAAACCTTATCAAAGATGTATAGTACATTCATGTGGTAGAGTGCATTCTATTGTTTTGTAAAGAAATAAAATTGAATTGAAATTAATATCGTGTGTATTATTATTATTTTCTTTATTTTATTTTACGCACAGCGCGCGTCCCATTGCGCACACTGTGGTACTGCATGTTAATAATTATTAATAAATTAACTAATTACCGACATACAACTGACTATATGACTGAAAGTCGTATTGTTATTGGTTACTATATTTTGGCGCTCTGGTCGTTGTTCCCGCTTGTGGTAGGTAAGTTTTGTAGCTAGAGCTGTAAAACGTACTTTATTAAGATCAGTTAAAATTTTACATAAATATACATATATCTATACATTCGGACATGAAGACAGTCACATCAAAGTAAGTTACTTTCCTATATTTCTTAAATTCTATTTCTTTTTATTTTTCCAATATTAATTCAACTAATTAAATATACATCATATCTTAACTTATGGTAACCGCAGCATAATCGAATATTTTTGTAATGTCGTTCCGTGTATATTATGCTATTGTCATTTTTTGTGTGCAGGTCCTTGGTGATTTGTGCCATACAGCTTTGTCAGATGTCTTCTGTTTTCTTTTTACTACGTCTAAGTCTAAGTCTACGTTATATCTCAAGTGTTGTAAAACCCTTAAACAAACTCGACATCGGAGTGACCTTTCCCAAGTACGATGTTTATTATCTAGATAAGACTGAGTGATGTCTAGCTTGACTTTGACTTGACTTTGACTCGACCGATTTCTGGGATCGACCGAATTCATTTAACACAACCTTCAGTTGACTTTACTTGACTTTGACTCAACCGAATTATTGATTGACCGAATTTCTTAGTCGACAGAATTTATTACGTGACCGAATTTATTTAGTTGACCGAATTTATAAATCGACCACATTAGTTGACTGAATTAAATAGTTCGACATTGATGACCTTGGTCTCGGTCACAGAGGTCACCTTGACTTTGAAACGACCTTCACTTGACTTTGATTCGACCGATTTCTTGGATTGATCGAATTTGTTATGTCTCCGAATTCCTTAGTTGACCGAATGTATTATATCGCCGAATTTATTTAGTTGACCGAATTTATTACGTCACCGAATTTATTTAGTTGACCGAATTTATGAATCGACCACATTAGTTGACTGAATTAACTGGTTCGACATTGATGACCGTGGTCTCGGTCACAGAGATCACCTCGACTTTGAAACTTTACTTGACTTTGACTCGACCGATTTCTTGGATCGACCTAGCCGCAAGTAGTGGCCCTATATGAATCATTCATATAGGGCCACTATACTTGCGACTAGGATCGACCGAATTCATCTAACACGACCTTCGTTTAGTTGACTTTACTTGACTTTGACTCGACCGAATTCTTCGATTGCCAGAATTTATTAGGTCACCTAATTTCTTTCCTCGTTCACTTTAAAATTTTACTCATTCGATTGAATGTGGACCCATTAGTGAATGCCACTTACAATCAGTTGAGACAAAACGTGATCTTTCTCAACCAAGTCACACGGGAACTTGCCAGACAAGAAGAGTTTGAACACTACGCTCAAAGGGTACGACTGCACGTAGAAGGACTCCTACACGTCATGATCGACTTGGTGTTTAATCAATCACGTTATTTAGTCAGACCGATACATCAAAAATATCAAGACGATGTTAGGAGAGTAGTAAGGCCCTACGACGAAGAGGAAGAAGAAGATCCACCGAATCAGTGACTGCTAATTCTATTTCTTTAGAACCAAACAACAACAACAACAACAACAAAAAAAAAAAACAAACAAACAAAAACAAAAACACCCGGCCCTTTTAAGGGCCAACCAGATCTTTAGAAAAGTAAACATTTCGCTGTTGTTTTCTTGTTTTTCTTGGTTGGTGAGTCAATGGCAAAGCAAGGTCACACATATACACCATGTACTTGCTGAACATGAGTCAATGTCAAAGCAAGGTCAACATTCGCCTATTATAGTAAGTTTTTTTCTTCTTCTATACTAGTTCTACTTGGTGCACTTATGTCAATGTCAATTCAAGGTCAACATTCACCTACTATAGGACAAGGACATTTTCACAGGGATCAAATGAGTGCAAAATGCGCTATCGAGGCTCGGTATACTACTACCCTGAATAAAAATAAGTGATTTGAATATCTCCCGAGCAAAGAATTCCAACGGTACAAATTGATTGTACTTTAAATGTTTGATTATAGTGAGTGAAAGCGTTAATAGAAGCGGGACATGTGATCCATCAAATATCAGAATTTGTGATGCGTCAACTGACATTTTATACTCGAATAAAATTACAAAAATAAACATTCAATTCTTATAATTACCAACTATTTTAAATTATTTCCCTTTTGGACGTCCCCGGACCTATGCAATTTGTGCATGTCGATGATATAAAAATTAGTTCTTAAAATCATGAGTTGAACACAAATTGAATTCTAAAACTGTGTATTATATTTTAATGATATTCTGATAATTCCTAAAAATAGATATCATTTTAACACAGAATTAAAATTTATCAATAACTTGACGATTTCGCTCTTTAATATTTATGCGCCACTCAAAACAACTAGCATGACTGACGTCAGTGATGACGACATCAAAAAAATGACTCGCTAACATTCCGAATAACGTAGGAAATTTGACAATTACTGAAAGAAATTTGTCAGAATACCCTGTGCGGAAGATTAATAGAATCTACCGCTATTGTCCGGTGGTGACAGAGAAATCAACCAATCCGAGTGTCAAATTAGCTTAGTCCATGCCGAGGCTTGCCGAGGCATGGACTAAGCTAATTTGACACGAGGGTTGGTTGATTTCTCTGTCACCACCGGACAAAAGCTGTAGATTATTTTTCTCCCATTCAATAATTTGCCCCTAAATTTGTCATTTTCCCTTCCGTTTTGTTGGAAAATGAACAAAAATTAGGTTGCTTGACGTTGACGTATGTCGTGTTTGCTTATGACGTCATGATAACATTGAGCGCGAAATAGGTCGTGTAGCTTAACTTCCACCCCCCCTGTGGGAGACAGGCTGATCATTTTGCAGTAAATATGAGAATAACTCTGTGAATATGGGAGAAAAACATGTCATAGAATTCGAGAAACCCATGCAAGATGTATCCTGTGCAAAATAAATGGAACGAGAGCTACTGCCGTGTTTTTACCGTCAGAGGAGGGGGGTAGTTTGCCTAACTTGGCATGATAATTTGAGGATCTAGAGCCTGTCTAGGAGGTAACAATTAGACCACACCTGAAGTTTTGTGTCCAACATCTGCCAGAATATCACTCATTTCTTGTTTTTGCTTTTCTGAATAGTCTCGACCATAGGCCATGATAGGGCCTTATTGATGTTTCGTTTCAATGACCGGACATGAGCATCGCGAGCATTACTATTGCTGTCGCCCTAACAATGTGGGCAGTAAATGTTTGCATATTGGAATCTGCCGCCCATAAACTTTGAAAACAGTCCCTTTGACATAAGCTTACATGTGTACCAATCATCAACTGCTCTGACCTACAAAATAATGCAGCAGCAGAGGCACTGCCTGGCATCATAATGACTTAAAAACTTTCTTAGGGCATCCTGATGAATACTAGATCTATGTTATGTTTATTGGCAACACCTTCATGGTTATATAAACTTCCTCAGTTCTTGTATGTTTTCTGCTGCGATTTATGAACTAGTGTTACATACTCCCACCCAGTATCATAATAAAAAAAATGGAAAGGAATTCAAATTTAAGTGATGGTGGAATTCAAGATTCCTAGAAAAAAGTGGATGTTCAGACTATACCAAACCTTCTACTGAAGAATCTGGGGATCTTCATGAATTGAAAGTAAGTCCTTATTTTAATCAAGTCATATCTAGAAATTATTTTCTTGTGTTAAATAGGTCTACCGTCTAGAAGCTCCAGATTTGACCATGATTGGCATGAATTTTGATTTGATCTCAAAAATAGAATGTGCATCAACAAATTCCTTGTCTTTAACAATGTCCTTAACCACCACAATTTCAAATTTTATTTGGTTATATAATCTGCTTCAGTGTGCACACCATGTCTACGTGTTTGGAGGGTATCCCATTCGGTTTCTCGCAGACGTGATGAAAAGCTAGCCAGTTTGATGGCGCCTGTGACCTTTCTGGCAGCCTCCACGTTGTTAACTTCAAATCTATGATTTAGTGTAATTGTCCCAAATAATATCAGCAAAATATAAGGGTAAAATATAAGCAAAATACTAAGGGTGAAAAGATTCACCGCGATTCTCGATCTTTCGTGACAATTCGATTTACGGTATGACATAGTTTCCGTATCGTTCTATTTTGAGTCGTTTCGAAAGTTAGAATTTATAACGAAATGACACTGTTTACTGCAATAAATAAAATTAATCTTGGACTCCAAATAATTCAATCTTTAGTATTTGGTATTTATAAAAACTATAATTTGCTTGAACTGTGATTCAAACTTTTACTAAACAAGATCTTAAAACAATACAATGAAAAAAAAATATAGAAATTATTTATGATCTAAATTAAGATAAAAAAAAAATACTAAAATGATACTAAAATTTTTTTTAATTTACTAGTACACAGTTATCACTGGGCTAACGATTAATACGTACACGGTCATCACTGGGCTAACGGTTAACACGTGCAAGATTATCATTGGAAAACGGTTAACACGTACACGATCATCACTGGGCTAACAGTTAACACGTACACGATCATCACTGGGCTAACGGTTAACACGTACACGATCATCACTGAGCTAACGGTTAACACGTACACGATCAACACTGGGCTAACGGTTAACACGTACACGATCATCACTGGGCTAACGGTTAACACGTACACGATCATCACTGAGCTAACGGTTAACACGTACACGATCATCACTGGGCTAACGGTTAATACGTACAAGGTCATCACTGGGCTAACGGTTAACACGTACACGGTCATCACTGGGTTAACGGTTAATACGTACACGGTCATCACTGGGCTAACGGTTAACACGAGCAAGATTATCACTGGACTAACGGTTAACACGTACACGGTCATCATTGGGCTAACGGTTAACGCGTGCAAGATCATCACTGGACTAACGGTTAACACGTACACGGTGATCACTGGGTTAACGGTTAATACGTACACGGTCATCACTGGGCTAACGGTTAACACGTGCAAGATTATCACTGGACTAACGGATAACACGTACAAGGTCATCACTGAGCTAACGGTTAACACGTACACGGTCATCACTGGGCTAACGGTTAACACGTACACGGTCATCACTGGACTAACGGTTAACGCGTGCAAGATCATCACTGGACTAACGGTTAACACGAACACGGTCAGCACTGGGCTAAGGGTTAAGCTGTGCAAGGTTATCACTGGGCTAACGGTTAACACGTACACGGTCATCACTGGGCTAACGGATAGCGCTATGTTTAAAATTCTTCCGAGAAACGAATTGATATATAGTGCAAAGACATAAGAAGTTTCTATATTTTCATTTTCTTAAAGTGTTATGATTTAATTATTAAATGAGAAACTGGACATCGCATCGTAAACAGCTGAACAGGCAGTTTTGCTGCAGCGCGGCTAGATGAAAGGACATGCTCATAATGCTGAAAAGCATGTTGCATGGTGGTACGTCATGTACGTTGTCAGTTTTGTTGCTTAAACTTGATTGTAGTAATTGTGCACGTGAATGGTAGAATTTGCAAATCGTCCTTGATAAGAGACTTCAGACGGACGTTAAGGGCACTGAACGAAGTTGTTACAGACAGTGTTTTTGATAGTTGGAGTCAGAGGCAATGTGAACAAAGAGTACGTACAATGTAGTAATACATTTGTGGACGGTACATGTATATCGTGGTTATACATGTCTGAACGCTTACGTGTGGACCAATCAGAATTGTCAATACAAAACAAGTCCATTAGAATTAAACCATTCTGCGTGACAATTCATTTGAACGAATGATAATGGAATAAATTAAAATGAAATAATGGGTTTCGCCTTCATTAACTGCAGTCCTAATGTTTAGGGAGGAAATAAAAACGTAATCCCGCAAAGATTACATACAAAACAATAAAGCGTTCTTATGACATCATAAGGTTGCTAACGTTACACGTCGTTTCTAACTCATAGTACACAAGAGCCGCCTGACGGATGATAACGGACGGCGAAGCTCATTGACTTAAATATTTTCTTAGTTTATGGCGTCGGACCCAATTACACAAATACGAAGTGCGAATGAACGTTGGTAGACATCTACGTTATTTGCCGGCTGAAAACGACTCCACAAAGCATTTATAGTATTTATGTAAACTCAATTACCTTAATATTAAAGCGTCTTGAAACGATACACAAATCCACTTTCGTCGCAAAATACGATTATAATAACGTCACACAAGGTTGAACAAATCGGACAATAGACCATATTCCGGTTTTGATAATTGCTGTCTTTTTGTCCGAGCTAATACATTTTGGCGTTGTTTTTCATAGTGACGTCATAACGCATGACATAGATTCATTATGACGTCACTATGAAAAACAACGGACAAAAAGTCGTCATTTATCAAAATCGGAATATGGTCTATTGATGATGACGTTATAAGCATAACATTCAGAAGTCCATTAAACATCGCTTTGTGCGCTTTTGTATATATTCTGCCAACTTGCGGTTTCTAGTATACCTACAGCACGTTCATGCTGATTTCCGCCAGAAAGTTACCTTTTTCTCACAGATTTCTGCCAAGTAACACGATGTCATTGGAGTTCCACAGCTATCCAGACATGAAATCTTTCGACTTTTTACTTCATGCGGTAGAAAAGCATGACCAAGTTCGGCAACAAAAACTGAGAATATATTTGAGTCAATAATTTCATTTTAATTTATTCCATTGTCAAACTAGATGGCTTATTTTTATTTGTGAATAGAATAATAAAACCCTAATCTCAGTTATTAGATAATCGTTAAAAACAAGCAAACAAACAAACAAAACAAAACAAAAAAATAAAAAAAACCCTAAAACAGAAAACAGAAACAAAACAAACAAATAAACAAGCAAACAAAACAATAAAAAACAACCCCCCCCCCCAAAAAAAAAAACCCCAAAACAAAAAAATGACTTCAATATTTTCCACTGTTACAGCGCCAGACCCTGGTCATTCAAGTTTTACCAAATTAGTACCATAATTTCAGAAAAAAATTATCTGAAGAAATGTTCTCGTTTAATTCTTTAATGGATTTTGAAATATACATATTACAAAAGTCCAGACTCTGTCAACACCTTGTCAAACATTTCGTTCTGTGATACGGTAAACCATGATTTCCAGTCTCCTACTACTCCTGGAAAAATGGTAGAGCGAAATAGATAATAGTGTGTAAGAATATGTAAATATTTTCAAAATAATTATTAAAAAGATGCTCCCACCAAAATTAAATAAAGCCTGTCGGTCCATCACGAGGGTTCGTAGTTCATACGGTTGGATGCTTGGCACGTAACCGAGAAGTCCCGGTTTCGAGTGGCTGGTCGGGGTACCCTGTCACAGTAAACATGGCACATGAAAGATCCCGAACTTGGGGGGGGGGGGGGTTATATATATCTTTAAAATTTATCTGAATTGCGTCAGACAGGTGACGTCACCATATCAGTGCAATAATCTTGGTGTGACGTAAAACTAGAATCAAGCAAAACAAATCTGGCCATCATCACCCATTATCACCCATTAGCTTCCCTCGTTACTTAAGTTTCCTTTAACATCATTATATAAAATTTTGTTAAGTAATAAAAGAGCCGGCTGAGAATTGTTTCTCACCAAATTTTAAATATGGTTTTAAAATTCTCTATCATGACATGTAGAAATCTTTTCCACCAAGTTCAAGACCTGTATATATTCCATAAGCAGAGGAACCCCGATGCTGAAACCTTGTGGGTGGAGAATCACCGATGCCGAGAGCTTGTGATGTATAGTAACATTATCGCAGTGGGCAAAGAACCACCGATGGCGAAAGTTTGTGATGTATAGTAACAGTATCTCAGTGGGTGGAGAACCATCGATGGCGAAAGCTGGTGGTGTATAGTAACAGTATGTTTGTGGACGGAAAGCCTACTATGGCGAAAGCTTGTGGTGTATAGTAACATTATCTTTGTTGGCGGAGAACCACCAATGGCGAAAGCTTGTGATGTATGGTAACAGTATCTCAGTGGGCGGAGAACCACCGATGGCGAAAGCTTGTTGCGTATAGTAACATTATCTCAGTGGACGGAGAACCACCGATGGCAAAAGCTTGTGGCGTATAGTAACAGTATCTTTGTGGGTGGAGAACCACCGATGGCGAAAGCTTGTGGTGTATAGTAACAGTATCTTTGTGGGTGGAGAGTCACCGATGGCGAAAGCTTGTGGTGTATAGTAACATTATTTTTGTGGGCGGAGAACCACCGATGGCGAAAGCTTGTGGCGTATAGTAACAGTATCTCAGTGGACGGAGAACCACCGATGGCGAAAGCTTGTGGCGTATAGTAACAGTATCTTTGTGGGTGGAGAACCACCGATGGCGAAAGCTTGTGGTGTATAGTAACAGTATCTTTGTGGGTGGAGAGTCACCGATGGCGAAAGCTTGTGGTGTATAGTAACATCATCTCAGTGGGCGGAGAACCACCGATGGCGAAAGCTTGTGGCGTATAGTAACATTATCTCAGTGGACGGAGAACCACCGATGGCGAAAGCTTGTGGCGCATAGTAACAGTATCTTTGTGGGTGGAGAGTCACCGATGGCGAAAGCTTGTGGTGTATAGTAACATTATCTCAGTGGGCGGAGAACCACCGATGGCGAAAGCTTGTGGCGCATAGTAACAGTATCTTTGTGGGTGGAGAGTCACCGATGGCGAAAGCTTGTGGTGTATAGTAACATTATCTCAGTGGGCGGAGAACCACCGATGACGAAAGCTTGTGGCGCATAGTAACAGTATCTTTGTGGGTGGAGAGTCACCGATGGCGAAAGCTTGAGTATCTTTAATTGATCGTTAATTATGTGGAATTTTGAACACAGATTGAGAAATAAAATTACATGTATTTTTAACTGTAAAATAAAAGAAAACACCGAAAGTAAGCTAAGTCGATTAAACTCACAAAAGGCATCACATGATTCATTTCTCCATGCAAACCGCGATTACTTTGTTCTTTATCGTTACTTAACCTACCTTTCCTATACATTATGTCCTTTGTTTGGTGTTCCTCTGCATTTTTGACAAAGTTTATTCGGGTGGGATCAGAATTTTCAATGCGGGATTGACGAATATTTTCTATTTTGCATTTCTCGCATATATTGCTCAGCAATGTGTCATCTACGTCTATCTCTAGGAATGATGCTATTTTCTTCAAGTTCTGCATGAAGTCCTAAAGATAGCACATGTCGATGAATTTCAGTGAAAAACATACAAAACTTCACAATGCAGTTTTTTTTTTGGACTATTGACATTTTTACAAATACATTGTACTTGGTATTATTTTATTAAAGAAAGTTCAGCTTTCGTTTCAATCATCAGACCAATTGAAAAGGATAATAACTTGTGAAGGAATGGTGCTCTTTTTAATGATAAATAAACACCTTGTAGTTGTCTGATATTACCCTCAAAGTATAGGTTAGAAGTTATGTTGGCGTTTCTATATGATTAATCCGACGCGGCGGAGCATGGCATAGCGGAGCGAACCCTGTCATGGTCATATAGAGACGTCAGAATAAAATAAAACCGACAAGCAATTGGTTATAGACCCTTTCACTGTTACTGCGGCACTAACATTTGGTTGGCAAATGATAACTTTTCCCATAAAATTTTTGACGTCATAATTAAAAATTGATTGTCTCTGACGTCATTTTGCTGAAAGTTATAAATCATTCCCACAGTAAAATTAACAGTCAAAGGGTTATTTACACTTATTCTCCGCACACCATGCATGCTGATTGGTCATTCTTCGTGATTGACACCTAGAAACAAACATCAGCCATCTATTCTCTGAGGACATTTTCCTACTTCGATGGCCTGTAATTGGTTGATTTTAAAAATTTCCGTATAACTGATCACTATTACTGGTTGTTTCAACGTAACCCTACATACACATATCAAAACCCATGGTCAAGATAAGCAATAAGATGTTCTGATGGTCTTACATCAGAAATGTAATCCTATGCCTTCAAATGTGTTGTCTCTTTGTTCAGATTAATTGAGGGATCGCCAGATCCAACTTTAACCACGCCCATTACGTATCTTTATTGTGACGTCACAGTTAAAATCATGTTTGACGGGCCATTTATTTATGACGCCATAGTGAAAATGTGTGCCAAAATGTGTGATGTCGGGCATTTGAAGATCAGTCAATTGGTTGGTTGATTGGTGTTTTATGTCGTTTTTTAAACTATTGAATCTTCTCATCTGATACAATAGAGAGTTATTTCCCATATGAGTATGTATCTTACGTCATACCACTGTGACGTCAACCACTTTTATGGAAACCGGTGTAAAATTCACCCTTCCACGGTTCGTAAAAGAACTTGACATTCAGTCTTTTTTTAACTGTTCTGTGACGTCATAAACAAATGCGTTGTTTGTCGGAGTTTTGTCAGACCTCAGATTTCGTCATCACAATGAAAAATTGCGTTTTGTGGAAAGGTGAATTATGGGAAATGATATAGAAATTTGTATGATGTCACAATGGTTTGACGTCAGATACCTGCTGATATGGGTAAATAACCTTGTAGGCCGTATAACGAAACACCCAATACGTCAATGATATCGCGACGTGGAAGCAGGAGGTAACTAACATGTTAAGCATAGTGGCGTACTCCGGGAATCAAACCTGGATCATTAACACTATAAGCCAGGCCTGTGTATCTATATATAATAATTTCGCATTGAGATGTTCTGTTTTTCTTTTGCTCCACCATCATCTCATGTATTTAGCATTGAAATATTTTCGCGGCATCTCTATGTTTAGGACATTCATGACTGATTGGAGTCATTTGTTCGAAACTTTAACGACTGAGTTAAGCTAACCAATGGTTAAATTTCATCTAATTATATCATTGAAATTGGAAGACTATAAATCATAGTCTGTGTACTGATTAATAGCATATGAAACAAGCTATAAAAGTAATTAAAGTTTTATACAGAAATCTTACAAAGTGAATAAATTGTCTCCAGTGGTAAAAAGTTTCGAACAACCGACCCCTGGTCTTGTCTCTCGTTTCCGGAATTCTATGAGTGTCCACAACGGTGCTTTGTTTTGAATTTTACGGCACCAGTTTCATTCGTATAAAATATTATTGCACCACTTATTCCATTTGTAACGAGAAATGCGCTTTAAAAGTCCTCAGCGTGCATTTTGACTAAAGGGTTGTTGTTACACTAATATTTAAAACATTTAATATATTTAAATATTATTATAACAATCTAGATTGTTATAATAATGTTTAAACATATTAAATGGTTTAAATATTAGTGTAACACTGTTATGAATTATACTATAGTGCCGATGTGAAATGACTGTGACACTTTCTGTACAGTTTTTATTCCTATTTCGTCTGATGTTGAGACATTTCTTTTCTCGTCCGAATATTTCAGGTGGATTTGGCTAGACAAACAAGCGACAGCTGTTACTCCCAACACTCTGGTCTCTTGTTTATTGTATTTCGGTACCATGGATGTCCACCATATTTTCATTTTTGTCGAAAATGCATGATTATCAAGATTCTACTTGTATCTTATTTAGCTAGAGACATATTATGAGATGGTGCCTTATTCAGTCAGATTGAGAGATATGGTAACTTACTTATATCATATAAGAGTAGATATATAAGTAAAGATAAGTGTCGTTACTTGTCATCATATTAGTCACACGTACCCTTTTGTTTTGAATGAGTCCAACATATAACACTTTTTAAGCGACAAAAATCACCATCTATCATTTATCTAGGATTGTATAGATGAAATTGATATGCACGTCAATTTTCTTTAAACAATATATTCAAATCAGTTTTAAAAATTTACATTAAATATACATAAAGTGTATTCAATATCAAATAATTCTATATCATATTTTGGTACAAGATGCAAGAAACTTTGAAAAATAGATCCAGTGTAAGCAAAAAAAAAAAACAAAAAAAAAAAAGATTTTATGTCGCAAAGTAAGAAAATAGAACATTCCATTTCAATAATTTTGAACAAATCTGACCTGGTGTAGATCCTCATATGCTACAGAGTGGATTCTGTACTGTGGATTATCCGTTAATAGATTTCTCCATTTAGCCGTGTATTCAAACCATGAGCCCCATATCACTGTTAAAGACATTAAGTTATTCCAAGCAGAAACCATTAAATGGTACAGGTTATAAAAAGTGTTAAAGCTGTATACCCTATGTTCGCTAGTATAGTGCATATTATAGGTTGATTTATTCTAAATTGTTTTGATTATACATATAAGCCTAAAACATATTACATGTAAAAAAGGATCCTTGCAAATGTTGTGATCAAATTCGTTGTATTAAGTGAGATAAGGCTGTCTAAAACGCGATGTTTGTAAACAGAATGTTTACACCCAACTTATCACGTGATCTAATTCGGAAGCTGCTGCATCATGGACACTGATGGAGGGCGAGGTAAATAAACTTGACGAGTAACTTTAAAAATCTGCATTCAAGTCTGCTAAAGTTAGTATTTACTGAAATCGGTTTCGTTTGGAGTTTCCCTTTATATTTGTTTTGATTAAACTGCGCATGCTTTGTGAATTAAACATAATTGTTTATGAATACCACTACATTTTTAAATGTAAAAATACTGAGATTAAATCTTTCAGAAAAAAATGCCTACCTGAAATGTATTATGCCATTTCAAATATATTTAAACATGAAAAACTGTTAAATTCAAAAGATAACAAATTACTTTTAAAGTTGTGTTAATTGATATCTCCCATCACGGAAAGAGTCCAACCTCCTGGTTGATTTATTTATTCATAGTTATTTATTTTATTTATCTATTTTTGCGCATATGTTGATATTTAATTTTAGATATGTTATAATTGTATATATTATATATGTTCTCTACAATGATATATTTGTACAGTTTATGAGAATAAATATATTGTATTGTATTGCTAGCAGAGGTTAGTCTAACAGACAACGCTTACTCCATCCTCTGACAGGAGACGCTTACTCCTCTCGGGCGCCTAGTTACACATCTTACAGGAGGAGCTTACTCCTTCAGGGCGCCTAGTAACACCGCATACAGGAGACGCATACTCAACCCGGGCGCCTAGTAACACCTCATACAGGAGACTCATACTCCACCCGGGCGCCTAGTAATACCTCATACAGGAGATGCATACTCCACCCGGGCGCCTAGTAACACCTCATACAGGAGACGCATACTCCACCCGGGCGCCTAGTAACACTTCATACAGGAGACGCATACTCCACCCGGGCGCCTAGTAACACTTCATACAGGAGACGCATACTCCACCCGGGCGCCTAGTAACACTTCATACAGGAGACGCATACTCCACCCGGACGTCTAGTAACACCTTAAACAGGAGACGCATACTCCACCCGGGCGCCTAGTAACACCTCATACAGGAGACGCATACTCCGCCCGGGCGCATAGTAACACCTCATACAGGAGACGGGCGTCTAGAAACACCTCATACAGGAGACGCATACTCCATCCGGGCGTCTAGTAACACCCCTGACAGGAGATGCGCTTTCCTCCCGGGCACCTAGTAAAACCTTTGACATAAGACGCACACTCCTTCCGGGTACTTTAAATATCACCTCTGACAGGAGACGCTTACTCCTCAATGGGCCCCTTATATCGAATGCTATAGTACATTGTATTACAAACTTTATACTAATCGTAACAGATAAGAGAGATATTTTAAAATTGGACATTTTCGTCTTCTTATATCCTAATCATGTCACTTGCAATTTAAATAAATTACATGTAATTAAAAAATAGTATATATAGTATGATATATACATGTATTAATTATAACTATCAGTGTTGTTAAAATATAAACAAGATAAGAAATATTTGTACCATTGCCTTTCAAGAACATTGGGATAAAGTCCTCCCAATCTCCGTCGTATTCCAAAGGTTTCAAGCCCTTTATGAACGAATAGTACGATACGGCTACGTCTTTGGGGTTACGGGACAGATTCACAATCCTCCCCTTAAAGTTGCTGGGGATGTACTCTGGTCTGAGATGGCAGATTAGTAGCCGGGGTGATGGCATGGATTGTACTTCGTTGATATCCATGTATTCAAGGATTGGTACACCATCTGTGCCACCAGTGCCAGAAGGATAGTCGTGGGAAAAATATTCCGTCGTCTTATTTGTTAACATATGTAATGTATGTATCAACCAATGGGTACCTGTAAAAAACCATTTACCTTAAAATCTTTATATTCGTGAGACACAGTGTCATCTTGAAAACGTTTCAACCTCCTTCAATGAATGTTTCTAAAGCTCAAAATGCAGGCAATAATTTTCCGAAAAAGCTTCAATATCAGAAACAATATTAATTATATAAGTTGAGTTACTTGGAAAATACTGTTCGTTATTTATGTATTGCGTGTCTTTATTTTCGCGAATTTATTTTTGAGAGGCATAATTTTAACGAGAAACCAAGACGAGTTCGTATTCGCATGGAGTCCACCTCGCTAAATAATGAAAATAAAATTGTCGGAAATATCAAGAACTGTTTTGCAGTGCATGTATTCCATTCACATCGATAATTTGCTGTAACTTTTGGAAATAAGAAGTGCGTTTTCTGTGCCACATTTTGCATAAGGCCGTGCGTCTGGTAATCAACAAATCTTTTAGTTATTCTATCCTATTATATTTATGTTGTAAAGACAATACCTGTGTATACACAGTTTTCTACTTTGTGCGTCATAGAATTGTGAAACTGTAAAGTTAACAAAAATTGAATTTGTGAAATGTATACAAGAAAGAATAATGCTTACCCGACTTTGGATACGCAGTAAGTAATACATCGTCTTCTCTTGTGGGCATGCGTTTCATGGCAGCAAGATTTTCAGCTATATCGCCCGGGGCAAAGGGGTAGGGAAAGTACTCTCCATTATATTCCTGGGCTATCATAGACTTCCCGTTCTGGTCATAAATCTTAACCTGTGCCATCTGAAAAAAGTTTGGAATTATCTGGCGAAAGATATCACATCCATTGACGAGTATAAATATGTTTTCAGATGAATGAAAATAGTATTTTTACGTTCTATATACTAACATTCTATTGGCAACGCGATTAAGTGAATGAAAAAGCAAAGCGAAACAATACACATAAACTAATCTGCAAGATTACATTGTATACCAATAAAATGGGGTTTTTTTATTTACCCCCCCCCCCCAAATAAATAAAAAAAAAACCACTCAGCAAGCATGGCGGTAATTTAGAGCATTCTGTTGACAAATGATAAATATGATTTGTTACCCAATTTACCTTACCGTGTAAACAGTGTGATCGGATGGTCACGCTCAAAACCGCACAGAAACAAAAATCCTGAAGACGACCTGCAATAGGTTTAAAACCCGATTCACAACGGGTTGACCTTCTTGCAACTGCAATGACATAGTGCCCCGGTTTTGTGACGGAGTCATTTTAATATTGTGCTCTTAGGTAGATAGTGAAGAAGTTACGTTAAAAGAAATTCATGTTACATCATGTGATAAGCGATAATTATATATATATATATATATGGTCAAATGTAAAGTGGAGTTCACGCAAATGACGGAGTACAAATATATTTTAAATTTTCAAATATTGATACTCTGGGTTCAAGTATCATTTTTAGCAACTTAAAGGGTATGCTGTACATATACTACATCTTCACCTTGATTTTGATAGGCAGCTTGACATACATATTATAGATAACAGTATGCATTTGTGCATGCATCGTCCGCAATGTTGTCCATGATGTTTCGACACGTACATGTGCAGTTTACATGTAGGACTGTAAGATGATTTAAATTTGATACATTCTTTCGTTGGCCCACGTCAGCTTTCTTCTATGGTTTGAAATTTCAGCTTCGTCAGAACCACTTTTAGCTAAGGGATTTCTATGATTGATTGGTTGGTTATGGTTTTACGTCATCTCACGATTATTTTTCGTTTATCGAGACTTTTGTCTGATGAATTGCAACGGACCCACCCGGCCTGAGCAGTGAGGGATCGTTTTTACTTTTCATACGAATTCCACTGTCTCATCCGAAAGGACATCGTATTTAAGAACTGCATATTCAACAAATTATTTCGGAAGATGTTTGGAAAGTTTATACCAGAGCTGAACAAACACGATGATTAATTTATTCCTTTCCGTATTGTCTTTTTCTAACTTTAAATTTTTGTTATTTAAAGTGAGCACAAGTCATGTGCTCACTTTAAATAACAAAAATTTAAAGTTAGAAAAAGACAGTATTGTAAACATTCTACGTAAGCTTCACCAGAGCTGGGTGTTAACGTGACCTACATTGCAACCTACATTTTCCCAATTTGCATATGTTGTCCTTTGTAAACTCCTGTTTTACCTTGATGTTATTTAGTTAGTGATAATTATTTCTCTTTTTTGATAGAGGGAAAAGTTATTCCTGTAGCAATAGTTGATTTCATGGTTATATTGTAGTATTCAGTTTTCTGTTTTGCATTTCATTGTTTATATTTATATACCTTTAATACCCAATGCCTCCATGCATTAAGCATAAACTTTTAAAAGATATGTTAAAAGTCTGTATAACATCTGATTTTCAGTTGAAGTTCAATAATCCATAGTTCAATTGTCACACGTGACCTGATCTAATATAGAAATATTATCATCTTTAAATTGTATTGCTCAAGATATAAACACTTTCAAATTGTGCATCTCTCAGGTCTGTATGCATGTGTTCAGTATTTTTGATATATTTTTATATGAGGATTTTACATTTTATATGATCTACAACAAAACATTTTATGTACCTTTTGATTGTATCTAGTCTCTAGGTTTTAAAATTTTCAATAAATTTGTTACTGAAAAATTAAAATGTCTTCTTAACATCACTTTTTGTCTCCCGCTTTTGTAAAAGCGAGGGTACATTAAATCTCATTCCTCCGTCTGTCAGTCTGTCACAAAAACTTTAACCTGGGCTATAACTTTTGATCCAGTAGGGATACGGTTTTGAAACATCACATGTAGATTCCTTGTGATGAGACCTTTCATTTGAGACCATTACTTTTGGCATCTTACATTGTAGTATTCTTTGAATTCGCTTGTTTCCTCTTGACATTTATTTATCGTCAGGAACACCCTCATCTGATTACAACCCCCTCCTGGGGGCAGGAATTTGTGTAGTGGTTAAGCGCTTGGCTTCCGGCGCCGACGATCCGGGTCCGATTCCCGGGTTGCGCCACTATGTTTAAGAAGTTGGTAACCTCTTGCTTCCATGTCGCGATGTAACTGAAATACTGTTGAAAACGACGTAAAACACCACTCAACCAACCAACCCCCTCCTAATTACAAATATGGATTTACCATGTCTTCTCTATCTTTGTACACATCAAATCCACAGCAAATGCTCAGAGCAAGGACAGTTTTAGATCATCTTCACATAGTTTAGATGATCTTGTGATATAGGCCTGACATCGGCAACCGCAAAACTCGGTTCTGGACAAACTACAAATGCTGCAAGTAGCAAACATCTTGGGATATACACTTGAATGCATGCTGTGGATGCTGCATGTTACATAATTTTTCGGCTTAAGTGACATAGTTAGCCTTTTGGTGTATCTCAGTTCCGGACAAGCTACAAATATCAAACTTACACTAACTAATTATTCATTTTGGGATGAGGGCTTGAAAACATGTTTCAAGCTGTTACTGACATACATTTTCCGTTCGAGTCGTTTTGGGGCATTAGTATGGACAGTACAAGTACCAAACTTGTACCAATGATTCATCTAAGGGATGCACATTATCATGTATACACATCTGTGCCCTTCCCACAGTTTTACACATGTATGGATGCGAACTCTGGAACAGACTTTCTACAAAGGATCTGAACAAATTACTTTTCAATACTTTGTTTCTAACGCATCGGATCCAGACACAGTTAACCCTTTATTGATTAAATCTGCTGTAAATGAATTGACCCTCCCCTCACTAAATTGTTCAATCTCTCCCTACAGCATCCTGGAAAATTGCCAATGTATTCCCAATTTATAAAAAAAAAAGACGACCCTTCTCTACCAAGTAACTATAGACCGATCTCTCTCCTAAATATTCGCCGTCACCATATACGTGAAATAATCGTGGAGTGACGTAAAACAATAATCAAACAAAATCAAACCTAAATATTCTGGGTAAAATAATGGAACGTTACGTATTCAAACATCTTTATAACTATATGCAAAATAGTAATACAATAAGTAATCTTCAATCCGGCTTTCGACCAAGGGACTCTACTATTCATCAGCTTCGACATATATCCAATCAATTTGGCAAAGCTCTTGACGAGGGAAAAGAAATTCGAGTTGTTTTCTGTGACACAAACAAAGCTTTTGATCGTGTGTGGCATAAGGGACTTCTACATAAACTTAAATCTGTAGGTATAACCGGGTCGATATTTATATAACTGACAGAAAACAACGTATTGTCATACACGGTTACTTGGTCCAAAATCAAAGCTGGTGTCCCCCAAGGCTCTATTTTGGGTCCACTGTTATTTTTAATATATATTAACGATGTTGTGAAAGACATTCATAGTAATATTAGACTTTTCGCTGATGATACTTCGTTTTATATATTAGTAGATGACCCTGTTGTTTCTGCATCCCACATTAACAGTGATTTAAACAAAATTCATATATGGTCCCGTAAATGGTTAGTAGATTTCAATCCAAATAAAACTGAATCTTTAATTATATCACGTAAAAGACACCCACCCGCCCATCCTTTACTTTATATGAACGACATAGCTATAAACAATGTTAACTCTCATAAACATCTTGGATTACCATTTAGCTCCAATGGTAGTTGGGATATGCATGTAAATTCCATAATCACAAAAGCATCGAAACGAATTTGCATCCTAAGAAAAATAAAATTTCAAATCGACAGAAATTCAATTCAAAAATTATATTTCTCTTTTGTCCGTCCTATTGAATATGCTGATGTTATATGGGATAGTTGCAACCAGTCTCTCAAAGATAGACTTAAACGCCATCATATGGAGGCTGTTAGAATTGTCACTGGTACGACAAAACTGGCAAGTTTCTCCTCGTTACTTCGGGAGACTGGTTGGAACACTCTTCAAACACGTCGGAACAAACATAAACTAGCACTTTTTCATAAAATGTACCATAATTTAACTCCTACTTACTTGAACGACCTCGTCCCGCATAGCGATCATGATGTCCACGGCAGAAACACGCGAAATCAGTCTCGCCTCATTGCACCTGCACCACATTGCAACACGTCGTCTTATGGTAATTCCTTTTTACTCTCTGTTATTTCCGCTTGGAACGAACTACCTTCAGACATCCGAAATAATCCATCGAATTCCGCTTTCAAAAGGTACCTAAACAATGACCTGAAACCTACACCTCCCCATTATCTTATTGGTAACAGGAAAAGTCAAATATTGCACGCTAGATTACGAATAGAATGTAGCTCACTCAACGCACATCTATACAAAAAAAATGTCATCGCTAGTCCTCTGTGTGTCTGTAGTGCAATTGAAAGTACTGGCCACAACCTCCTCGAATGCCCTCAGTATGATACAGTACTCGCCACTACCTCCTCGAATGCCCTCAGTATGATTAAGCACTCGCCACTACCTCCTCGAATGCCCTCAGTATGATAAAGTACTCGCCACTACCTCCTCGAATGCCCTCAGTATGATAAAGCACTCGCCACTACCTCCTCGAATGCCCTCGGTATGATAATGTTCTCGCCACTACCTCCTCGAATGCCCTCAGTATGATAAAGTACTCGCCACTACCTCCTCGAATGCCCTCAGTATGATAAAGCACTCGCCACTACCTCCTCGAATGCCCTCAGTATGATAAAGCATTCGCCACTACCTCCTCGAATGCCATCAGTATGATAAAGCACTCGCCACTACCTCCTCGAATGCCCTCAGTATGATAAAGCACTCGCCACTACCTCCTCGAATGCCCTCAGTATGATAAAGCACTCGCCACTACCTCCTCGAATGCCCTCAGTATGATAAAGCACTCGCCACTACCTCCTCGAATGCCCTCAGTATGATAATGTTCGATCCGGAACTATTAATCTGCTACCAGATCAAGCCATTGATACTTTACTGTATGGAAACGAACTTGCGTCTTATAATACTAACGAAACCACATTTAAAAATGTCCATGATTATCTCAAAAAGACTAAACAATTCTTATAAGTCCATCCTCTTTACATCTAATATGCTGCAGCCCTTTGTCGTAACCACTTATATTCATGTAATGTGTCGTTGCATCATGTTATATATGTCCCTTTCTTGGTCTCGCATCACTTTGTGACATCTTCACGTAGTAAAGCACGTCCTCTGACTTATCATTATATACTTATCAACTGCACAATTGCTCAGGTACATATCTATCTATTTTGCGGATACTCTATGCAAACTTTTCCTCATTCAATTTCCCTTGATTTTCTTTCTATAACACCCCCTTTTTACTTCTCTTACTTTGTTTATTGTAATACTTGTAAATGTGAAATAGCGGCATCTTATTTAGCTCTGCCAACAGAGAGATGATTTAATATAAGTATTTAATTACTTGTTTTAAAATCTCTTCATATAGTGTGTGTATATATACTAGCATTTGCTTTGCATGACAAGTATCTTTATGAAAATAAAGTTTAAACTGACTAATACTTTGTTTGAAAAAACGATATGAACCTCCCAAACTTTATCGTTCTGACCTATGCGAATTTCTCTTTGACGTCCCACCAATCGACTTCGAAATTGACGTGCGAAAATTTTTATTTTTTGGACGTTTATGCTGAATGAAATGTAACACGTTTCCCAAAGAGATGTTCCTAATCAGGTCATTCTCATATATAGAAAATCTTATCAGAACCCAATTTGGATTTATTCCCCATATAGTGTTCTCAACTAACGATTTATCTTAATTTTTCTTCACCCCTGGCTACAGGAAGGATCATTTCCTAAAAATTTCACTAGGAAACAGACAGTCCGAAATGCCATGTCTAACGCACATACCCATGGTCGAACAAACAGGATGCTGGCTGGTCGCGATCTCAGAGGATTTTCATTTTGTAACATTTTTTTAATTATCGGAACCAAGAAGCATATGGAAATGTCCTATAAACTGCTCGGACATTTCAGTCGTCAAATTCGTATGCAAAATTTACTCGGTCAGTGACCTTTATGAAGAACCTCACGTCTGTCCTCTATGTATCTCATTCATCGTGTTCGTGTGTATATACACTTCCTTTAAGAGATGAATGATGGTCTGACATTACCAACAACAACCTTGACCTCGTGCCGAACTCGGTGGTTTGCCCGACGATGAACTTTTTACGATCCTGTTGGGCCGCCATACTTTAATACCGACGGACCTCCATATATTTCGAATGTAAAACAATAATCGACTTCAGTATAGGATATATTACGTGAATGGGCAACTCACTGTATCACCCATTCAAACAGACAATGTACAATTAAAATTCATTTGTATATAGATATGTAACAGCCCATTTGTTTATAGATATATAAGTTACTTACAGTTCTCTATTTATGAAAATGTGACAAGTTTTGCGTAATTTATAATTCTTTTTTTTTTCTGTACCTATTTATACATTGTGATCTTTTAAGGGAGGAAATAAAGAATGAATGAATGAATGAATAACACAATGAAGTTTCACTGTATTCAAAATGCTATATATTAGTTTTTTTTACCAACTTCTTGTCGACCACATGTATGTTAACTTTAAATTCTCTGTTAGGAAATGACTTTTAAAATACAAAACATCACATCTAAAACGTTAACGTTGCTGTGAATATTCACTACATAAATTTTGTTTATGTCCACCAAGGTTTGTACCTGTTGTTGTCGGTTTTAAACCGAAATTGAATGATGAACACCAAGCATTCTATGCTGGTGGAATTTCTAAATAATCAAAATCAGTAAATAGGCTAGATGTGTTAGTAATTTGATATATAATTTCTTTAAAGTGTATATAATAATGTATTTATTGTTAAATAAATATTGTATGATATATTGCATTATAAAATTTTATTACGAAGACATGAAATTAATACTGTACATAAGATTTTTTATACAATATATACTTAAAATATTTTATTGCACACATTGCTTGTTAAATAAATATAATTTGATTTTTTTTTTTATTTCTATGGTATTATTGTCTATGGTATTATTGAATAAAAAGAAAGATAACTCCAACGGGTTGCTTCTAAAAGAAATCCATTCTACATATAGATAGACATGCGTATAGGTGCTTGACTTTGCACCAGGATCATTTGACCTATACGGTGACGATCTCAACGTATAAATATACATATTTACAAAACAAAAAAAAATTAATAATAATGATAATACAAAAAGACTAGTTATGATATGAATATAATTTATAGATCTATTGAATAATATTTTTATAGTATTTATGATAAAGATAATTATACTTTAATTAGTTACAGTCTTTGAAAAATAGATCTATGTCTGAATGAAGAGAATAAGTCATATCATGTCTTGTTGAACTTGTTTACTAACTCTAACATCTCATTTTCAAATCGTAAAAATATGTTGTTGCACTTTGATTTATTAGAAAACTTATTTTGACAGCTTCACCTTTTAATACTTTTACTTTACCACATGTATATAGATCTAGTGGCAGATATTACAATAAAACAATAAATAATGGTCTTGTTTATGCCAGTGTAGCCCAGTGGATGAGGTGCTCGACTCGTGACTTGGAGGCCCGGGTTCGACACCCGCTATAGGGTCCTGTTTTCTGATGAGACAGCAAAAATAGAGGTCCCGTTTCACGGTATGCGTGGCATGTAAAAGATCCCTCACTACTTCGGGTGGGTCCGTTGCAAAGGTCTAAATTTCTATACAAAGCATCAGACAGATGCCGTCACCATATACGTGAAATAACCGTGGAGTGACGTAAAACAATAATCAATTAATCAGTGATCTTGTTTTACTATAGATCTTATTTAATATCATAAATATTGTGTATTCCGGAATAAAGAAACTGTTTACTTAGATACCTTTAAATGAATGTACGCCCGGTGTTCTGTCTTTCGGATGAGACAGTAAAAACCGAGGTCCCGTGTCACGGTAGGCGTGGCACGTAAAAGATCCCTCACTGCTTCGGGTGGGTCCGTTGCAAAGGTCTAAATTTGTATGCAATGCATCAGCCAGATGCCGTCACCATATACGCGAAATAATCGTGGAGTGTCGTAAAACAATAATCAACCAATTAAATGAATGTAAACCTCTTTGAAGCTCTCCACCGATTGAGCTAAACCAGCTCAAAATGATAAGAATAATACCTAGAACGACATCGTACGGAGGCCCTTACATAGCGCTAATCTTTCAGTGTAGGCCATTTAGGTTCGAATCTGAGAAGTGCCATGACTAAGGTCGTTACAACTGCATAACTTCGTGCTTCTACAAGTAAGTTGCGATTTGTATGAAAATCGTTGAAAGCCATCGACGTATAAATACATCCTTCGATGTATAAACACGAAAGATAACTCTTATACGTATACTCTTATATTTTACAATCAGTAAAAGTATGTAATTGGAGCGCAATTTTCTGACAATATCTTTATTTTGAATTTAAAAATAAACTAGTATTTAATATAAATAATAAATATAATAAATGTGGATTAATTAAGGAATTTAATATCATCTATAATATAGTTTTATTTTGCATTGTAGTAAAAAATATATTCATTAGATATAAAAATAATTATTAAAGACCTTATCACACGGATGAGCACTTACATAACTCGTAATTAAGTCAGATCTCTTATATTTGAGATTAATAAAATTAATTCTTGGAAGATATCGCCTGTATAGAATACGGGTGTAATGTTGTGTACAGGGACCTGCATTACCGGCAGGAAAACCTCGCATATCCAAACAAAACGTCTTCATTAATGGTATGAATCATGTAAACTTGGCGGTCACGATACTGGTATACCAGTGTTATTCCAGATAATGGAAGAAAAAATGCACTAGAATTGCACTTACAATACTAGAAAATTAGTATTGTGGAAAAAATGTGAATCCAGTAACGGAAACGGTCAATACTGGAAAACCAGTATTTTTTTTTTTTTTGGACGAGATATCGAACAATACTGAAAATTGACAATACTGGAATACTAGTATTGTCCAGTATTTTCTAGGACTGAATTAATTTACAAATACAATACTGGTTAATGTTTCTAGTATTGTTATAGGAATGAACACTAATTCCTGAAGTTGGTAATTATTGATGCACAATACTGGATACGGTCATGTTTTACGTGTAAATCATTATTTTATTTTATATCCTTCAAACATACAAAATATCTTAGCCGCAAGTAGTGGCCCTATCATTCATATAGGGTCACTACTTGCGGCTAAAAATATCTGAACGTGAGCAATTGGCTTGCTTCATGAAGTCTTGAACCTGAAATGTAAAGTACCACGTACCATCAGGGACTGGAACAGACTTCCATCAGCAATGGTATGAACAATATTGTTATGATTTACAATACTAGAAAACTAGTATTGTTCATGCGCAATACTGGATTACCATACTGGTTTTCCAGTATCTGTATACATGTATATGTCGTTTTCCAAAAATTAAAACAATACAGGAGACCAGCATCTTCCAGTATTTTACCAGTGTTGTTACTATATGTTACAATACCAGAAGATACTTGAAACAATACTGGTACATTTTATTCTTCCAGTATCTGTAACAATACTGGATCAACAGTATTGCGACCGCCAAGTTCACATGGTCCCACGTGACTTTTCGGACCAACATGTATTTATTGAAAAAAAAATGCATTTGGTAGAAAGTATATAGATCTAGTATGAACATACATTTTTATGCTCCCCGAAAACTTTCGGGGAGCATCTAGTCGCTGTCGTGTCTAACTTAACACAGTGAAATGTTTCGATTATCCGGCAGCTGATGTACTGATTTAGAATAGTGACATTGCGCGATCATAGGCCCTAAAACTGTCAAATAACAAGAGCTTCCGGGGATTCAACCCCTGGTCCCCCGCCAGGGTTCCGTTCTGGACCAGCTGGAGACATTAGCGGCCCCAGATCCTTCGCCTGACTTTGTCCTAACTTCAAAAGCTAAGTCCCCCCCCCCTACCCTGCACAGGTGTGCAAAGAAAAAGTTATACGTAAATGAATAAAAACAAGGACAAAAGCATCGTCTTCTCTTAAGAAATTTATTTTTACACGAGTGATCCACTAACGAGAACATACATGTACATGTATATTAATCTCGTTTTTAAGCTAGATCTATAACTAGTATAACTAAGATGACATTAGAATTTTATTCTTATCAATCAGCGAGATTTGATTCCAATCTTGGCAGGTAGAACAAATGCATAACGTCATCGTGTGAATAAATTGTGAGAAAAATGTGACAGTTGTTTTATTTATGAATTTCAGAACTGACAAGATTGAAAGTGCAAATGCATGTAGATTTGGGCACAACAAATTTGTAAGATATAGTGGTACAAGTAACAGTTACTATAGAACTGTTGAAAATACATTGTTGTGATCGAAATGATGAAAATAGTAACAAGTTGTGAGAGTCTACATTTGCAGTAAATCTATACATACAGTCCCCTTTGTTATACAGTGGCGGATTTAGAGGGGCCGACCCCCTATTTCTTTCGCCACAAATTTACAAGACACATACAGATGATGGGGTTGAAAACACTCAAATAATATGAGTAAAACTCTAGATTTCATCATTTGACACCCAAAAAGGCCGATTATTTTGGCTAATATTCGATATTCACGTGACCCCCTTTCGGAAATCCTGTATCTGCCATTGTTAAAGACTTCATATAGACGACAAACCCTGTTTTTCACATAACATGGAGATTTTTCAAAACAAGAAGAGTCTTCCAGTGGTAGATCGACAACTTACTTGTCAAAAAGAAGGTCTAATTCATCATGGTTATTTTCATTCGGATGTAAATCTATGTTTTGATCTTATAAATAACTTATTATGAAGTATGTGAATCTATTTTATGAGATGAATGGTGTAGACTTTAGCACAGAATGATAATTCATATTGAAATCTCAGTTAATCGATTACGTTATTAGCAGAAAGCAACGAGTGAAGATTCACATTTTATGTATCCGTGAAGATTTCGGGCATCCCGGAATCCACTCATCTCGGAATCCGCTCATCCCGGAATCTCCATATGGATTCAAAAGGCTATGTATGAGGCGTGGTAAATTTACACTGTAAGACAGTTGCACTCCCTTTCAAGCGATTTATGTATGATACACCCACACACAACCCCACCGTATAAAATCTGGATTCACGTCTGGTATCTGATATAAGATTTTGTTTTATATCTGTGGATGTCACTGTCTGACCTGATTGAAATCATATCTTTATTTCTCCTCTCTACATAGAAGTCCAAGATTCTCTGCCCTTCTCCCACTGGTGTTATTAAGGAATGACTGTCTTTTTTCTAGGTTCATGGGGAATGAACTTGGGTGAGAAACAAACAAATCACGTAAACCGCGAAGCCGTTTAGGGGCAAAATCTGATTTTACAAGAATCTTATAAAACCTGAGACGTTGGCAGAGGTGTGTGTAGATTGTAAAGGAACGACAACTCTGCTATGGAGATTGAGGGCTTATAATTGTCCGCCATTTTACCTAGCCGCTAACAGTAGAAGAGCGTTCAGAATGATGTGTTATATATGGAAAGCCGGTGCGCAATGAAATTGCTATTTGCTTTTTGCCAATTGCGAATTGCGTTTTGTCAATAATAAAATTGCTTTGTACTGTTAACGGTTTCTACTACTAATATGAATGCTTGTGACGCCAAAAGATAAACTGAAGTCGAGCGTTGTGCAGAGTTCAATATGTCCGAAACGACGAAATGCACGAAATGTAAGTCCTGAAAGCTTTTTGATAAAAGAACGGCTCTTAAATCTCGATAGTGATTAGATCAAGTAGACCTACATTGCTCGCCTGTGCACAGAAAGATCTAGAATAAAAAGAGGTGCTATCTGTTGCAATGCTCTGTCTGAACCTACATGTAACCAAAATGACCTATGTTGGGCATAATTTTATATCAACCCCGCATTCTCTGCTTACTACCGGTTTATCTCTGGTTTTTTCATTAAACGGGCAGGCGGAGCTAATTGAACGATGGCTTGTACTGGATTTCTTTTCACTCGGATGAATTCTATTGCCTTAATATGGAAAGGAATTAAGTCATATTAGAGTATACAATAATAGATATCTAAAATTGGAAAAGAAGCCATAACAAGATTTCAAGACCACGCCTATTTTCCACTCCCGAGGATTGGACTCGGGTTCAAAATTACACATGCTTTAAATGATATAGGGAATACTTCTAGCCCTTAATCAAATCTCAGAGGAGTAGCGATAAATGAGCAAATTGTTTATACATGTAGGTGGACGGACGGATGACGAGTGGTATCGCATAAGCTTTGCTGATCTCTGGTCGAGCTAATAAAACTGAAACAAAAGGATAAACATTATTTATTTACATTGCATTGTGTAGAAGATCCTTACACTAAAAAACAACTTTACTCCAAGAGATTTGTGACCTTATCATTTTCTGTTGTATATTATAAAAATGGACTCTACGCCTACAATGAGACAACAGACACGTCACAAAAAGGGTGTGGGGTTAGGATTCGCCCTCTCCACTCCCTTACGTCTCTTCCCCAACCCCTTTTCTCCACCCTTAATGAATGGCGTGCGCTTCACACCCGCAATTTTCCCTCCGGAGAAGTCGAGTAGGTTCAAGCCTAATAGTCCGATAGTCCAACGTTCCGATAGTCCGGACAGTCCGACAGCGATAGATGGTATTGCAATAAAACATGTAAAAACTTGTCTTTTGACAATTCTAGGTGAATGGGCCAACCCGAGAGACAAATACCCCACTCGTGGGATTAAGAGGGGAACGGGGTTAGCGCCCCCCCCCCCCAATTTTGTCAGAATAGGGTACCAAGATAGGTACTTATTAGCCAATTTTGGGCTGTGGCCCGCTCCCCTTCCATGACTAAATCTTATCTGTCTTTAACGTTATTGGTTAGAGAGAGAACATGTAAAGTGATTAAAATCTGTTATCGGTTTATTTGCTCCCCATCCGACTGTCAGTCCTTCCTACCAGTTTTCCCACACTTTTCGTCAGCACAGTTTTCTTCGATTTTTTTAAATGAAAATGAATGCTTCACCCGTCTGGCGAATAATGACCTCAATGTAGTCACTGAAAAAATCGCCTCGCCACAGGCGCGGTTTCAGAAATTTTGTCAAGATAGAATGTAAAAGCCCGCCTTAACCGATCTCGAGATTTTGACAAGGGAAAGAGAAAAAGGATCAGAAAAGTGTTACTAAGTAACGTGTGTTTGTTTTGTATGTTTCTACCGGTGTCAACCGGGGCAATGCGTTTTACAAACAAATCTTGTAATAAAATAAAACAGATCATCAAAATCGCTTCAGCAGTTACAGAGCAAATGTTAAAAATATGTAAACCAACGAGGTGAAATCGTCATGTGACCCATTGAACAGATTGCATACTATTTTCAAGTTTTTCAATGGTTTGTCGCATGGAAATACATTGGGAGTGTAAATATTTTTAGATGTTGGACATGATTTAAAGGTGAGCTGAGAAAGTTGCAAAAGACCGCATTGCAAAACAGGTTGTTGATTTGATTTCTGTAGGGGTGGGTAGAGGGACACTGCGAAAACTGTTTCTGTGATGCTTAGCCGGGAAAATGTGTTTGTACTCCGAAAACTGTTTGCACGGTTCAGGTACGTTTAGCTTCGTACTCAGTCCAGCTATCAGGCCGTCGAACCATCGGGCTATCGGACTATCAGGCCGTCGGACTATAAGGCGGTCACCATCGAGAGACGTACGATTATCGAATAATAATAGTATATATGTCGCGTCTCTCTAAATTTCCCTCTACCACCACCACCCTCTTTGCTGTTTAAGGGGGGGGGGAGAACGTCCCCTCCAGCCCCCCCCCCTCTCTGAATCCGTCACTGGAGAAATATTTGCAAATGATAGTTTAACTTACTGCGGAAATAGATCTATATAATTAACAAATAAAGAAAAAATAGCAGAAAAAGCAATTTTCAATTTGCAAAAAATAACTAGCAAAAAGCAGTCAGCAAAAAAGCAATCAGCAATTGGCAAAAAGCAATTAGCAAAACAGCCATTTAATTCAGCGCACATTTTTTTCACCCATAAGATGCCAACTTTTGATCTATAAAAGCGGGATAGGGGTCTATCCGTCGCATGTAGAAAATCAGGCAAAATTACTACTCAAAATTTAAATTAACACCATAAGCAATTGGCAAAAAGCAATTAGCAATTTGATTGCGCGCCGGCTTTCCATAGTTATACTAAACTTAGCCGCTAGTCTAGCAGCTACGATTCTGAACGCACCCCAGATCATAGTTTGGTTAACAAAGTGAAATGCCTAAGGTGAATTTAGAAATGAGGACATAAAAGTTAAGAATTATTGTAAGAAAATCAAAATAATCAAATCCTTTAACGTTTGTATCCCCCCAACAATTTCACATGTTCAGCATTTCGGGCTCTGAAATGTAACGACGTTCATTGAATAAGATAAAATATGTCTTACGTGTCATATTGAATGATCATTTATTACCATAAATCGAGAACAATGAAGGAATGCAGAACACTTGTAGCATGTGTTCAAAGAATGGTAATTAACTAGACGTCGGATTAGCGAGGGACTACTATCTCAGTGTATCAAAGGCTCTGTTTTAATGAAATTATTTGATCAATATTAAATAAAGATTGATTCTACTGTAAAATCATAAATTTTAATCTCATTTCGCTAATGCAAGTATTTTGCCGTTACACCTTATGCGTTTGTTCTTTGATGGTGGACTATTCTTATTTTCAAGTCAAGCGCATTCTCGGTTCCTCGTCAGTGGAGGATTTAGAGAGGATGCCCCCTTTTCGCTACATATTTACAAGTAAAACTCCAGATTTGGTACCCAAAATGGCTGAGTAGTTTGGGTAATACTTGACTTTCACCTGTGGGCCCCTACACTTTCCGGAAATCCTGGGGTGTGGTCAGTAAAGAGAGCGACCTACTGGACACCTGCTGCAGGAATTTTAACATTCTTGAACGAAAGTGAGCGCTCACGAATATAAAATTACTTTCTAAACATAATCATGATAAATGATAATGATAATAATAATAAATTTCAATACATTATTGATTAATTAAAATAATTAATGATAAAATAAAATTAGATTCGTCCAAATGCAGCGTGGTCATTTAGTACATTAGTCGCCGTCTTTGTGAAACACCTTGCGAGCGCGCGCTATAGCGCTGGCGCTACAGTGAGTACCCTCGTTCAAATAATGAGCACTCGGCTGCGCATTGGGTACTCACGTTTGTGAACGCGGCTCTGGATTCGCCACCGTCCATGGGTATTTGCGCAACTGGCTGAATCTGCGCTACTGGCTGCTAATAGCACAAATACCATTGGAAACCGAGGATGTAGCGCAAATACCGTGGGAATCCGAGGAAGAGTCAGGCGCAATGAGTGGCGAGTTTTAAACACCCGGAAAATATTCCATTTTTAAAATTTATTTATTTATTTATTTATTTATTTATTTATTATTATTATTGTTGTTGTTGTTTCTTTTTTCACTTTAACTAGATTCCATAACATCCATTATTTTAAGATACATGTATTCTGTTCTACCTACCTTTCTTAGTTACTTTTATGCTCTTCCGTTATAACATGCAGAAATGAATGGGACAGAGAGTGACCAATTTTTATTTTGTATGTAGTACCACAGGTTTTCAGCTCGTTGTCCCCACCCTGAAATTATTCCAGTATAAGATGTTATTGGTATAATTGAGGGGAGGGGTACCAACGAGCCGAAAACCCTGTGATAGTACTGTATACCGTAATACAGAAGTTAAGTAAGAGTTATCTTCCTTTGACAAATTTAGTGCTATATACAGGTAAAGCTCAGCTCAGAGGGAAACTGGGCTGTGTGACATGCAATGGAATCTACAAGGTAACAGAAGATGGCATACAAAAGTACTGAAACGCATGTGTACAATACGGACGAAATTCTTGGTCGTGGATTTACTGGGGTAGTCTACACAGGAATAGAAAAGGTACTTTCTATAGATATACACACCTAATATTGCATTTAGTAGTATTCAACGCTGTTCAATGTTTACATTTACTTCCGTTATGCTCCATTTAGCAGAGAAGGACAGCGGGACTGTTTGAATACAAAGGGAAATTGACATTGAGAGAATGGGGTTGTCTAGCCCTGGGGAATAACTGTAATATACATGTACATTTACATATTTGTACATATGTGTACAGGTAGCGATGCAATTCTATTTGATTTAGAACAAAACGACTTGCTGGGGTTGTACCTTTAAATTTATGATTCACCTGAAAACTATGTCAAGAAGAATAACTGTTACAAAGGCAATGACGTTTGTTTACAGGAGCATTAATAAATATACAATATTGGCAGATCCAGGTCCTAAGGGATGGACTATGTGGGGTAATCAAGGGCAATATTGATCAGTGGTCAATTATTAATTCTCTCTATTTCAAGTAGAAATTCACTTTTACAAGAAAGTAGATTATTAACATCCAAATCAAGGGGGGTGGGGGGTGGTTTCGAATTCCAAGTGAAAAATTATGTAAGAAAATTAAAGAAATATTTGTACAGAGACACACACTCTAGCTGACTTGTCCATGAATATTCTGCAGTCATAAAATCAACTCAATTGTCAATTTACATGTAAATGCATATGCAGCAATTTTTGAGAAACAGAGTTTTGAACAGGTTGGGGGCAACCTCTTATTTGAGAGATAATCACTCTAATGAGTAACTATCTCTCTTTTCAGTAATCAATTTCAAAGAATGAACAGAATTAGGTAAACAAGTACTAAAAAAATGAAATTTTGGAATTATGATTTGAAATTCAAAAGGGCACATCTTTACAACATACTGCATATAGTTTACAAAACAAGTTGACATTTTTAACTTACTGTTTTGATCGAGTTTAATTATAGCTGCACAAATGTTGCAGCTATAAACTCCAAAATGGTAAGTTGAAAAGGTCAACTTCTTTTGTATTTTATATTCAGTATATTATAAAGATATGCCCTTTTAAGTTTAAGTCAAAATTTTTAAACTTCAATTTTTCAGTACTTGTTTACTTCTGTTCATTCCTTGAATTTGATTACTGAAAACAGTGATAGTTACTCATTTGAGTGATTATCTCTCAAATGAGAGGTTGCCCCCAACCTGTTGAACATTAAAACTTTGACCTAGAAAAGTGGGGGGTGTTTCAAATGTATAGAAATAGTTGCCTTAAAATGTCATTTTACTATTATATAACTCCAAAATGTCATGCACCAGACTGGTATCATTGCCATACAAAAGCAATTATCTTGGTGTAAAACAGGAACAAACAAATGTCCATTGACCATGGCGTTTGAATATTTCATTAGTGTATTTATTGTGGCAAGTCACCTTTTTGGCTTTATTCTTTTTTGACTTACAGTATAGTCCAGGGTCCGGCGCCATAAACTGAGAACATTTAGTCAAATATTTCATTTAATTTATTCCATTGTCAATTGTTCAAATAAATTCTCATGCAGAATGAAAACTAGATAAAATCCAAAGCCCAGAACTTTACTAATTCATTGATAAACAGAAGAATATGAAATTATGACTTATAAGTATATTCTTAGTTTATGGCCACGGACCCAGGTGTTTTGTAAATTTTCCATCCACCACAGTGGGCCACATCCAGGTGTGATTTCAACATTTACATAATACAAAGTGTATTTTACAATGTACTTAGATATTAATAAGCACAGGTAAATTTCCACCTGGATTCCGACTGTGATATTTGAGTTTTTCCCCCCTGTGTTTTGTGCAATTTCTCCAAAACTGCCTACCAGTATACTGTAGAACCTTCACTTTAGACTTTTCAAAATAAATTAATTTTCTGGACATGGCTGCTCTCTGTATAGGGACATCAGTGTTTCACAAACATCTTGTGTTATGTACATCTTTTTCAGTTGTCAGGTAAAGTTCATGCCTTGAAGGTCGTTGATGCCAGATTTAGAACTCTTGTCCAGAGAGAGGTCCAGACATTAGCTCGACTTGAGCATCCTAATATTGTCAGAGTTTTCCGTCAAGAAAGAGAAGTATGTACCGGTAAACTCAGTATGTTCGTATGTTATCATGTTATGTAACACTACATTGGGGTTATTAAACTTAAATATTGATGGATAATTAAGAAATTAAGTCAGTATAGCAAAGGAATTTTTGACAGATTGATCATCACTTTGACTTTTGCGGTATACTTATTAGTTATATAATTTAACGTCCATTGCAAAGTAGATTTCATTAACTTTTCTCTTAATTGATACTTACAACAGAACTTATGATGGTAAAAATGACATCATTTGTAAGTCTTGACACCAAAAATGCATCATACAAAAAGACTGCCATTTAACAGTCAAGTGTGGTGTCAATAATGTGCTTATGGATCTCAAATCTATATTAGTTTTTGATAAGAACGTACAAAATGTACTTGTCTCTTATCTGATGTTCATGCTACTTAATGATAAATGACATCCATGTACATATACTGTAACAATATTTACGGTTTTTTATCTAGTTTCCATCACCTAAATGTAGCGAACAAACAAAATATGGTTGATCATACTGAAATGTGAAACAATGGATTTTATGTAACTAGCTTTAATGAATGTTACTGAGTCACCTGCCAAACATATCCACTAACGACACTTTCCAAACATATCAACTATTTTGGCACCTGCCAAGCATATCCACTGTCGGTGCCTGTCTAATATCCACTATTGACACCTGCCAAACATGTCCATTGTCGGCACCTGCCAAGCATGTCCACTGTTAGCACCTGCCAAACATATCCACTGTCAACACCTGCAAAGCATATCCACTATTGGCATCTGCCAACCAGTATCTTTTTTTTTATAATTTTTCAAAAATGCTTGTACCTTTGCATTAGGGAATTTTTTGTCCCATTTGTATAATGCTGAAAGATCAATGTTTGGGAAAAATTAAGACAAATTTTGAGAAAAATCAATGAAATTTTCATTGGGAAGGGTCTTATAATGGACCTGGTTTGAAGAAAAAAACTCCACTGTAATGGCATTTTCCAAGTATATTAACTATATCGGCACCTGCCAAGCATGTCCACTATTGGCACCTGCCAAGCATATACACTGTCAGCACCTACCAAGCATATCCAATATTGGCATCTGCCAGCATATCCACAGTTGGCACCTGCCAAGTATATTGACTATTGGCACCTGCCAAGCATATTGACTATCGGCAACTGCCAAGCATATCAACTTTATCGGCACCTGCCAAGCATATCCACTATTGGCACCTGCCAAGCATATACACTGTCAGTACCTGCCAAGCATATCCAATATTGGCATCTGCCAGCATATCCACTATTGACACCTGCCAAGCATATTGACTATCGGCAATGCCAAGCAAATCCACTGCTGGCACCTGCCAAGCATATCAACTATATCAGCTCCTGCCAAGCATATCCACTATATTGGCACTTGTCAAGCATATCCACTACAGGCATCTGCTAAGCATATCAACTATATCAGTACCTGCCAAGCATATCATCTATATCAGCACCTTCCAATCATATTAACTATATCAGCACCTGCCAAGCATATCAACTATATTGACACCTGCCAAGCATGTCAGCTATCGGCTCCACTTCACCCTTAGTGATTACTTCACCATTTGTGTGTCTTCGTATCTGTCCGTCCATCTGTCATCCAGTCTGTCTGTCTGTCAAATCTTCACTTGATGTTTCTTTAAAAACTGTTTTATTTTAAGAAATGAGGTCTAAACGTATGCATATGTATTTGGTTATACAATGGTTTTGTGTACATATTTATGTACATACTTGTTCATATATTACATTTACATAATGTCCAGTGTAAAGTTTACTATGCAGGTTTACAAGTTTCATTTTTACGTCCTGGTATATTCTTACAAATCTTAAAGATTCTTCAGTGACACCTTTGTTTGATTGTCTTTATGTAGGTAGATACATCAAAGCCAGTGGTGGTCGTGGAACTATGTGACTGTGGTAATCTCCTTGATCTGCTGTACCAGCCTCAGAATGGGTATGGTCTGGACGAGCAGGAGTACTTACATTTCTTCCATGACCTAGGTACAATATAACATGAGTTTGCCGCGTTTAACCTTTTTATACCTCCAGTATTGGAGATTCTGGAGCATGTAGAATTTGGCCTGTCTGTCTGTCTATGGTTAAAAAGATCTGATATTGATCGCAAACTGTAGGGCTGGGTATTGGGGTTAATAAAACGTATTTCAATATTGAAAAATATATAATTGCAGTTTATTGCAATATCAGTTAATTTTAAAATTTCATTGTTTTTACTGGAAAACAGGTCTTTGGGATATACATCTAATACTTAGTTCAGCACAAAATGTATGGAATAAGTCTCACAATAGTAAAAATCAAGCAGTTGATAAGAAATTTTAACTTTATATACTCTTATATATCAAACCTGAACTAATTTTTTAAAAAACGTATTGCAATATGTATTGAAAACGAAAAAATGGTGTTGCACCGATATGGTGGTAAAACCACACAACCTTAATAATTTGTGGCTATCTACCGCCCACAAGCATCAGTACAGTCTTTCACAAACACATTTTGTAAAAGGGGTTTCATTTTTGGCTTAATAATGTTGGTATATATTGTGTGTACTTATATGTGTGTAGTGTTAATATTTGTCATTTTAAAGAATTTATAGCAGCAGGATATAAAGAAATATTTAAAGCTTCATGCTAAAATTAAAATTTTTTGCATTTATAAATACAATGTACCACTTATTCATTCATTACAGTTTCTGCCATGAAGTACATGAGAGAAAATAATTTATTACATCGAGATATCAAGCCAAGCAACATTCTTGTATCAAAAGATGAGAATGGAAAGTAAGTTGAGACAGAAACCCGTCTAGTAATCAGAATAAAAAATTGATTTGTTGTGGCATTTCTAAGTGTATTAATTTCTGATGAATAAAAATGATAATAACAGGATAATTTTAGATCAAGTAATATTGCCCTTTCAGAATTACATCGCTTAATAATGAAATCTAAAATCTGTGCGATCAAACGGGAATCAGATTCATATATTAATTTTTAAAATACATGTATTCATATTTTATTTCTATTTTTGTCTATAGTTTTATAAATATTGGATAAATTTCTATCATAGTTATATTAATTCGTACATACATATGTAGGACATGTTACTATTAATGTAATTATTCACCCGTGACCACATTTATGATATTCACTCATGTCTGATGTTTTTCTGGTTCACAGGAATGTTTACAAGTTGTCTGATTTTGCTGAGGCTATACTAGTGAGTGAATCAGAAACATTCCGTGGGGTAGCAGGCACAGATGCTTATCTGGTAAGTTATAATAGTACATGACTTGTAAATTAAAATGAGTCATAAACCGGCCTACATGTAATCAAGTCTATATTACATCTAAGTTCTCTGGATTTATAATCAAGTTGAACCATACCATGCTAGCTAAAATGACTTGTAAAACAAATTTGTATGCCATGTAAGCTGGGATAGCTTGCAAAACAATTCTACTTAACATCCGTCAATAATGTATGATGTATGATGTACAAAACAAATCTGAATGACATGCAAGTCAATATGGTTTGTATTGTAAATAGGACATCAAGATTTCCATGACAGGAGTCAAACCTCGGACCTTTCGGTCACAAACCAAGCACCTCATCCACTGAGCCACACTGACTTAAATATGGACTGTAAATCAACATTAGAAATCTTTATGGCTTGTATGTATTCAAGTTCCTCAATGCATCGTATATCTGACCAACTACTAAAATCTAGGAGTACTATTGGTTATTCATGAACACATGAAAATTTCTGTGATGGAATTTCTGTAGGAGTTATCTACCCCTGCCAGCATGTTGATCTTATATGAGGCTTCTGCAGATATTTGTAGCCTACGGTATGTCCACATTCAGGTTATACTGTTTTTATTATCTTCACCAGCTGATGCTTATTATTGTTGCATTTTGAAGTAAAGTCATGGGGTCCTCTGCTTCCTTTGTGATTTATGGGTAACCTACAAAGAATAGAGATATATATGTAATAATCATGTCTCGTTCAAGTCTGAATAATCATTATTTTCTATACCATCATGGGAATCTTGTTCTATTTCAGCATCCAGCTTTATTCAAAGAGGCCTACCTTGACCAAGAGAAGCGAGTGACCGACTATGATGCTTCAGCTGACCTTTGGAGTATAGGGGTCACACTTTATCAAGTCGCCACAGGAGAAGTTCCCTTTAGACCATTTCAAGGCAGATTTGATAGGGAAAAAATGTAATAATGAAAAATTCCTAATATGTACAATGTTATATGCTTATCACTATTGCACATCTGTCTTGATTGATTAAGCCGGTGTGGCTTAGTGGTATCGCGTCGGACTCCTGATCGGGAGGCCGGGGTTCGAGTCCGGCTCTGGTCATGCCGGTGTTCTGTCTTAAGGATGAGACAGTAAAAACCGAGGCCCCGTGTCGTGATATGCATGGTATGTTAAAGATCCCTCACTGCTTCGGATGGGTCCGTTGCAGAGGTCAAAATTTGTATGCCCCGCATCAGGCAGATGCCGTCACCATATACGTGAAATATTTGTTGTGTGACGTTAAACAAAAATCAATCAATCTTGATTGATTGGTTATGCACAGCAGCTAGACTCCCCAAAGTAAAAGGTGAAATTTAACAGCTGTAAGGAATGATTTTGTCCATCTGTCATGATACATTTTTTGGCTGCAGATATTTAACCTTGGTGAATATGAAACATTATGTATAGGTCTAAAATTATTTGAAACTTGCACTATATCTGTTACTGCTTCTATTTAGTGTGCTACATACGGACCAGGTCGGATTGTACCACTATGTTTAAGGGGTTAGTTATTCCCTGCTACTGTGTCGTAATATGACTGGAAAAATGACAAAAGCTACGTAAAATGCCAACTAGCCATCCAACCAACCTCTATATAGTTTGATTATATTTCATAATACATGTGCAATATATTTAAACAACCACTGAGTACACAATTGAATTTAATTACGTGAATTATGATATTGCTAGTTGTGAAAACTCGAGAATGAATATAATATATTACCTTCATCTTCTGAAAGAAAAATTTCAGCAATTCTTTCTTGTTTGCAATCTTTAACCCTCATATCTTCAACATGTAAAGACAAAAAATTTTTTTTTTAGTTTTGATGTTTTTGAAGGTAGCTTTCTCACTGCAATACCTCTTTAATTCAAATCCCTTCCATCCATTTTGTACCTCTGTTGTTCTTGACATTTTGATGATTATAATTACATGTACTTGATGAAATTTGGTGAATATTGATAAAGACATTATGATTGGTAGGTATGAGATCATTTCAACCAAGCCGTCCAATGTTGTTTGTGGTCACCAACCCTCGGAGAATGGCCCAATTGTATGGAAGAATGAACTGCCTCCCACCTGCCAACTCTCCAGGTATATCTATATAATGAAAACTGCAATTGGCTACATGTTGAAGAATATAAATGCCCTCTGTCATAATTATCTAGGGACAAACTTAATTATTGTTTAATTAGTCCATCCAATTTTCTCTGTGCCATTTTCAAGATTTTGAATTCATTATATAAATTCTTGTCAATAGGGAATTAGTGTGTCACAAACACATCATGTTTCCGCATACATCATTAAAACAAAATGGAATATGAATCATTTGGATAAAAGATAAATTCTTGTTGTTTGGACATAATTGTTTCTCAAACCTATCCTGTATCTGAAGGTATCTTTAAAGGAAAATGGAATAATTGAATTATTTGCATGTTAGTCTTCAAAGTTTTTGAACCAACTGAGTGCGGGCAGAATCACACTACTCCTGACTAAGTGGATGGATCTTTGTAGGAAGTGAAACATAGCTGAGAGCTGTAAATTCTTACACATTGTCCTTGATAATTATGAATTATGTAAATATGATAAAGCATCAAAACATTTCAGGAACAACCATACTGTGTTTTTCATGTCTTATTTTTAAAACTTATCCAGAGGTGTATCCATACATTTGTCACATCAGTTTTAATTTAGATACATATTTATGTATTATCCTATTGCAAAATGGATTTCAGAAATCTGAAAAATACTGTTGTGAAGCTGGTAAAGGATCTTTGTAACTACAGAAACCCCAAACAGTTCACTTTCAAAGACTTATTCAAGGTCGCAGATGATCTTTTCCAATGCCAGCACGTCTATTATGGTATCCCTGGATATAGGGTCAACTCGATGTATCTGAATGAAGTAGAAAAGTAAGTGTAGTACATCTTATTAAATTGGACAATCACACTTAGTGAAATACTAATTTTTTTCATTATCTGAACATCTCTTGTTTGTATGATATTTAAGAGTTACTTACTGCTTGAGTAAAAGTGCTCAGTGGCAGGTATAAATGTAAAACATGCTATAGTAAAACATTCCGCATAGTGAAAAACTACCGAAAATGGTGCAAGACAGCAAGCAAAACCAAAATATTCCTGATTTCTTTGAGAACAGTGATTTTGAGAGTAGAAGAAAAAATTGACATTTCTTTATGCGTTATATGTTTAAGTGCTCTTCACCAAAGGTGATTGTGTGCTTTGATAACTACTGGTAATTAACCTGTACTCTATCTGTTTTACTCAATGATTCAGTTCACCAATAGTCTACCTGTCTATTCAATAACTCAATTCACCACTAGTCTACCTGTCTACTCGCTGACTCAATTCATCACTAGTCTAACTGTCTACTCAATTCACCACTAGTCTGTCTACTCAGTAACTCAATTCACCACCAGTCTAACTGTCTACTCAATTCACCACTAGTCTGTCTACTCAGTAACTCAATTCACCACTAGTCTAACTGTCTACTCAATTCACCACTAGTCTGTCTACTCAATAACTCTATTCACCACTAGTCTAATTGTGTACTAAAAAGCTTAATTCACCACTAGTCTAACTGTCTACTCAGTAACTCAATTCACCACTAGTCTACCTACTGAATTCACCACTAGTCTACCAGTCCACTAAATTCACCACTAGTCTAACAGTGTACTAAATTCACCACTAGTCTACCAGTCTACTAAATTCACCACTAGTCTACCAGTGTACTCTATTTATCACTAGTTAACCTGTATACCCAACAACTAAATTCATAATAACTGATTCATGTACAGATGAAGAGTTTTATTCGAAATCATTTATTGAAGTGCCTTGAAAGTCAAAAGTCAATTAAGGGCCAAAGAAGGAAAAAATAATAGAAGTCAGCTTTGTTTAATTTTGGTCGCTTTGTAACTTCAAATTCAGGGGCATACTGACTTTTACACCTATTTTAGTACCCCGGTAATGTTCCCCTTAACCTTGATGAGACATGGCTGGTTGTTAGACAAGAGAAGAATATAAAAGGGGAGATGAGTGGTTGGTGGGAAACTTTAACTATTCAATGTCTTGATTACTAATCAAAGTTCTTCTTTCCACAGTATACCAGAACTTCTACAGTGTGTGATTTCCCCATCTTCTGAGGTTGATTTCTTGTATGATGGCAGATTCCTGACTTCAGGAAAAATGTCGTCTTTTCTAGATTGTCCGATGACAAAGTTTTCCCAGCCGATTGTTGTCGTACCACACTGTGATGAGATAGAGAGCCAAGAGGATGAACTATCATTTGAATTTGTCACAAAATATGCACAGCAATCAGGTAAAAAGTTTTAAAAGTTTTGGCTTATCTTTAGGATTACCTTTTTGGAGGCGATATTAAAAAGTTTATTCATTAACTTTCATGCAGTTTCTCAGTTTGTAATTTGCAGTTGTGAAAATAGAAAAAAAATAAGAAGAAATTAAGCATTTATTTGTATATATATTCATGAATGATTTTGTGAATAGAAAGTTGTCATGAAATTTATGTGAAAACATAGAATTTATTTATTTTGAAATAATAGTTTTGAAAATCTTTTATTTATTATCTATTCAGTTAAATTAGGTTTTTGAAATTGGGACATAAAGTTTTATATATATTAGAGAATGAAATATTTTTATGCCCTCGTATCAATAGATTAGGGGCATATTATTTTTGTCCTGTCTGTTTGTCTGTCTGTTTGGTTATCTGTTGTCAACTTTGACCCTGCCATAACTTTTGAACCGTGAGGGATAGAGACTTCATATTTCACATGGGTATTCAGCTAATGGAGCCCTTTCAAATGACACCAAGATTGATGACTTTTTGACCTTGACAATGACTTTCACACTAAAATAACTTTTTCTGATTTTTTGCTGCCAGGGAATAGTCTTTCAGAAACACATCTTGATCTTTTTGCAGGTCTGCGTTCATTTTCCAAAGACCCAGAACGACCAGTTACAGAACGAGATGCTTCTGCTGCAAAGTCTATTCTGTATGTAATAGCGCTGATACAACGGCATATAAATGAGGCCTCCATAACACTAGGATTCCTGGACCAAATCATCATCAGTCTTTCGTAAGAATTTTATAGGATTTTGACATGGACTTACTAATTTTGTTTTCTCTTATTATTCTGTTGGTGATTTAGAGGAATTTTATTGAAAAAGTATTACATCTTAGTTTTGTCAAAAGAATAGACCCTTTTATATTAACGGTGAGACTGATGTTTGAAATGGCCAAATATATTTATATTGGAAAGGCTTGTCATTAATTTTGAAAGTCAATGTGACTCAGTGGATGAAATGCTGGACTCAATGTGAAAAGGTCCTGGGTTTGACTTCCGCCCTGGGTGCACCAGTGTCCTGTGTTTCAGATGAGACAGGTTCTGTGTTACGGTAGGCATGACATGTAATAGATCCCGCACTGCTTCAGGCTGGTCTGTTTCAAAGGTCTCAATTTGTATGCAATGCATCAAGTAGATGCTGTTACCATATATTACGTGAAATAATTGTGGAGTGACATAAAATGAATCCATCAATTAATCATCTATTTTGATTATATTGCAGGGACCACATTCTACACAGATTATCGAAATGTGAGCAGCTACTTCAGAATGTTCAAATGTTCTGTGACAATTACATATCTGCTTCACGAAGTAAACACAATCAGTACATAACCACTTTCCAGCAATACAAGTATCATCCAGGACTCTCGTACTCTGGGAAAAATACCGTGGAGGAAGATCTCGCCAATGACGAGAAATGCATCTTTAGTCTTCTTCAGCAGTGCAGTACTTATTTAAAAAGGCAAGAGAACAGCTTGAGCAAAGATTATACGAGGACCAAATTACGGTCAATAAAGTGAGTATATACTGAACATTATACTTGAGGTCAATATTTAAACACACAAGTTTATGAACTCTATCAATTAAGAATACCTGTGCCTTGTATGTATGTTATAAAGACTTATTCTTTTACAATCATGCACTTATAAAAGGAAGAAGTATATGTGTTTGCTATATATTGTCTTCAGGTGACATAGGCTTTGGAATTCTATTTAAACATTTGATTTTGACGAGTCAGGTTCTAACTTCAATGCATGAACCCCTATCACACCATGCTAATTTCTGTTGTTTTTCTCTGTACTGCTGAATGAATTGTGTATGATTAAGAAATGTTATTCCCAGTCATCTTTCCTCTCTCATTTTCTTACTTTTGATCACAGAAATACAAACCATACATGAATTAAATGAGAAATGCCATGGCTATCTATTCAAGGGTAATGTTTATATGATGGACTCTGTCCTCGTTAACCTTTGTTAATCAAAGGTATGATCTCAGGTAAAAATATTCTAACTGAATGGCATGACCATATAATTGCATAAACTACAAAAAAACATGATTAAATCTGGTGAATTTGAATAGTATTTTTTATTTTAAGAAGTAAGCAACAAGTGATCATGAAATTTCATACTAAAATTGGGAAAATAAAGGTGAATTGTGATTGGAGCATTTAGTGCAGTGGTACGTCACAATACATGATGTGTGCAATTTCAACCCTTGTATCGACATTTTCTGCAATATCCTTAAAGATACAGGCAGAGTTTATAATTTCTGCATGATCTAACACATCTTCAAGCTTAAATCCCAGAAAATCACTCAGCGCAATCAAAAATTTTTGGGAAAAACTAAAGTCTTTCCTCATTAGCGAAAACTCAGGCAGACGCCACCATGTTTAATTATTGTAAAACTTACATAGTATTTAGGATTTATTTAAAACAATCTTGTCCCTTTAATTGAATTTTTTACTATGAATCATGGGATAATTATAATACCACACCAGTACATATTTATGTTTAGCCTTGGAAATCCCCCAGAAATGAAAATACATGTATCAATTACAACAGTTTCAGATACGATAATTGTCATGATTAGAAGTGAATAGCAATATTTTCAGAATGACTGGTGTCACAGTTAGCATGATAACGCTTAAGAAATAGCAAGCATCTCACTGTTCTTCTAGTGCTTAAATTTCATTAAACTCAGGTTCTCTCATTCTATGTACAAGTAATTTTCATTTTTTTTTTATACAAGTAATTTAACATAGGATAATTATATTTATATACAGTTAATTCTTGTTTATAATGCTCAAAACACATTATGCAAACTTCCTGCTAAATAATAACTTACTTTTGTTGATTCAGTTGCACTGAATATTCATTCAATGTCCAAGTTGATCACTTACCAACTTACCAGAACTCTATTTACCTGGGATAATATATTTTTGATAGAATTATAATTCTCATATGCATTGTCAATTCAATGTTTAATATTCATCAATATTTCTTTCGTTAGTATATACCGGTTGGAAAGCTGTTTGAAAAAAACGGAGGCCCTTATGCCGCATTTCAAGACATTCCGCGACAAGGTAGTCCTGAACCAAACAGAGAAAACTATGCACAAACATCACAGGTAAATTGAGATGTACAGAGCTGATATTGCTTATTCAGAATGGCATGCTTGGTTCTGGGTCGAGAGGTCTTGGGTTTGAACCCCACAATTAAGTATTCTTCTATTACTGTCTTTCTGATGAGATGATTACAAAAACTGAGGTCGTGTGTCACGGTAAATGTGAGTGCATTATGGATGCCTTACTGCTGTCCATGGGTCTGTTAGACTAGTCTAAATGTTCTGTGCAATGCATTATTCTGATGAAGACACTGTATGAATGATTAAATCTTAAATTGATGTAGAACAGTCATGCAGGTGTATTATCCAATACAAAGTTGTCTCAACGGAAATGAGAAAATTATCCATAAATGTCCCAGGTATATACTGTCAAGAGAAAAAGGGGTTCACTTTGTTTTGAAAAGTTAAAAAGCCCATGTCCCAAGTGTTGATATAACCACACCAATTGGTAATATATACTATGCAAATTTTTAATTAGTATTTCCAAACAAAGACCTAAAAATAAAGGAGAAGAAAAAGTGGATAAGTAGTTTTTTATACATACAAGTATTTTCATCAAGTTTTTATTACATAATTCTCTATAGCTGTGAAATGCTATTTTTGTAAATACATGTATTTTCAGGTCAATGGTCATGGAGTGTCACAAAGAATCTCTTGCCGTCCTAAAAGAGGTCAACAAGATATATCAGAAGGAGATGCGAAGGTGGCAGAAAACACAAAGGTAAATATGTATCATATTTAAGTTTTAATTTGATAGTAAAAAAAGTACAACAATTATGAAGATATTTACTGTAATAATGATTCCTTTGTTATCACGTTCAATATTGATTCTTTTAGATATTTTATATGCTAAATAAACAGTATCTTTTTACGCCCCCTCATCGATAGCTTGTTTTTTCTTCAAATCAGATATGGACCCTCCCCAGTGGAAATTTCATTGTTTTTTTTACCAAACATTAATCTTTTTATGCTAATGGGACAAAAAATTCCCAAATGAAAAGGTAAAGGTAACCTTTGAACCCCCCCCCACTGATTATTATATATACATGTATATATGTGTGTGTGTATATTAAGTCATGTGATGTGCTTTGTACAGGACTTCCAGACAGACACTGGATACCTTGGATACCCTGGAGAAGTCACTTCAAGACTCACTAAAAGAGTTATCTCTAGGCAAATCTCCATCTGTAAGTGAATAAAATAAAACACAATCTTAGCTAGATTTCATTCCATAGTGGCCTCAATGTCCTACAAAGCTATAGCTTTGTGTGGGACCAAGTGGTAGTCTTTTACTGTCCGGGGTGGATACTCACTCGGGCAGGTGGAAAATCTGCCCACTTAGTAGCCAGAGGTTCTTTGTTTTCTCCAAGTGACCCAATTTCCATAAAACTCATGGCGTAGAGGACATAATTCTAGAGTACATGTAGCATAAACACTGTGATCAATACTATTCTGTCATTGTCATTTGTAGCGCAGTGCATACTGTTTATACGTGTGTATTTTCATCATATTTTTGGAATGATGAAATTATTTTAAAGTCTTATATAATGGCTGATTAAACTGTACGTACATTAGGATGTCAGAGTTATTGTGTAAATAGCAATTTTCTATATAGTTGCAGTATGCAAATTATGGAAGAAAAACATTTCAAACATAAAGAGTACTGTGGCCATTGCACCCTGTTGAGTTCCCACAGCAACAATATATATGTATTATGAATAAGCAACAAAACACTTGAATGTCCACAAATTTTCGGCCGCATTGAGTTACGCTTTCATACTCCAGCAATATGGACGTAACTTGATATTCTGTTTTCAATATTTCCCACTTGATAAAGGCCACTCGGCCGAAAATTTGTGGACATTCGAGTGTTTTGTTGTTTATTCATTACTACTTCCCTACGGAGGTACCAGGATAAAGATGTGATGAAAATGTATTGTCGTTTCTATATACATGTATGTTTTAAATTTGGTTTTTAATAAAGAGACATTTTGAGTATTTTTTTTAAGAGGGGCCTGCGCAATATCAATTTGAAAAGGAAATATATTTAATGAATGAAAAAGCTGTTCTTCCTTTGTTTGCAGGAACTGCAGTTCAGCTTCACAACACCAGTGTTGGCAACTGATTTAGCTAGGTAACTACAATGCATAATATCAGCAGTATTTAAAGCAATTCTATTAATGACAACATTGAAACTCTAGAGATATGATATGCCAGGTAGTAAAATGTATTTTCATATGCTTAGTGTTATCAACTATATTGCACTAATGTGACTTTGGAGAATTAAGAGACTCTTTGTGTTTAATTGTTTGTAATGAAAGTCTGCATCACTTGTTATGTATTTATTATTCATAACAAAATTTGCTACTGTGAAACTGTAAATTTATCCAGTCACTGTATCAAGTTATTGTTGCTTTATAGATCTGATGAATATTTATCCTGCCACTCTATCAAGTTATTTCTACTTTACAGATCTGATGAATATTTATTCTGCCACTCTGTCAAGTTATTGTTGCTTTACAGATCTGATGAATATTTATCCTGTCACTCTATCAAGTTATTTCTGCTTTATAGATCTGATGAATATTTATCCTGCCACTCTTATCAAGTTATTTCTGCTTTACAGATCTGAGGAATATTTATCCTGCCACTCTATCAAGTTATTTCTGCTTTATAGATCTGATGAATATTTATCCTGCCACTCTATCAAGTTATTTTTGCTTTACAGATCTGAGGAATATTTATCCTGTCACTCTATCAAGTTATTTCTGCTTTACAGATCTGATGAATATTTATCCTGTCACTCTATCAAGTTATTTCTACTTTACAGATCTGATGAATATTTATCCTGCCACTCTATCAAGTTATTTCTGCTTTATAGATCTGATGAATATTTATCCTGCCACTCTATCAAGTTATTTCTACTTTACAGATCTGATGAATATTTATCCTGCCACTCTATCAAGTTATTTCTGCTTTACAGATCTGAGGAATATTTATCCTGTCACTCTATCAAGTTATTTCTGCTTTACAGATCTGAGGAATATTTATTCTGTCACTCTATCAAGTTATTTCTGCTTTATAGATCTGATGAATATTTATCCTGTCACTCTATCGATGATGAGGAACCAGTGTCTTATCCAACAAAGGAAGAGGAATTTCACTCATCTGAATCTATTAAAGCTGACAAAACACCTAAAGTGAAACACCTGGACACTGATATGGAGCATGACAAAGCTGACAAAACACCTAAAGTGAAACACTTGGACACTGATTTAGTATATACCAAAGCTGACAAAGCACCTAAAGTGAAACACTTGGACACCAGTACAGAAACCTCTAAAACTGACAAAACACCTAAAGTGAAACACTTGGACACCAATAAAGAAACTCCTAAAACTGACAAAACACCTAAAGTGAAACACTTGGACACCAGTACAGAAACCTCTAAAACTGACAAAGCACCTAAAGTGAAACACTTGGACACCAATAAAGAAACTCCTAAAACTGACAAAACACCTAAATTGAAACACTTGGACACCAGTACAGAAACCTCTAAAACTGACAAAACACCTAAAGTGAAACACTTGGACACCAATAAAGAAACTCCTAAAACTGACAAAACACCTAAAGTGAGAAACTACACTGATGTAGAATCTACCAAAGCTGATAAAACACCAAAAAAGAAACACTTGGATCTCGATATAGAATTTGCCGACGAAACTGGAGATGACTCAGCAGAATGTGAAACAGAAAAGAAAGAAAATAGAGAATCTACAGCATCAAACAAAACTTCAAAACAAGTTGTGGAATCAACAGTTAGGAGAAAAAGTAGAACAGAGGCAGAACTAAGAAAAGCTCCCGTAACAAAGTCTGTGTCACAACCTTTGTCAAAACACGATCATGATCAACTCCCTCCTTCCTCAACAAGCAGTCAAGAGAGTGCATTGTATAAACCCACTTACAATGGTGTCTCGCAGGAAACTGTGGTATAAATGTCAGACATAAGCAAGTCAGCAGCTGAATATTTGGTTTTTCAGATACATTATGATGGACTTTGTAGATGCAGCTCTTATAAGTCAAATGTGGCGCATTGTATGGCACTATGACAGGGTTTAGAAACCAAATTTCTTTTTACAGCTGCCTTAAGAGATCTGTGAACAGGTGACCTTATGTCTAACATGTAGCTTTTAAAAAATCTTACATTTGGCTTATAGTATAGAGATGCTGAAGGTGAACACTGCTGTACTGTGTCTTGGTAACCCTGTATGAATTACATATCATTATTTATGTTTTTTTTCTTCACTGTGATGTATATGGTATATGTACCCTTGACGTGTATCTAGCCATGACCTTGAGCTATAATTAGCTCCAACATGGTATCGGGAGATATTACTCTTTTTTTTTATACCCGGATTACATTCCATTACCAATTCTGCATTCCTAAATACATGTATGTTACAATATTCAAAAGATTAATGTTCAAAAGAAAAACATTAACTGAAATGATACTAAAGTGTTCTAAGAAACACATGTTGCCTTCTGTTTGTTTTTTAAAGTATAAATCCTACCAAACAAAAGACATGCTGACAAACTGCTCCCTGTATAACTCCATTTTTTCACACACACTAAACTAAAACCTCAGTAGACTGCTGAAATGTTTTGTATTTATGTTTACACAGACATACAGGTTTCATCGTAGACACTAAGTATATTTATACATCCTCATCTGTGATACTTTTAAATAATTTTGCGAATGAAATTAAAATCAAAGTAATGTAATGATACTGACATCAGCTTTATTGGTTTAATTCAGATTCTCAGATTAATACTCGCAACACAAGGACACACAATACATCGTGTGATCTGTATACAAAAAATAGTTTGTAGTCAAGAGGTGGATGCTGATACTAGGTGTTCAAACATCCTGAATATGTAATCAGGAAAGAGTTAAATTATTTGTTGACATTGACTATATTTGGTGAAGGTTAATTGAAAATAAACCAAAAAAATAATATAAGTAAAATAAAAAGAAAGATGCATCAAACTTTATTTATCCCCATTTTACAATGTTCCGTCTTTTTCTGTGGAAATCAGTATCTGTGCAAGTTTCTACATCCAAACTGTAAAAAAATATGTATCAAGATGAGAAGTTTGCAAGACTGAAAATTTCCTATATTTTATATTTTTCTTAATTTTTCCACATTTTTTTGTCATGATGAGCACCCAAAGAATTATGGATACTTCTATGAAATTCATTTGAAAATACATTGTATATGAGAAACTGCATTTTTGTACGTAATATTTATATGTACAAATTATGTTAATAAAAAAATTTCTGTACCTAATACGCATGTATATACAACATCATTTGATTAGGGAAAAAAATGGCAAAAGATACGTATAAAGGATGTGTTCGGAGAGAAAATATTAGATACCACACTGATAGACAGGTGTGTTCATACAAAGACATCAATGTAGCAAAAACAACTTATAACCCAAAAGAATCTTACTGATTGCTATGTATTCCACTCTTAATATTATTAAACACTCTGCTGGAAAGGCACAGAATATGAACAAGAGTCTGCTTTGTTGTATGAAAACCATGTGAGAAATGGAGTTTGTTTCGCATGAGAACACTCTCATGCCTTGATTATTTTTTAAGAGAATTTATGACAAATTTCATTTTCATAATGTTGTTATTTTGTTAAATTATATTTTCATTAGATATTTGTTTAAATGAGTATGTATGTGTTTCAATTCAGTCAAATATTTTCGTGTAAACGAGTTCTAATACTCATAGAATTTTTTCAATCTATTATAAAAATTCTAATTGTTATTTCTTTGCTCTGTGGTTCTCTCTATAACAAGATCTACAAACATCCCATTTGATTTCATGTTAGCACAACCTTTTCAATTGACCAAACAAAATATGACATATAGTATCTTGAAGGTACAAGACTGTCTCGATACCTTTCTTCCTATACACCTATAATACACTGCATTATGTACAAATTTCGATCAGATTGAGATTTTATGAATCTATTCTATATAAGTTTCACTGGAGTACATGAAATAATTATAAAGAACAAGCTGTGTTTGTGAAACACTAATGCCCCCGGTGGCAACCAAGTCCAAAGAGTTATTTTTAGTGTGAAGGTCATTGGCAAGGTCAAAAGATCATCGACCTTGGTGGTCATTTGAAAGAACTTCATTAGTTGAGTATGCACATCAAATATTAAGTTTCTATCCCTTACCATTCAAAAGTTTTGGCCAAGGTTAAAGCTGACAACAGACAAACAAACAGACTGACAGAGACAACAGACAGACAGGAATAAAAAAAACATGCCCCTATCTATTGATGTGGGGACATAAGAATGCATAATTGTCTTTTTCATTTCTTCCCAAACTGAATAAATTCAACGTCTTATTCTCACACTATGTTCAAATGGGCATGTTTCAGTTAAATGTTTTGTCTTTCCGGTCTTCTTTATTTAAGTTCTTATAGAGGTTTATATAACCCTATGCCCCCAAGGAGGCAGAGAGCAGATACTTTTATTGGGTAATATGTCATCAATTACTGTAATCATGTACAGGTATGTTCAACTCATCTGTTACTTTTGTCAAACCATGATATTAACAGTAGGTAACAATCCACATTTTACGATCATATAATGAAGTTTCTGTACGAGTGATTTCTTTTTTAATGGGTATATCCACATTTTGTAAACTGGAAAAATATCGCATATGAACATGGCATTCGTTTCTTAACTTAAATAAAACCCTAACTGTATTGTACAAGTTCCTGTACATGTCGAGTATCTAAACCTTGCTAATACTGAACTTTACAATGTAATGTATTATAAAATCACATGATCAACAAATAATGCTATATATGGCGATAGATTTCCATCATTCTAAGAAAGTTAAGACACCTTGTAATTGTTCTAAATTACATATGAAGTAGAGATTAATTTTAAGAAAAATATTATCATAATTTTATATGTACAAGTCATTTGACAAAAGTTGCAATTCATATCATGTATTTGTATACATTTTATTTCTGGATTTAAAATCCAAGAGGTATATATTTCTTTTGCTTTGTAAAGATATATATCTTTTGTATGCTTACTAAATTTTTTATTATTTTTACACATCATATGTTGGCAGCATTTAGAATATTGACCTGAATATACTAGATTTTTTTTCAGATCTTAATACATGTTGAAATACGTAATTATATGTTGTTACAATGAGTAATATTATAAATTAGCCAGGGTCACCATGGTAACTGGAATCTTTCTTTTGAAAATGTCAAAACATTGCTGAAAGAGAATAAATTGAAAGAAATTTACAAAAAGTGTTAGTTTTGTTGTGTTTTTGCGCCTGCAAAGCAAAGCAACATTTTGTAGTCTGTTTGTGTATTGATACATCTTACCTTAGTTTTAACTATCTTTGAAAATATCACACGTAGTCCTTATGATACTTTACTCTCATTCGTATGAATGCAATATAATAAAGTATTTGATTATTCTACTTTTAACTTAATATACTTAAGACTATCTGGAGAGCATGATCAAGTGACTAAAAGGTTTGCCTGTCAGTGTGGACCCATCTTCTTGCCTTCTGGATTTTCATGCAGTGGTTCTAAACAAGCGACTTTAAACGGTTTTTACTTCGTTCAATTTGATATATGAAGCGATGTTGAAGTTGAGAAAAGTTGATTTTTCATCAACGATGTGGTAACTTCTTACAATTCTCACTCTATCTGTAAACCAACACCTCCCCCTGCACACACACACATATCCACCCACTCAAAATTCATGGCGGGGAAAGAAGAAGAGATTTTGTACCAAGTTTTTGACTTGTGAAAAGTGGCAAATTGACTAAGAAAAAAGTAAATTTGTTAAACTTTGAAAATATATATAATTCATGGCGAGGAAAGAACAAGAGATTTTGTACAAAGTTTTTGACTCGTGAAAAGTGGCAAACTGACTATTAAGAAAAAAGTAAATTTGTTAAAATTCGAAAATATAGATTTATCTGCAAAACCACTTTAAGACCCACTGTTATTGCATTTGGTAGACCGTAATAATTGGTTAATGCATGTGGTATGTTGAAGGGATGACACAGTCACAGACATTGCAACAACTCCAGAAATTCACCAATCTATGGCAGATACACAGGGATGATTTTTCTTTTAGAATTACACACACAAACTTGCGCACAAATTTAAAAAATAAACTTCAAAAGAAATGAATTTGTACATGTACCGGGTATATAGAAATGAAAAACTGACCAATATTCAAATAACCATTATATGTAAGATATGAATTTCAAATACATACAATATTTGAAATGGTCCTTATACAACGACAAAAAAATCTAAACAATTCATATATAGAGGTATAAAAAAATAATAAATAAATCTGGCAGATTTATAATAATTCATAAATTCTGTATAATCATACCTTATATACATTATACAAACATAATCGTACACAAATTAACAAATATTATAAATGTATATTGGTATCTCAAAATGTAATGTACATAAATAACAAATATAACATTAGGTTACTTGTTGCTCATGCAACATGGGGGAGCCTAGCATTAAACAGTTAAACCTATACACGGGGGAATTTGAACTAAAACTACTAAATACTGTTAAGAACACCATTTTCAAAATTTTCTTTACAAAACTGTTAACTTTCAGTGTTTTTGTTTTTTCTTCAAATCAGATCATAAGTTTGGACCCTTCCCAATAGAAATTTCATTGATTTTTCCCAAAACTTGTCTAAATTTTTTCCAAACATTGATCTTTTAGCATTATGTAAATTAGACAAAAATTTCCCAAATGAGAAGGTAAGGGCACCTTTGAAAAAATACAAAAAAACACTGACTTTGGCTTTGAAAGTCAGCAACAAAGAAATAAAGGTAAATGATGAAACAGTTTCTTAGAAAACTGCAGTGAAATGTGCGTCACAAATAAAAATAATAATAACAATAGTAACAAATGTAAACAAAAAACATAATAACAGCAGGGTCTTCTGATTGAGGGATCGCTAGTTCCAACTTTGTCCACCCCTTTACACAGTTTCATTGTGATGTCACAGTTAAATTCATGTTAAATAGGCCATTTCTTTATGACATCATAAAGAACTAGAATTTTAATGTGTTGCTGCGACACAAATGCCCCTGCTGGCAGCTAAGCTAGTGAAATATTATTGCCAGAAAATTTTTAATGTTCAAGGGCAATTACTCTGTCAAAAATTACCGGACCACACTCATATTCAAATTTGACCCACATCTACCTTGATGCATCTGTATACCCAATATCAATTAAATCCATCAAACCTTCAAAGAGAAAATGAGCAGAAACTGAATGATGATGGAATGACAGAATGATGGAACAGGGTAACACTATATGCCAAGGCTGGGGTATAAAAAGTATGTCAAAAGGTGTAGTGTCGGACATTTCACGATCAGTCAATTTCATTAGAAGACCCTAATAACTAACACTAATATTACAACACACTTTGTACTCAACGCGAATCTAAGTATTAACAAAATCACTATCACAGATTAAACTTCCACTGTTCACCATGGATTTAACTCGGTATATCCAGCATCTTCAGTCTTAAAGTAGCGTTGTATGGTCCAGTATGGATTTAGCTTCGTATGGTTCAGTATGGATTTAGCTTTGTCTGATTCAGTATGGAATTAGCTTTGTCTGAATCAGTATGGGTTTAAATATGTATGGTTCAGTATGGATTTAGCTTTGTGTGGTTCTGTATGGATTTAGCTTTGTATGGTTCTGTATGGATTTAGCTTTGTATGGTTCTGTATGGATGTAGCTTTGTATGGTTCTTTATGGATTTAGCTTTGTATGGTTCTGTATGGATTTAGCTTTGTATGGTTCTGTATGGATTTAGCTTTGTCTGCTCAGCATAACTTAGTCTGATCCACTGTTAATGTCAGTAGCTGTTAAAGTTTGTAAATCTGTTTCCAAGTCAAAATCAGTTGCTTCCAAAGTTGGCAGATCTTCCATCAATGTTGACAAACTGTAAAATGCAAATCATATGAAAAATTTCAAAATATACACTTCATAACAGACTTTGGGCAAAGTTCAAAAAAGGAAATTGATTTTATGAATTGCTATATACAATTTACATGAAATCAAATGAAGAGTAATCTGTTTGGACTTCAAGACTTGTGCATAATTTTGATATTGCTGGAATTGACTGAAGTCTCTCAATTCGGTCAAGTCCGAGTTTGAATTCTGATCAGAGCTAATGAGAAAATTACTTTTAGAAAATGTTTTACGAGAACATATGAGTATCTGGTTCCTCAACCACAAGCTATTGGCCAACACAATATGCTTGAAATATGAGAACATGAGTTTTTGGTTCCTCAACCACTAAGTACTGGCCAACACAATATGTTTGAAATAATCCTGGTGTGATATTAAAAAAATAAAAAATTATGTCCAATTACATATTATTCATACAGGACTTTATTTAAATGTTACGGCAAACTGGATTTTGAATCATATTCAGGTACGTCTTTTGAATATGCCGATTTGATCCTGGAATTGCACTATATTGTGTAAAAGAGGTTAGCAAACTCTTGCTTCAGTGTATCAATGTCTGAAGTGATGTGAGAAGTGAGGCAATATTGAAACTGAAGCAATGTCAAAAGTGACATTTATGTTCAGGAACATATAAGCACATACTTTTCAATGTGTTCCCTTGTTTCCTGCACTAGAGACTTTGACTCCGACACTTCCCTCCGAATTCCATTGACCCTAGAATGATGCCAAATATCATCAAAATGTCAAACGTGTTTTAAGCAGCACAAGAGACAAAATAAAAAGTGACCACATAAGAAAGGTGGTCTCTCAATACAGTTTTATATAGAACATTACATGAAGTTCCATAAGAGTCATATAAAAGATGCCATTTACATAGATAAGTCTTATCAAAATTTCATACACAGTATGACAGATGAACTTTAAAGCAGTAATACGAGTAAAATGTAACATATACTTAGATATGGAAGAAAAGAACAATACAATAGACATAGGATGGTTTAATAAGGTGTGTTACCTGCCCTTGTTTATTCATGTACAGGTAGTCCCTGGAAGGAATGGTATAAAAGTTGTGCAATACTGCTAATTTAATTCAGTTTTCTTATTTGTATGGTCAGTTCACTATGGTGAGATCTGGTCAGTCTAGGAATAATCTTGTTTTTAGACCCAACCCTGATAGGCAGAAAGTGGGAGAGTTCTAATCAAGGGCAGACAAATCACCTATCAAATCCTTCTATTATTTACCGTTTTTTGACACTGTATGCTAACTGTCTCTGTTTAAGTGACGGCTGGTTCAAAGAGGGTAGAGGTGGTTCATGTATTCCCTAGAAATGATGACAGAAAAGTGAACATAAACTGAAATGTATATCTAATACTACTAAAAGCACTAGCAAGTACATTAAAAAAAAAGCATTTGTAAAATCCAAATTTAGACCTCCAAATATTCTTAGAAAAGATATATAGACTATAGTCTATACCATGGAGATATTCCATATCTGCTCTATTTTTGAGGACAATCACATCATCAAAATGTATAATTCTAGTCCAAATGTTTCTCGCTGAAGAGTATCGCCTCTAAAAGCAATTACGAACTCTCTGGAGTTTTGATAGTTGATCTTTGATGACCAAATAATTTAAAGTGCTGAGTCAAAATTCCGTCCTGACTTTTCAACTCTAAGAAGTTTGTATTTGATACCGAGTATGAGAAAATGGAAAGGTATCTCAGTATACTGGTTGACATCTTCGCTAACCAAGGGTTACAGTCCACGTCCCCGGAGTGGACCATAACCCTTGGTTAGCGAAGATGACTTGTTGAGGGATAGCGCTTTTCTGTAGGTACTGAATTAAAGGCTGCTTCACCAACCATTTAATTAATTCTTAGGATACATTCAATCTGCTTTTATGGTTGGCAAAAAATTCTTTTGACTCCTTGGTCAACAAAATCTAGAGAACATACATGTATGTACCAAGATCACAGAGATTACTTTTTATGAACACTTCATTTCATACAACAATATTAACACTCTAAATGGCATACCAGTAACATCATGTCATCTTCATTCAAAACGAATTCATGTTCAAACATTTTTACCTTTATATTTACACCAAATGGTTTCAGTACTCAATATTTCGATAGCAATAGAAAAAATCATAGTGGCAGCCATTTACAAGAAGTTCAATTGTAAAAACTATTACTATACAGTAAATAACCTGAAAATGTCAGCAAGGTCAATAAGATTGTGCATTCATATGAAATTTTGTTAGATTAAATGAGTGCATATTTCTCATAACAGATATCCAATCAAATGACAAGAAATGAATTTTATATAATAAATTATATATATATATATATTTTTGTTTCCATAGAAAATAGGGATAAAAAACTTTTGCATTTATGTGATTCACTCATGATGCAGTTATCAATTAAAATTTTCTGTCAATACCTGCATCAAACAAATAAATGTAAGATTAATTTTAGTTCAACATTAGCTGATATGATATAGGTGAAATAAGCATTGTAATAGCATTTCAAAATGATTTGTTACCTTCATATTTTGCACAATTTCAGATATTGAATTTTGAACCATTTGTACTTCATCCCACAGACTACTGCAGACTTGCACGTAATGCATTCGGAATCTAAATTCAGATGAAAACAACATTATTTCTAAATGATATAAACTTATGGATCACAGTGTTTATAGCTTAAAACTGGAAAATAGAGGTTTTCTAATTTCTTTTTTTCATGTATCTAACTTGCACTACATTTGGAGAGTGGCTATCTTGCACTACATTTGGAGATTAGCTATCTTGCACTATATTTGGAGAGTAGCTATCTTGCACTACATTTGGAGAGTAGCTATCTTGCACTACATTTGGAGAGTGGCTATCTTGCACTACATTTGGAGAGTAGCTATCTTGCACTATATTTGGAGAGTGGCTATCTTGCACTACGCTTGGAGGATAATTAATTTTTTATCAATAATATTTCAAGAAAAAATTATAATTTCAAAATACATAGCTATTCTTGATGACAATTATATGGACCTGTGTATGGATCCATATAAGGATTCGTATATGGACCTATATAAGGACTCCTATATGGACCAGTACCGTATTCACTCGTGTATAATACACACTTTTTTTCATTAAATCTGACTTTGATTTTCCAGGTGCGTATTATATACGAGATCTTTTTTCAGACGTAAGAATTCATATTTCCACAGCGATATTGCCGTAAACGTCCGCTGACAGCGATCAGAACATGACCATTAAACTTTAGGACACTTACTTGACCACTGAAATCGATTTTAGACACTTGATAAAGAGATTATCATTACAGTTTTACCTCCTTGTGTTGAACACTTTACAATATGCGCTGAAATGAAGATGTTTTTACAAATGAGACTAGTATATTTTAAAATAACAAGTGCCGATGCAATCCAATTATCTTATCATCGTCAATCAAGGTGAAATTGCTTCATGTTCAAACAATCAGCCATTACCGTACACAACGCTGGGATAATTGGTTGTTCGCATTTCTTTTACCTTTACTGCTGTGTTAATCAATTTATTTTGTACAAACACTGACACCTTGAGACAACGAGTGTAAAATATATAGAAAATGACGGCTTTGCTTCATTATCGATATTTTATCAAAAATACTAATTACAGTGGCTTTTTGTTACATCTTTAGTTTTCTTTCTACCAACACAATGTTTGGATCAAAAATTAATTTTATTATGGCAGTTGGGTTTATACCATTCATTGAATATCCTAAGGTTCAGACACGTAACCAATTGTGTTTTCCGTAAAGTAAAATCTGTAATACAGAGATTTTTTCTAGGTAAACTTAAGCTTGGTCCTTGGCCACTTGGTTATGTGGCAACTTTACCTGCGTATTATACACGAGATGTAGAATTTTCTCCAATTATTTTCCAAAAGTTGCGGGCGCGTATTATACACGGATGCATACTATACACGAGTGAATACGGTATATAGACCCGAATTGGTGAAATATCCCTCTAATCTGGATTATGTACAAATTCTCACCTGAAATTCCATTCTAGATAAGTTGAACTTATTTCTGTGGATAACGTTTTTGCTTTCTCTGCCAACCTCATTCCCTTTTCATATAAATTCTGCATATTCAGTCTGAAATAATAAAAAAAGATTTAAAGTCTATGACAGAAAAATGTAAATTTTATATAAAACCTTTTTTCCGGGAGTCTTAAGAGCTTATGATTGATCTTCAGTTTAAGAAAATGGATAGGTTTGGGAAAATGGAAACGCTTCTGAAAATGGAAAGGTTTGGAAAAATGGAAAGTTATATCTGCTGAAGATATATAGTGAATTTTTCAGGGTAAATTCTAGTCTCTTTCTTCCATCATTAAATCTAGTGGCCATCATATTGGTGAAATATATATGCATGTGTGTCTCAGCAGATGAGGCTGTCTTTTGGATGAGACAGTAACAACGAAGGTATTGTGTCACAGTAGGTGTGGCATGTAAAAGATCCCTCACTGCCTCCGGGGGGTCCATTGCAAAGGTCTAAATTTGTATGCAATGCATCAGGCAGATGCCATCACCATATACGTGAAATAATCGTTGAGTGACGTAAAACTGTAATCAATCAATTAACTACAGATGATGAATACAGGCAACCCATGATTGTCCTTTTCAATGTCTTTTAATACATTTGTATTAGTGTGAAAATAAATAAGTGCACAAAGGGCACTCCTATCTCAGCTAAAATGTGATTCCTACTAATATAAGTTACAATATATCTACCTACTGTCTTGTGACCCACTCAGGATGACTTCATCTACATAATGTCTACTGAGATTGAGTATTGATTTAACATTGACAGATAGGGAGGAAAAATCACCCTGGAAAAAAACCCTTCAAATCTTAGCACATATATGTACCCATATAATTCATGTATAATACATGAAGCTTGCATGTGAGATCAAAAATTGTTTGGTTCCCTCCCTCATTTACCTCTGGCTGCAATTATTTGCACTTACGTAAAGATCAGCTGATTTAGAATGTGACATACATGTAGAGTAATAATTTATTGTCATGAAAAATTTTGTTCGTAAATTTTTTTTCTTTAAGAGGTTAAAAATCTTGCCTGCCAAATCTGTGAAACTGCTGCTCATGGTATTTCAGAGCTGTCTTTTTTCTATTTTCTGCAAACTTTTGTAGCAAACTTTCGCTGTCATAAAACAGACGTAAAGACTGTTGTTTCCTATGAAGAAAAATGATTTCTTTGCATAGTATCGTTAACTCTGTACTAGGTACCGTCAACACTTTTTATCACATCAGCAACAATACTCAGTACTCTATACTAAGCGGGCTAACATTTATGTTTTAATTATTATCAATTATGATAAGGATTTTATAGCCAAAACATGTTTATAACAAAGGACTAAAATATCATCTGTTAATACGGTTTTGATCCTTACATTTATTGTAAAATTATAATCTGTTGCACTTTTCCAGCTTAGTATCAAAAGATGCATGTGATACAATAAGAAATACCATAAAAATGAAAAAGGCGAAAGATCTTCTTATTTCATTCATTTAAAAGGTATAACATAAAAAGTTAAATTTCATTTCTTTTTCTAACCTCTATTCATTAACTTGAGAGATTGATTCATCTATGCATGTACATTTTTCAATACTTATCCCACGTTAAGATCTCAATACAATAATTACTAAAGCAATCTCACATTTTCTGGAGTTCATCTTCCTTTGCTTTATCGATACTGAAGTTGTTTTCTTGTCGATATTGCTGACATAAATCTGGTCCTAACCTCCAATCATTTAATCTGTTCCTCACCTGAAACATATCCACATAATTAATCATAATAAGGCATACAAAGTTATACACATTCGAATATTTTCTTCAAATGGAAAAAATTACATCATCAACTGAAAACAAAATTAAAAAATTTTTTAAGGTAAAATTGTTAAAGTACATGTATATTTAATGTGAAGTTTTAAATCTGCATAAGTTTACCTAGCTTTTTTAATATCACATAGGTATATGTCGGTTTTTCATATTTTTTTCTTCGTTTTCTTCCATGACTTTTTCATTCATATGTAGTATACAGTATTTTCAATACAATACAGAAAGGATAGAGAACGAAGCATGACTTAAGCTGAAGAGAGCTTAAAACTAAGAAATCAAACCAAAAATTAAAAAAAAAAAAATTATTTTTAAAGAAGAAGTATTTGTTTTAACTCATGTTTGTATAATTACTTTTGTCCTGTCATCATCAGCGATTTCACCATCTGTAGTTATAGTCGTAAATTCTTCTATGACAGATTTGCTTTCTTTTTCAATAAGAGAATCGATATCTTCAAACCTCATTCGCAAGTTTTCTCTGTCATGTGAAATCTTTTCCAAAGACTGGTGCACTTGACATCTAAAGTAAATTAAAATGAAATTCAAGGTTTGATAACAAATCAAATTTCTAGGAAAACTGTTTTATTCATATCTAAATACATGTAATTCTGTTGTCTGCATTAGGAATATCCTTCCTATAGATAAATACAACATGTACACGTACATGCTCTATGCTGCAGATAAAAACACTGACATCTGGTAAATTCGATAGCAAACTTAACATTAAAAGTCCCTCACTGTTTGTAATGAAAGGGCCACTTACATCATTTTTAACAATGCATCATTCATACAGTTATAATGAAGCAGGAGATAGCTTACTTCTCCCACTATGGACAGAAATATCTATAAAAATAGCTGGGAAATATTTCCTTATCTTTATGGGGTGGGGTAAGATAACAAATTCATGTGAGCATTTTCGAAACCGGAAATAACGAACTATTTCTTTTGTTTTCGTCCTTTGATCATTTCTACCAGCAACTCCGCAAAAACGGCTACTCATTTGCATTCTTCTCTATCAAAAACACCAGCAAATCATTGCCAAATATCGAAAAAATTACAGAACCTACCTCACCTGCCATCTACATGTATCCTCAATTTCCGAGCAGAATTTCTCCTGGAAAGCACATTCAAATAATCCAATTCACTCTATTTTTCACGGAGCGTCAATCCATGGAGGTACTTTTAATATCAATATGTCATTTTGCTCACATTCAAATCATAACACTAGCAATTGTTAAATGTTGTGTAGTCTTTAACTCGCGCACATCTCTACAGACATACAGTACAGTGGGCTGTGACATCATGTGTGCGCATTTGATGACGTCAAATACGGAGTTGGAAAAGACAGGACATTTTGAATCAAATATATTGTGTAAAGTTTGATTACCGATTTATCATATTGATTTGATTCATATAATTGTCTAATTGTTCAATATATCTTTAAAACTTATTTCGCCTTATGGTTTATTTACGATGGCGGCAAATGAAATGTGAGGCGGTGATGGAGTGAGTAAATCGGCTTCATTCATAATCACTCGATATTTCCATCCGCTACTATAAAGTTTACTACGATGATGTAAGCGTTGCAGGATTCGTAAACTAACGTGGGAGAAAAAGAATCAACCACCACCACCAGTGATGGACAGAGATATCCTAACCCTCGTGTCAAAAATCTCGGTCCTCCACAACTCGGAAAGCCTCGTGGAGGACCAAGATTTTTGACACTTGGGTTAGGATATCTCTGTCCATCACTGATGGTGGTGATAGATTCTATTACTCTTAAATAAACTGGTGCAATCGGGAAATAGAACCCAGACTGTCTGCACCACAAGCCCTCAGTCTACACCACACCTGCCCCTATCCTCTATATCATCACTTCATTTTCATCATCGCGAAGATCACTTGCACTGCCAAACCGAGCACTTCATGACCACATCAAATTTGTCTCTCACATTACAAGTGACAGACAGATTAACAGACAGGGAGAACTACAGCTATTTTATTGACCAGGGACATAACAAGTAGACAGAAAGTTATTCAAGTGTATAAACTAGAGCTGTCCTAACGGAAAAAATACCCTCTACAGCAACATAGGTTGACATATGCCACAATTCATCCCCAGATACATCACTTTTACTAGTGTAATGAATGTCCCACTTGTACATTTTGAGAATCTTATTTTGTTAAATTTCTAAACTGGACAGATGGAGAAGGTGATTCCTATATACCCCGGAAACTGTTTGTGGGGGGTATAATGAGGTTTGAGGAAATAATTTCTCAATAACTAGAATAAACAAAAACAAGAATGTTTAGTCCTCTGTCACTTCTTAATTTATGATATGCATGACCTGATGGTGAATGGTAGAGACCGAGCTGTGTGGGACACAACCTGATTTATCTTACCTACATAACCTGATGTAAGAGTGGTACAGACTGACCTGTGTGGAACACAACCTGACTAATACAGCTGTATCTTACCTACATGACCTGATGGCCTGCTGTAAGAGTGGTACAGACTGAGTTGTGTGGGACAGAATCTGACTTATCTTACCTACATGATCTGATGGCTTGCTGTAAGAGTGGTACAGACCGAGCTGTGTGGAACACAACCTGACTTATCTTACCTGCATGATCTGATGGCTTGCTGTAAAAGTGGTACAGACTGAGCTGTGTGGGACACAACCTGACTTATCTTAGCCAATATAAGACACATTTTCTTGGACATACGATAATCTTCATCAGTGTTGAATATACTTGCTTCCATGTTGAACAGGAGTTTGGAATCTAAAAGTTAAAGGATATTACTTAAAATTATTCTTCGATATAGCTTGGCATTTTTTTGTAAATACTAAATATAGCAATCATTTTTGTAAAGACCATAACAAAAAGTTGTAATACATATGGATTTAAGAACAAAATCACTAGCAGTAGTGACAGTCTTTTTCAGTCTATAACATTTGTAAACATATGTAATGTAAGTCCCTTGGTGTCCTTAACTAATGATGTCATCATAGCATTCAATGTAATTTTCTGCCATACAATAGTATAGCTTAACATGTATGTAAATAGTAAACACTCAAAGACAAATACAAAACTTTTCCAGAGTAAACATTGGGAAAATAATAAACAGATCATACAGAAGAAAGCAAATTCCAGGATTTGGAACTAGTCTTAACTGCTGGTTTAACCTGCTATTTTCTTCCTTTCTCTCTTACTTTCTTTCAGCAGCAAAGCCGACGTGGCCTAGTGGTATTGCGCCTACCTTCCGATCGGGAGGCCCGGGTTTGATTCCTGCTCTTGTCATGCTGGTGTCCTGTCTTTCGGATGAGACAGAAAAAACCGAGGCCCCGTGTCGTGGTATGCATGGCACGTTAAAGATCCCTCACTGCTTCAGGTGGGTCTGTTGCAAAGGTCAAAATTTGTATGCCCCGCATCAGGCAGATGCCGTCACCCTATACGTGAAATATTCGTGGTGTGACATTAAACAAAAATCAATCAATCAATTTTTCACCAGCATAACTCAATCTGTGAAGTGCTTGGTTCTCAACTGACAGGTCCAGGGTTCCAGTCCCACCAATGACTTGTTGGTGCCCTGTCTTTCGGATGAGACAGTAAAAACCGATATCCCACATCATGGTAGATTGTTTCAGGTGGGTCTGTTGCATACTGATAGATCTTAATGTCTGTGCAGTGCATCAGGCAAATGCTCCCAGCATAAAAGTGCAATAACAGTGATGTGACTTAAAACAAGAATTAAACAAAACATTATATTCTAAAAATAGCTATTCATGTTCCAGTACATACTTTTTGCATACTGTAACCAGAATTCAAGATCTGTCATTCTCTGACAGGTTGATGTTTCTGGTTGACACTCTAAGTCTGATATCACAATCGGGGATTCCCCTGAAGTCTTTGGTAAGCTATTCATATATATTGCATCATCTGGCCTGTTTTCTGCATAAACCCCAATGTCGTATCCATGGAGATCATAGTGGTGAATAGAAGAGAGTGTTTCTGTTTGCTCTGCTGCAGCGAGTTTGAAGTCATGAAGACTAATATGAAATAAAATGTAAAATATGAAATATAATAATGTAATGCCGATCCTCAATGTAACCGAGCGGAAGTTATATTTTTATGAAGTAGGGATCTCATTACTGGGGATCGTCTGGAATTGGCTTGAGGTCACACTTCTTATACATTACCAATGAATCACAGAGGCATTTGTTATTACTTGTAAAGTTTTATTTTGTCATACCAATTGACATACATTAGATCTACTCATTTACTGAATTACTGAACAATTCATGAAAATATCTATTAGAGATTGACCAGTGATGGATCGTCAAATATCGGCAAATTTTGTCAAACTGTCAATGTCAGTTTTTCCTAGCTGTTTTATAACTGAGACAAATGAAGACTCCTATCAGACACTTAGCCTAATATATATAAGTTATTTATATACTATAATGCATTTGACCACTGTGAGTAAAATTCAAGGACATTTGGAATTCATGGATTTATGGAACTTATTTTAATTGACAAATTGTCAAATAATTCATACCATGATATCTTTGTCCATAACTGCAATGGGCATCAAAGTTGATGGTTTTCTAGAGATTCTGTAGTCTCTAAAGGTGTGTTGCAGTTCACTTGAGTGTTACAGTAGACACTGATCATAAAATGAACATCCGCGGTCTTATATACCCAGTGTGACGTCACTTATGACGATAGGCAAATGACGTCACAACGCATCCAAGAAGATCGAAATAGTTTTCCTACGAGTTGGCTGATTAACTAGCGGTGCTTATGTCGATATGTCTTACGAGTCGTTAAAATATAAGATTAAGGCTTATAAAAGAATTCGTCAAGCAGTAACATGATGATACTAATTAAAGTAAGTCACAAATATTTAAACTTGGTCGTACTCTTGAGATGACATGTCCCGAATATGCGTAAATTGATCCATTACCGGTCGAGTAAATTCGAGCTAATATAATAAACATTTGGTATGATCATATCATTCTAAGTGTCAATAAGACATATAGTAAAATATCATCAATGACAGATAAATTGAAATGTTAATACATAGAATTATTACATAAATGAACTAGTAAAACTGGCTGGCATTACATAGCCCCCTACTACATAAATTTGGTCCCCAAATTTTTTTTTTTTTTTTTTTTTTTTTTTACAATTCACTATACATTTCAATTCAAATTAAAGCAGATATATACAACACATTAAACACATTAACGCTTACATTTCTGAAAGAAGAATGTGGCATGTGACAAATGGATAAATGCTGAAAGGTAAGCAATATGTATATATACATATAAACATAGAAATAGTATAATACTAGATATATAATATTCAATAAACAGTTCACATAATTTGATAGAATGCAATAATTTTTCTAATTGTAGAACACTACTATACTACGCTTCACTTCACTTCGCTTAATTTAATTCATATTTTAATTGTAGGTAGGTACATATCCATATGACCAGCTATACATCACCTGATGGATTTTCCTCAACACTTGCATTTCCAATCCTTTACAGTTGTAAAACCTGGCTTCGGCTAGAATTTCATGCAAGTACCTCTGATCCCTTGGGAGAGTTTCCAGGTCGACCATGCATTTGTTTCTGAGGTAATTTAATACGAATCTAAAATGTGCTGATTCTCTATCGATGAAGTATACCGGAACATCACTAGATTGAGTCGGTTGGAATGGACTCTCTTCTTTTAGCATCTGAGCCAGAATACAACTCTTATCTGCCATGAGGCTTGATTTTGAGGCTTGAAATCGTGTTCCTCCAACATTTAATATGATTTTACTATCCTGACTTTGTTGTAATTCTTCCAAAGTTGGAGTCTTGATGGGTATCCCCAAAAGGTAATTTCTTGATGGTGTCATAAGTGGTCCTGTTTCATTCAAGGTATATTTAGCTGTATTGATGGGTGTGTTGGATGTCGGATTGGTGGGTGTTGTGGTCGTGGAGGTGGTTGATGTGGTGTCCGAGGAGGTATTTGAGGTGATGATGCAGGTAGTGGTATCTGTGATTGGTTCTTCATATAACGCTATGGTTTCTGAGGTCACTGTGCTTGTGTGGTTTGGTTGTTCTGTTTCAGTGTCTGTATCTGTGTCAGTAATGTACTCCTTCGACTTTGGTGTTCTTAATCTCCTATGTTCTCTTTGTTTTGCAGGGGAGTTAGCATCCAGCTCAATTTCACTAATATCTGACAGTGAAGCTGCCTTTTCCACTACCCTTCTATCTTTAATTGGTGTAATTGGAGGACTGGTGCTTAGGAGAGTGGTATCTCTGGTGATTGTGTTAACGATGGCCAATTGGTCCTTAGTTCTTTTGGATGGTGATATTGATCTTCTTCTCTTCTTATTTTCTTTGTCTAAATGTTCCTCACTTCGTCTTTTGGTAACCCTCTCAGAATTTGTTGACTGTACTAGATATGTCATTTGTTCTTCTCTTTTCCATCTACTAAACATTTGTTTGGCTCTTTCCCCTCTAGTTCCGTCAGGTGCCACAATTACCCAGTCCTCTACTTTAAGGTCCCTGCATCCATGCCTATAATTACGCCTGGAAAAGGTTCTCGTGCATCGAGAACATATGTGGGTGAAGTGGGAGTGAAATTCCTGTACATGGCGTATTCCACCATATTTGTCCTTGTACTGTGTCTGACATATTTTACAGCTATAAGTATTCTGTAATATAGAAAAGGAAACTTTTCCATCGTTTCTTTTTGATTTCATTCCTGCTTGTAAGTTGAAAGTGTAAGTAAAATATCTCAAAGACAAGTTGCACTTTACTGAATCCAATGTTCAGGCAAAGTTTTCTATAAGTAATAAATTTTAAGTTTATCATGATGTACAATTCTGGGTTTAGCTTTTGAATTCAGCTGTATTTTATATATGATATCATTTATTCTTTTAAGAACAACATAAGGTCCCTTCCAGGGTCTGTCCAGCTTTTTGCTTTTTCCCTTTTTACATATTGGATTATAGTACCATACTTTATCTCCAACATTATAGATATGTTGTGATATTTTATGATCATAGTTTCTTTTCTGGACACCACTAGCAAATGTCATACGTTTCCTAGCTATTTCATGTATTTGTTGTATTTTGTCAGCTAAATCACATGCAAAGATTGTACTGTCCATCTGTGAATCTATGTTTGAAGTCAGAGGTCGTCCAAAAACAAGATCAATGGGCAAAGTCATCTCTCTTCCATACATCATGACGCTTGGTGACATACCAGTACTCTCATGCACAGAGGAATTATAAGCCATGGTAAGCACAGATAGATAAATATCCCAATCATCTTGATTATTTGACACATAATTTGACAACATATTTTGGAGTGTACGATTTGCTCTCTCTACAAGTCCATCTGATTGTGGTCTCATAGTTGTTGTTCTTGTCTTATGTGAACCTAAAATTCTACACATCTCTTGAAATATTTCAGACTCAAAACAAGTACCTTGGTCACTGTGAATCTCCATTGGTACCCCATACAGAGTAACAAAATACTGAACAAAACTTTTAGCTATTGTAGTTGCATCTACATTTTTAACTGGTACTGCTACCAACCACTTGGTAAAGTAATCACAAATAACAAGAATGTATTTGTTTTCTTCCTTAGTCTTAGGTAATGGTCCCATTATATCTAATGCAACTCTTTCGAGCGGTGCACCAACATTATACATTTTCATCTCTGACTTTGGTTTTCTAAGGGGCATTTTTCTAGATGCACATATTTCACATGTTTTACACCATCTCTCAACATCTCGTGAAAGTCCATACCAATAAAATCTGTGTTTGACTTTGTTGATGGTCTTCTTGACACCTAGATGACCTCCTGTGGGTGCATTATGCAGTTCTTTCAACACAACATTTCTTAATTCATGTGGCAGAATGATTTGTAAACAATATTTCTCTGAATTTACACTCTCTAGTTTATGACATAAGATGTTATTTTCTATTATCAAGGAATCAAACCTATTCCAGTAGAATTTAAACTCTACAGGCTTGTGTGCTACTTCAGTCCATGTTGGCTTCTTGGCATTTTGTACAAAGCAAATTAAGTCTGATATAACTTTGTCATCTCTCTGCAAACGTTGCAAGAATTCCATATTCATTTCTCCTAAGTGACTAATATTGTCAATACTTCTCATTTTTCCAGACCTTAGTATTAGGACATCATGTCCATCACTTGTGACCTTTGTGTTAGTAGTTTTTGTATTATGCACATCTGCATTTAACATACTAGAAGTGCCAGCACATACTTCACTAGGAAAACTCTCAGTTCCCACAGTGCTTATTGTATTAGAAGTGCTAATTGTTGAACAATTATCGTACCCAACTTCCTTTTTACACGTGGCATCTGGAACACAAATTGGAGCCTCTTTATCACTTAAAGAGTTGCTGCTTTTATTATCAGGATAAGAATATGTACTAGAGGTGCCTGTCATTACAACACAGGAATTTCCAACCTCTTTTGTAACAATTTTATCCTCCTCTGGTTTATCTGAATTCTCATGCTTTCTTTCTACACGATCGCAGTGTTTACAATGACTTGCCACACATGGTCGCCTTGATAAACTATCTGCATTATTATGTATTCTGCCTGCTCTGTGTTCAATTTTGAAATCGTAAGTGGCTAGAAGTTCAAGCCATCTTGCCATCTGTCCCTCTGGTCTTTTAAAATTAAAGAGCCATCTTAGAGCTCCATGGTCACTTCTGACTAGGAAGTGTCTACCATATAAGTAATGATGAAATTGTTTTACTGCCGAAACCACTGCCAGAAGTTCTCGTCTAGTAACACAGTACTGACGCTCTGACTTGGAAAAGCACTTGCTGAAATAACATATTACTTTCTCTTGCTCATTTTGAATTTGAGACAGAACTGCACCCATGCCAACATTACTGGCATCTGTGTCTAAAATAAAGGTTCCATTGTCCTTAGGGTATGCTAAGATAGGAGCTTTTGATAAGGCTACTTTTAGTTTTTGAAATGCATTCTGACAGGAATCATTCCATACAAACTCTACTTTCTTTTCTGTCAGTTTATGTAATGGTTTAGCAATAGTAGAGAAATTCTCTACAAACTTCCTATAATATGAACATAAACCAAGAAAACTGCATACATCTCTCACATTTCGTGGTGTAGGCCAATTAATGACATCCTTGACCTTTTTCTCATCTGTGTGTACACCATTTTCACATATTACATGACCTAAAAATGAAACCTCTTTTTGTAATAGAGAACATTTCTCTGGATTGACCTTGAGATTTGCTTCTTTTAATCGTTGAAACACCTCATTTAGATTTTCAATTTGCTCGTCAAATGTTTTTGAAAACACTATTATGTCGTCAAGGTAGACAAGACATTTTTTCCAAGTTAACTTTGTTAATATTTTTTCCATTAGTCTCTCAAAGGTTGCAGGACTATTACATAAGCCAAAGGGCATGACCTTGAATTGCCAGAGACCACTACCTTGGATAGAGAATGCTGTCTTGGGTCTATCGTCCTTAGCCACTCCTACTTGCCAGAACCCCGACTTCAGGTCCAAGGTACTAAACCATTTGGATCCTGACAGTGCGTCTAATGTATCGTCAATCCTTGGTAAAGGTTGACTGTCTTTTTGGGTTATATCGTTTAGTTTTCTATAGTCACAACAGAATCTAATAGATCCGTTGGGTTTTGTAACCATAATAATAGGGCTACTCCAAGGTCCAGAGGATGGTTCTATTACTCCTCTTGAGGCCATGTTTTTAATTTCATTCTCTGCAGCAATACGCTTTGAGAGAGGAATTCTATATGGGGGTAACTTTACAGGCTTGGAGTTTCCTGTATTAATAGTATGTTCTACTATAGTTGTATGGCCTATGTCATCTTCTGACATTGAAAATAAGTCTGTATGAGACAAAATAAGATTTTTCAATTTCCATTTTTGTTCTTCAGTAAGGTGGTCATGTTCTTGTAGAATAAGTTCTTTTAAAGGTCCTGGTATCTCATTTTCATGACTATTATGCCAAGACTTAGTCTCACAACCACTACTTAAGGTATTCACAATCTCTGCCTTTTCAGCACTTGCAACAATAGTGTTAGGGTACAAAGTATAAGGTTCTTTGCTAAAATTAGCCACTCTTAAAGGAATTTTTGTCTGTTCACTATTGACTAATACTTTTCCCAATAATAAACCACTTTTTTCTACAAACTCAGGATTTGCTTCTATAAAACACATACTGTTTATGTGATCAAATTGTCCTATCAATTTTCCTGGAACAACCATTTCAGTCTCTGCAGGTATCACAATTTTTTGTGATACAGCCACTTTACAACATAGGAATTCTTCATCATTGTGTTTATCAAAAGGAATATATTCTCCATTGAATGACAAACATTTCTTAGTTGTCAAAACATCAATGCCATGTTGTAAAATAAAATCTCTACCAATTATTCCATCATCTTGAATATCAGCTAATAAAAATTCTTGATTCATTTTCTGTTTACCAATTTGAAACTTGAGAGTTGTCTTCCCTTTAAAACATGCAATTTCATTAGTAGCAGTCTTAAACTTCATATTGACAGGAAATATAGGGAGATTCTGAGGGTTACTCATGCTTAATTTATCAAACATGTCCTTTCTCAAAATAGTGACACTTGAGCCTGTGTCAATTAACATGGATACTGACACACCCTCTACTAATGTAGACAGATAGAATCCCTCAGTTTTTCCCTTAGTGGTTCTGACATTTACTGTTCCTGTGTGGGACTTTGGAATTGTTGTCGAACTTCGCCCCTTAAATTCGACACTTCCCTGTTTGATTCACGGTTATTTTGATTTCCTTGATTATCAGAAGAGTATCTCCGGTTTCCTCTCCACCTATTTTTATTTCTGTTATTGTTCCCAGGTCGAAAAGAATTTTGTCCCTGTCCGTGGTTATTTTGGGATGAGAGATTATTCTCACTTTTGCCTTGATTATCATTTGACTGAATTTGACTATTTCTGTCAAATCCTGACTTTGATTCACTTTGTTTCATACTGTTCACCTCATGCAAAAGTCTTGCCACCTCTTTTTTTATTTGTTGCAGATCATTGTCACCTGAGTCACTATTTCTGAGATGATCTATGGAGGCTTTATTCCTGCTTTTGTCAGCAATTCTGTGAGCTTCAAGTCTCACAGCTATCTTTTCAGCTTCTCCAATAGTCTTAGGTCCTACTTCTCTTAGTCTGAGTCTGATGTCAGAGTCACTGAGAGCATCTATGAAATAGTCAATTGCAAGAATGTCTATGACTTCAGATGTTGCACTTGGATAGGCTTTACGTGTCAATTTTCTTATACTTTGAGCTAATTCTGGAATTGACTCATTCATGCTTTTGACACGACTTTGTAATTTTGACCTATAAACTTCAGCTTTGTTTACACTACCAAATCTAGTATTGAGAGATTCTACTAGACTGTCGTAATCTCTTCTTTTTCTGTCATCAAGTTCATTTAAAAGAGCTCTTGCTGGCCCTGTTAAGCTGCTTGCTAAATACAGAGACTTAGTTTCATAATTCCATCCATTAATCTCAGCTATAATATCATACTGAGCTAAGTAGTCCTCCAAGTCTTCGTTCCCGTCATAGGTCTGTGTTTTTATTTTTGATGATTGGGGTCTTATGTCCATTGCATCTCCTATTCTAATTGGTGTACTATATCTTACATGTTGCCCCTCGTTTTGATTAATGTTTCTAGACCTATGAGGTGGGGATGGACTTCTACTTCTTTTATTCAAAGTATTTATTTCACTTTGCATTTCTAACATTTGTTGTTTAAATTCTACCAAAGTGTTTTTAATTTCAGATGTGACTGATCCTATTTCATTATTCATATTCAGAATTTGATCTTGTATTATTTGTAATTCTTGTCCTTGATTAATATTCATATCTGACACTGATTCTTGATCACTTATATCATTTGTTTCTATGTCTTCATTTGTTTCAGGTTTCCTAATGGTGACAACATTAGAATCATCCATAATGTACAAGTTTTGAAGATATAACCACCAACTCCAGATATATTTCAATAGAATTTGACAAATAAAATTTGACAAATTGAAAATTGAGTTAATGCTTTGTTTAAGCTAATCACAAAACTGTTAATACTTTTATAAAGTATTCTTATTTGTTGAATTAATAAATTTGTAATGTACAAATTACTTAGTCGTCAAATTTTTATTTTGACAACTTGTCCAATGCCAGATTTGACGTGTTGTCAAATTTTAAAATGAAGCTTTGAAAGTAAGCAGCTGTTCAGTCTTTGAAATATGAGATCCCACCGCTGCCACCAAATTGTAATGCCGATCCTCAATGTAACCGAGCGGAAGTTATATTTTTATGAAGTAGGGATCTCATTACTGGGGATCGTCTGGAATTGGCTTGAGGTCACACTTCTTATACATTACCAATGAATCACAGAGGCATTTGTTATTACTTGTAAAGTTTTATTTTGTCATACCAATTGACATACATTAGATCTACTCATTTACTGAATTACTGAACAATTCATGAAAATATCTATTAGAGATTGACCAGTGATGGATCGTCAAATATCGGCAAATTTTGTCAAACTGTCAATGTCAGTTTTTCCTAGCTGTTTTATAACTGAGACAAATGAAGACTCCTATCAGACACTTAGCCTAATATATATAAGTTATTTATATACTATAATGCATTTGACCACTGTGAGTAAAATTCAAGGACATTTGGAATTCATGGATTTATGGAACTTATTTTAATTGACAAATTGTCAAATAATTCATACCATGATATCTTTGTCCATAACTGCAATGGGCATCAAAGTTGATGGTTTTCTAGAGATTCTGTAGTCTCTAAAGGTGTGTTGCAGTTCACTTGAGTGTTACAGTAGACACTGATCATAAAATGAACATCCGCGGTCTTATATACCCAGTGTGACGTCACTTATGACGATAGGCAAATGACGTCACAACGCATCCAAGAAGATCGAAATAGTTTTCCTACGAGTTGGCTGATTAACTAGCGGTGCTTATGTCGATATGTCTTACGAGTCGTTAAAATATAAGATTAAGGCTTATAAAAGAATTCGTCAAGCAGTAACATGATGATACTAATTAAAGTAAGTCACAAATATTTAAACTTGGTCGTACTCTTGAGATGACATGTCCCGAATATGCGTAAATTGATCCATTACCGGTCGAGTAAATTCGAGCTAATATAATAAACATTTGGTATGATCATATCATTCTAAGTGTCAATAAGACATATAGTAAAATATCATCAATGACAGATAAATTGAAATGTTAATACATAGAATTATTACATAAATGAACTAGTAAAACTGGCTGGCATTACAATAATGCTCAAGATGTTACATACATGAATATTAAACGTGCTCACTTTATAAATCAAAATATGCTTAAGTTTATGTGCAAAATTATTAAGATTTATTCTGACGAAAACAATTTCTAGATCTTTATTATTTTTCACCCCATTTCTTTTCTAATGCTACCACTTTGTTTATAATCTTATCATTTTTAACCCATTTCCTTTCTAATGATAGCAGTTTGTTTATGATTTCATTATTTTTCATCCCATTTCTTTTTTAATGCTACCAGTTTGTTTATGATTTTATTATTTTTCATTCCATTTCTTTTCTAACAATAGCAGTATGTTTATGGTTTTATTATTTTTCCCCAAATTTCTTTTCTAATGATACCAATTTGCATATAATTTTATTATTTTTCACCCCATTTCTTCTCGAACAATACCAGTTTGTTTATCATTTTATTATTTTTCATCCAATTTCTTTTCTAATGCTACCAGTTTGTTTATAATTTTATACTTTTTCACACTATTTCTTTTCTAATGATAGCACTTTGTTTATGATTTTATTTAAGACAGTAGATACATGTAAATAATTTATGGCCAATCTGATTAAAACCATATCTTTATTCCGCTTCCCTATTTGTCTCATTATGGATAAAGATCTGGCGAAACTCCGTAAGGGGTCATGTTCTGGTGAACTCTGATTTTCAGCCAATCAGTGGATCGGCTGCAAATTCCTAGGAATGAAATTAACATCTACAGCATGCGTGACCCACAAGGTAGTTTTTGAACAGTGTTTGTTACATATTGCATCACTATCACGTGCCTAGCCGAGTCATTGATTGGCTATGGGAAATAATGGTTTCGGTGACTGAAACATTTCCAGAGTTCACCGGAACATGACCTCTTACTGGTTTTGCCAGATCTTTATCCGCAATGGGATAAATAGATAAGCGGAATAAAGATATGGCCAATCCATTTGCTGTTTTTTAACTTCTTACTATACATATTTTACATCAGGCCTTCAAGCCACCTTTCTTAAAAATGTAGGACAAAATTTAGGACAATTTAGGATTTTAACACAGAATTTAGGACACTGTTAGGATTTTCCTTCCTTTATAGGCATTTTCACTTCTTAGGATTTTAGCAGACTGTCCGAAAATTTAGGATTTTTTGGGGACTTTAGGATGGATTTGAAGCCCTGTTTACATGTGTATGAGAAAAATCGGTATATAAAAACTTTTAATCAAAACAAAATTCAACTGTTTGTCTAACTGAATTTTATTTTCAGATACATGAATTCAATTTTGGTTAAATTTAATATTTGATGTAGAAACACTACAACAAACAAGCCAAGATATGTTTCTGAAATACAGATGCCCCAATCCCCAACTAATTTGTCTGTAGGCAAGTTTAGTGTTCAAAATAAATATGATATCATATCTTTATTCAAGGGTGACAGAATTATGTACAAACAGACAGACGAACAGACAAACAAACAGATGGATGGGTGGACAATCTAAATGCTAAATGGCCCAGATCTTTCAGACTAGGGAATAAAATACATGTGCATGTGTCATCTGTCCTAAATATGTTTACCTGGCTTTGGGGCTGAGATACACACTGGAGTGTTGGAAATTACATGTGGTGAACACATGGACACGGTTCATGTTCAAAAGTTCATCTGCCGCAACGAAGAACCCGTCAAAAGTCCACATCCTGTGCCCATGACATTCGAGTAACCTGACCAACATCTCTCGTAATGTGTCCTTCAGGTACCTGTATCACACATATAATGCAAGCTTAATGTCTCAAAAATACAATACATTCAAATATCGCTAATAATTAAATCATTATTACTTATTATAAACAGTTATATTGAGAATTGACTCTTCCATTTACGCTCGAAATTTTGTAAAATAAGATGACGTCACAATGCTGTAATGTCATACCTCAGACAAACACTGAAAATGTATTGTGACATCACGAAATTCAACAACTAATCCGCGAAATGGAAGGGTCAATTGCTAAAGCAATACATGTCTCCCAGTGATTTCCATAAATTTTCTAAATTCAAGGGCTGACGTTTTTCTGAAAATGAGTCAATCATGACCAAACTTAAATTTGACACAAAGCTACATCCCAAATATACATATAATGACTAATCTGGAATATCTACATATACATATAATGACTAATGACATATATACATGTAGATAACAACAAACCCGGAATATTTACATATACAAGTAACAACTAACCTGGAGTATCTGCATACATAGGTAACAACTAACCTGGAATATCTACATATACACATCATGACTAACCTGGAATATCTACAAGTAGTGGGGAGTTCTTTACTCCAGTCTATTGGGCCGCCAGGACTGGACTGTATACCTGATATTACGCCCGATTCCTTCTTAGATATCATGTTATACCTGAAGATAACAAATCTCTATTCTTTAATGATCGTTCTAACACTACATTTTGTTAGATGGTGTCACATAATGATAGCCATTTCTGACTAAGTCTGTCACTGCAATTATAACATGATTATAGATCATTTTAAATGTTTTGAAGATGTTTATACATTTTTGACACCTTAGACAAGCAATTCACAATTTTCTTAAGGATCATATTTTATTTTATTAATTTTATTCAAATTATCTGAAATACCTATATATTGTTCCTATATCATGTAACATTAACATTTAAAACAGTCCTACATGTAAAAGAGAAGACAAAAGACATCTGACCAAGCTGTATGACACAAATCACAAAGGGCACGCACATAGAACATGATGATATTCAAATAAATACAGAAAACGACATTACAAAAATATTTGATTGTACTAGAGTTAAGATACCCACTTAGGAAGATCAATTAAAGTAACAAACATCACTTAGTTGGGGTGGTTAAAGTTTAGCAATAAAAGTTTAACAAGCATTTCTCATTTTACTAAATTAATCATCTCCTTTATCTAAAAAAAAAAAGTCAAATAAACAACATGAACTGTAATTACATATCTCACTGTATGGCTAATTCTCGCGCTTGAGACTGGGACTGGAAGTGGGGTCTTAGATCAATCGACCTAGAACATCGATCTAGCACTATGTACTACAATGCGCTACTTATTTTCGTGGTGTGAGGTTATATTACACTACATACTGACATACGAAAAAAAAGCTTATTTCATAATTGTATGTTAAATTACTCATGTTGCCGGTTCCATGTTCTTGTTACACACTATTATTGTTATCAAAACAACTTTCTCATCTCATGGGACTATTGTCAGCATAATATTGAAACTAGGGCAAACATTTGTAAAGCCTCAGGATTGAAGAGGCACTGAGAGGGGGTAATAAAGGAGTTAAATTTGGCAAGAAAAAGAATTAAGAATCACCTCTCATCCAAGATCGAAAGATATCAGTTTCAAGCGACATGCTCTGACATTCCAATTTCGGCTTACACCTCGGTTGGGATTATGTCAAAGCATGTTGCCCTCAAATGATATCTTTCTATCTGGAACTTGAGGTGATTCTAGATTCTCATTATCCCAGATTCAATCGTAAGTTTAACATGTTAAAGATATCATGTAGCCCATAAAAAAAGGCTTAGTGACGGTCTAAATCTGATTCCTACACAGGTAATGCAGCCACTATATCCAACCTTAACATTCATAATATCTAAAACTTCTTGAAAATCGCATATCAGAAAAAAATTTATCCTATACATTCACCCTATCTTACATTGTAGCCTTGTCCATTCTGCCACCATAGGGTTGAAACGGTACCCGACCAGTACTGGCATGGAATATTGTGGCTCCAAGGCTCCATAAATCTGCAGAAATATTAAACTCTCTCTGTCGTCTGTTGTCAATAAAAGCTGCACGGAATATATCTGGATGCTAAAATAGTCAATGTACAGGTACATGTACATTTTTATCATTCACAGAAATATTGTTTTTTATGTAGAATACTTCATTCACTGATACATTTTTAATTTTACTCATCAATATATGAACTTTGCTTTACTTATCAATAAATATGCACTTTAGTTTTCTGAATACTATTTTTATTTAACATTAAATATGACAGGGTTTACTGTCACTGATGATAATTTCAAATAAAATTTCTTTTTTAAACTTTGGAATACATGCATGTATTTTAATTTGAGAAGTTTTCATTTTTTTTTTAAAGATGGTAACTTTTGGCATAATTACAGAAAATCAAATGCCTACCAAGTATTCTTCTGTTCCCACTAGGGATTGGAAAAACGCCCCATCCTCGAGAGGTTTAGCTGTGCCAAAATCCGACAACTTGTAGATGGAACTGTTAAAGATAAAGCAAATATAGAAAACATATGACATACATTGTAATGGGCATTGCTTTAGTGGTAGAGTACTGAAAGACAACTAACGACTCTTTTAGCTGGCATTATGTAGAGGTTCCCGCTTGCCATAACAGATTACACAAGTTCTAGTGTATCATTACAACAGCCACTCAGACAGTGAAACCAAATCTGATACAGGATCTAAATTTACACTATCTCGTATATATGTATTAAAAAGATTATGAAACAAACAGTACGTACTGTTCTAATTTCTAATTGCATGCTAGTGAAATAAATATTTGAACATAAATGTTATAATTTTGTGCACCAGATGCACATTATGATGACCCTGATGTCTTTTCAGTGATGCTCATGGACGAATGATTGGAATTCTAATAATATATGAATATTCGAAGAGTGGAGTTAAAGCCAAAGTGGAAGACAGAAGAAATTCAGAAATCAACATGTCTTGATATGTAGCAGTGAATTACCTGCCGTCATCATCCACACACACTAGGATGTTTCCTGGCTTAATATCACGATGAGAAAATCCTTGAAGTCGCAAATGCTTCATTCCAGAAACTTTAAAAGAAAAAATTTCTCGCAAAATCATTCACATCTATAGTAGTTAAAACATGTATATAAACAAATGGAATATATATTTTCAATAATCGTTTTAAGCCGGCATGGCCTAGTGGTATCGCGTCGGACTCCTGATCGGGAGGCCGGGGTTCGAGTCCCACTCTGGCCATGCCGGTGTTATGTCTTTCGGATGAGACAGTAAAAACCCAGGCCCCTTGTCGTGGTATGCATGGCACGTTAAAGATCCCTTACTGCTTCGGGTGGGTCCGTTGCAAAGGTCAAAATTTGTATGTCCCGCATCAGGCAGATGCCGTCACCATATACGTGTAATATTCGTGGTGTGACGTAAAACAAAAATCAATCAATCAATCGATCAGTAATCCTTTTTATAATAAACAGTTATTTATCAGACAATGAATTATATTTCCATGGTTACCTGTATGACTAAAAAAACGTAGAAATTCATCCTCTGAAAGGCCCAAATTGTTTTGTGGTTCTCTAATTACTTCTAGAAGATTGCCTTTCTCACATAACTCCATGACCAGCACCGATTTCTTGGATGTGTACTGAAAAATGAAGACAAATATTTAAAAATGTTTTACAACATATATATATCATTTGGATATGACAATATTCTGAACAATTTCAAACTCGACATCTACAGCCTCTTTGGTGTAAAACCAGTGTTTCACTGAATAGCTGAAGAGAATTCTCAATTCGGCTGAGTCAAGAACAAGCCTCTAGATAATATAAGACCTATGACACGCTAAAATATTCTTTAATAAATGTCCCTCTTTTACATGATCTAGATGTACTAAAAAGGATAAAAACATGAGACAAAATTCTAAGATAATTTGGGGTTTATTTGTTTTCGTTTTACTACTTTTTAATCATGTTAAATAAAAAAAAAATGAAAGAACAAATTTAATTGTTCTTTTTTTCTTTCCAATGACTGAAGCAAACATATTGAAACATTTAGTCAGAATGGAATTTCCATTTGTCAATATTATTTCTATAATAATTTGCATTGGATGGTGTCATAAGATATTAAAATACTATACTGAATGTTTTTACTGAATACAAATCAGACCTTATCTGGTTTCCAACCTAAAAAGATTCATATTCAAAATGATTTATACTATTTAGCAAACACACCGATCTTGCTTAAACTTCATAATTACATGTGTATTGAATGCAAAAAGAAACTGACAAGTATATACTTACGTCTTTTTCCATGTTATAAAACTTTGTAATGTTGGGATGTTGTAGACGCAACAAAGCCTCTACCTCCCTCATGATCTGACCCGTGTAGCGAGGGTCAAACATTTTCAAAGCATGGTGCTCTCCAGTTGTCTGCAAAATATCACCACACAACATCAGTGTTGACGAAGTCATCATACATGTATTCAGGTCAAAAAAAAAATATGTATATGTTTCCCGTAATCCAACTATTATTAAATTTTGGCCCCAATTAAAAATATTTTTATTGCACTTTCAGTATAAAAATCATTCTAATATTGAATATTTGCGTTAAAATGTAGTTTTTGATATCCAGGGCAAACTGTTCCTCTTCTTCTTCCAATATGAAGTGTACTCAAAAGTTGAGCGTTATACTTCATGTTGTTTGGGCAAAAAATATTTTTAGGTAATTGTTACTTGTGAGTGGCCCAAATGCATTCTTGTTGCCAAACATTGATTCAGTTATAACTATAATATTAAAAAAAAATGATAATAATAATAATGCTGACCTACCGACCAAAATTTTTTTCATCATATTTCAGGAAATGTGCTTATTTTTTGTTTGGCCTTATCACACAATGGACTCTTGTTTATGCAAGCTTTAGCTCAAACAGTTTTTAAAGTCCAAGTTCTATTTTCTATTCAGGAATATATCATAAACTCAAATTCAACTGAACTCAAACTGTTTAATGTGGGCCTTTCACGTTTAAGTTACTGAACCTACTGCAAGGAAGGCAATCTGATCGATCATATCACACCATGCAATTTCTATTACATGTATTGTTCTTCCCATTCAGTCTGTCAGATTATAATAATATTGACCAAAATTTGTGAAAAGAGTGTTCAGTTTTTTTATTCATTTTTCGTGAGTTCAAAGAATATCACAACTAAAATAACGTCAACATACACGCGCACTTTGTTATTATGACGTCACATGATTATGACGCAAGTTGTTCACATAAAAGTGCCCACATCAAGAAAAATAGTTTTGGTAGGTGACTAAATGCAAACCATGACAGATTTTAGTTGTTGCAATACTCTGTATTAGGGGAGCGAAAGAAATGGTTTGACAGAAGATTGAGATACCATGATGCATGTTTAGAGATTATAATAAAACAAGAATCAACTATAGAATATATTCTCGATATTCAGAAGATTGATAACGTGTAACCTTCTAGTAATAAAATAAAACCTTAATGTGTACTTTGGTGTACTTTGTTATCAACATAACATGCAACATGCAAGAAAGACTAACTGTTTATGATGAAATATGAACAGGAAATTAGGAATTGCAAATTATAATTAATATTATGAGTACTTTTCAAAATGATCAGCAATATATCATGACACTTGTTGTTTAGTTATTTGAGCCACATTTCTCTCTTAACTGAGATTGTTGGGAGCAACCAACCAAAAACAAAAGTAAAACCAAAACTGAAGTCTTACAGTAAATCATTTTCTCCTAGCTCCTCCCCCCCCCCCCCCAAACACCCCTTTTATATGGGTGTATAATTAAGAAAATTTTAACCATTTCGACTCCTAGATAGAAACAAATGACGTTATACTACATACCTCTCTACTGAAAGTGAAAGTAAAAAATAATACTGAACTCCTAAAGACTGTATACAGGGACAACTTGATTTGGTGGGAAGTAAAATTAAATTAACTCAACCCCCTTTCACTTCATTTTACCTTATGAATTCCTCGGAAAACATCCCCGGTTGCCCCTGAACCTAGACAATCCTCGGGACTATAAATATGGTTGTCTGTGTCCCTGTAGTATGCCATTTTGTATTTGATGTGTCCGGATCACGTTTTCATCATGATAGCGAAGATTAATTCTAAATATAGTAACAGGGCTTTTCATATTGGGAAAAAATTGTTCTAAAAATAGAAACGAGACTCCTCGGATATTGACCAATTTTAAATGCAAGTCCAGGGGTGCCCAACCTGTAGCACTGTCGCACGATATATGACATTTAAATCAAATATTGTCAACAGGGGTTTTTTTTTCGTTCATGATCATCACATTTTTCAATAAAAAAAAAAAAATGGGTGTTGCTGGATCATATGTATAATCAGAGTTCCCTTGATACAAGATTACATGTATTTATTTCCAAATTAGAGCCCTTTCGGGCATAACAAAATGAAACAACACACACACACACACACACACACACACACACACACCTACACACACACACATATATATATATATAATTGCATATATACATTTACATACAAACAATGACGCCAGCACATGATAAACTTATAAGTTGACAGCATCAAATACAAATCACAGACATCCAAGAATCCTAAATTATTTAAAACTAAAAAGTCCAGTTTCGTCTGAATAGAATAGCAAGGTGAATGATCATTATCTACGCTATACATACTGGTTGATACAATCAATCATATGTGCTACAGAACAAAATTTAGGCCTAAAATGCCATAGATTATGAAGTACAAATATAGATGACGTATGAATGAGTAAGATCCCTTGATCGTTGTTTCAATTCTTTTCAAAATTTTAGGCCTAGTATAGTGCCCTCATTCAATTGTCAAACTGTAATAACTAATTCTGAGTTTTGTGATTTGGCATCTATCAAAATTAATAGTTGGAAAAGAAAATTAGCTTTGAAGATTGTTGTCAGGCTGGAATATATCGCTATAGAAATCTAGTTTACTGTCCATTAATCCAATTCTTATTTGATTTATCTTTTTCACTTCATTAAAACTATAATATACTTTTCTTTTCATAAGACATAACTATGTAAATGTAGAATTGTCTATGTTGAAACTATCAAATTCTTTATTTATTTATTCATATACTTTGTGTATATTATATTTTCCCGACTTTTTTTCTGTGTACACTTAAATAAGCACTTTGTAAAATCCTTTTTTTTTTCATTCAGATTTGATTGATTAGTTTTGTCTCGGTTTTGGAGGGTTTTTTTTTCTGTTTTAGGTTATCACAATTGTCAAAAGAAATCTTATAATCGGTGAACCAAACTTCACATCCCTAATGTTATCATGTGACGTATCAAATATCTGTAGCACTTGGCGTTTTCAAAATTAATAAATTTAGATCTAAAATGCTTTTAGTCCTTTTTATATGACATCAGACGAAAGTTTCATGTTTACACTGTAGGTGAAAATTATTTGCATTTATATTTTTCCACTATTTCAATTTCTGAATTATTAAAAGCGAAAAGAATTTATTTTTTAGATCTCTTTTCCCTTTGTTGAATATCATTATTAAGTTTCATTTAGATTAATTTGAATTTTCCATGTTGAATAATATTGCTTTCAAATAGCAACGGTAAATCATCAGCAAATAATAAATGATTAGGTCAAAATACATAATTCGGTCCGGAAACGCCCCCCCCCCCCTTTCCCCTCACAGCTCATTATATATGCATTCCTCTCACTGAGCGTCAGAATTGATGTTATTTTACAAATGCATGACCCGATTTCAAAAATCATAGTCGAGTTCTTAATTTCATTAACAAATGAAACCGGAGAATTTGATGTGTAACGTTCGACAGAGAGTCTTTTTTCTACACCATCTTGTCGCTGCCAGATATACATATCATATATTATGGGATCAGATCAGACTTT